>CM061067.1:75984402-76564353 GCA_030762895.1 Sophora flavescens
TAATGCTTGATTTTAGTTTGCTAATGCTTAGTGGTGAATAAGCTTCACATGTAACCCAAAGCCAAACTCCTACAAAGAATTTCAAACTAATGGATATCCTCGTAGAAGGTAACCAAACTAAATTGTCTATCCTTCAGAGAAGCTTTGAGCTTGTTAATATTTTCTTCAATGAATTTAGATTTGCATGTTTAGGTGCTGAATTCTTATGGTTGCGTATATCGCTAGAAATAGTTCTCGTATTCAATGTAAAATGGTTTATCTTACCCTCTCAATTTGGTGCTCTTCTCGAAGACTAGCCTCTCTCTTTTTATCTTTCATTTACCCTTGAGACATGCACAGACAAATTTATTGCACTTAAAACAAGTACTTTTGATCACAAAATTGAAAAGAAAACAAGAACAGGGACTGTGGACTATTTTTAGCTTTAACTCTATTTAAAGAAGGTTTTGAAAACCTGACCTGGACCGGGCCGACCGAGGGAATCGACCGCTTCGGCCCTATTAAGAGGGAAAACCTACGTATCAATCTGTGCAAAACCTAAAACCGGTTCGAACCCCAGAAACTTGGTAAGATCCCATTGGAACTTACTGAATCCTGCTTTAAAAAAAAAAAATTAGTATAAAAGGATTTGGATCATCCTAGCCAAACTCAATTCTTTTGTTTTCTAAACATACGTGGGCCGGTTGTAGATTTTGGGTCGTTTTCCCTATGAAGATGATTTTAACATGTATATCTTTATATTTATTTATTTAATTCTCAAAATAATAAAAATTGTGCTTAATAATTTTAGTTGTTATGTTGTTTTTTTGTTTAATATTGTTACAAATATTATATTAAAATTAAAATAATATTATTTAATTATAATCGGCTCAACCACTGCTCAACCCTGCTTGGACAATTGAACCGAACCGCTGCCTTCACCCTACTCGGGGATGGTCATCCTAGCTTGTAAACCTTGCTATTTAGACATGCCCTCTTAAAATAATAATAAAATACTAGCCTAATCATGGAATGTTCATGTGTTATTCTAACAGATTTTATTTTTCATTTTGTCGCTATGGTTGATTCTAATAATGAAGTACCTGGTTTCATATGATGCCATTCAATGTTGTTTTGATCATCTATCTAACTTAACTTTTTGCTTGAAACTGTAGGTCCCCGGTTTTCAAAATTTCAACTGCGATGTAGGGACCGAGCAAAAACCAAAGATGAAGTAAATCACAAGATATTCATGACTTATTTCATAAGAATGAGATTTATGTGTAGAATTTTTGTGAATTCACCAATGTCTTCTCTTACATTTTTAGATTTAGTAATTTTGTACAATATGGATACTTTTTATTTTAATGTTTGTCAATAGTTTGATATTTGAGATATTTTGTTTATGTTTTCGAGCTTGTTTGGTGTTTGTCTAAATGTGACTTTTTACACCAACAAGATCCGATTTGAAAAGTTCTCACATTCTATATCACTTAATTCTATAATACGAATATAATCGATGTAAAAACTTTTTTTTGACCGATGTAAAAGATAGTCGTCGCAAATTGGTCCACAAAATCAAGAAGCTGGGACCAATTTAGCAAGTAACTTTTTTCTATTTTTTTAATTAACTAGGAATAACTACAGAATCGCTTAACAAATCTAGCCATAGATTGGCTATAAAATCGCTTACGACAACAGGTAGCTATTTAGCTAGTAAAAACAATTTTGAAGAGCATATTATTAGGATTAACTACAAAATAGCTAGACTTATTGGGCTTAATAATCTGATAGAAAATTTTTTAGCTATTGCCACTAAATTATATACCACCATTTATAACTTATAGCTAATTTGTAGCTAAATTTATTTGCTAGAAATTAGTTAAAAATTACTAATTAATTGCTGTAACCTAGTCGAGCTAATCTCCGAATTTCAGAGTGAAGGCAATAGAATCACGAGTCAGTATCCCTGTAAATATTTCTGTATACAGATTAGGATAATCCTTGTGTTCTTTTAATATATTTTTTGTTTATAAAAAAATAGGAATCACGGTAGAATAATAATGAATATGTAAGGCGATTCCAACTGAGAGAGGTGCAATCGCAAGCCGCCGCGTACGAGTCCCACCTGCGGTGAGGCCAAAAAGCCATCTTATATTCTCTTCCTTGATTCCCTTTGACTGTTTCCTTATTCCAATTGACAACAAACAAAATTCCATTTTTCACTGTAATTAAAAACAAATTAATCAATTAAGGCGCACGTGGTCCGTCGGAACAAAAGCTATAGAGATATGAATTATATGACAAACTAGTGGGTCAACGAATTTTTTAATATTTTTTAATTATTATTTATTGATTAAAGTAAAAAATACTTCCTCCAAGAGCCGAAATCTTTTTTTTTACCTCAGAACTAATCGAAAATTGATATGTCAATATAAATGCTTTGATTCTTATCCTAACAACCTTAAAAGTCATCAATTCTATGATTTCTAATTGGCTGTCGCGATAAAAATCTTTATTAATCGGACAATTCATACAAATTAAACTCAAATATAATTTAATATGGAAACGCAAATTGTATGAAAGCAGCTATAATGATGATAAATAGTATATGTCATCCAAATAATTTATATAAATATCAATATTTATCACAAATTATCCTATATAACTATAAAATAATGATATAAAATAAATATTTTCCATAATATAATACTTTTTAACTAATTGATAAAATAAAAAATCTTTATATAACTATGCATAATAATTGCTTCAAAAACACCATACATAATAACAATTAAAAATAACTGTTATTTTTATGGACAATTTTCCCCTAGCCAACTCATTTCATGCAAATTGGAAAACGATAGCAACGCGAAGAAAACCAACCCAGAGCTAACGCAAAGTAAAGGCAATGTACTCATATTCAGGACTGGAGGTCTACGCTCGAGGAATCAAATTCAGATATCTCAATGACTATGACATTTTAGTCCATTCATGATTCATCCATCTCTTTGCTTGATGCTCGAGTGATGGCTTTTTGCTACACCATTCCTTTGCTTATGTGATGAGCAGATGCTGCATGGATACAGTTGTTTGATGGATATAACTAATTAAATTTTCTTAGTAATCACTCAAATAATAATTTAAAAAAAAAAAAAAAGGATAAAAAGTTTTTGTAACAAATATTTTAAAATATTAAATATTTTGATCGACCGTACCCAATGGCCAATAGACAATACCCAATGCCTAGATTAAGTTTTTTTCATAAATACATGTTGTGGGCAGAATCACAATTAAATTATTTTGAAGGTAATTTTTTTCATCCGAGTTATTTTGGGACTTAAATCATTGTGTGGATGAAAAAAATATAAAATAGTTACTATAAGATATTGCTACAACTATTTTAAAATAAAATCGATAGATAATTTGGAGTTTAGAATTTAGCAACACCTATACAGTTGGTGTAATGAGATAGTTATGATAATTTTAAAATATTGAAGTCTAAAACATAGTGAGTGATGGCTTTTTTGCTACACCATTCTTTTGCTTATGTGATGAGAAGATGTTGCATGGATACTATTGGGATACCCAGAGTTGGATCTCATCATATCTTAGCTTTATCTCCATGAATTAGGAATAAGTATATTTAGCTCCTACAATATCCTGACATTATTTAGCATATCATGCAACATATTCTATCTAATCTTTAGGTAAGATGATTAATGAATATGGTGTATAACCCTTTTTTTCGATCATCCCTATGAAAGGGAAAAGGTGTTGTATTGATTCTATCACAGGACGTGGGGCGAGGCAAAGCTCCGCTGCTAAATACGTCGCTCACAAAGACTCCTCCTCCTCTGGTTCCCCATCTTGACATCCCAAGAAGTAGCTGCCAGTTGGTCCTACTTTGACAGAATGATCAATGGAGTACCATCTTGAATATGTTTAAACCTTTTAAATAATAATTCCGCTTCCAATGAAATTCACGGTAAGTCTTTTTCTTCTGGATATTGGACACGGGGGCATCTTATCACATGACCGGAGACAAACGCTTGTTGTGGATGTCTCAAATATTTTTCCTTCTCCTATTGTGGGTTCGACGGGACACATACCAATGTTTCCAGAAGGGACAGCAACCGGGGGGCCAATATGACAATTAAACATGCTCATATATGCCTTAATTAACTTGCAATTTGATTTCTTTTCTCGCTGATCAAAGATTTAAATTTGTAGTAACATTAATCGATAACTCAGGATATAGAACCAGACTTGAGGATGGGATTGGAGCGGGTGAAGAGAGGGACGGGGTCTATTCGCTTCTTGGGCCATGGCACCGAAAGCTCAATATGTCTTGTAATCGATGCATTCTTATCAAACGTGGGATCGACGCCTTGACGCTCCATCTCCCCAAATAAGTCGGTCTCTTCCCCGTGTATGAGTAGTGGGATGATTGTCGTAGAAATAAGGATGAACCTTGTGATATTTGTTTTGAAGCCAAACCCTCCTGCATCATTTCCTCTTAGTTTCTAGCAAATCCAGCTTGAATTGTTCGGGAGTTGATTCATTATGATGGACGGGTGTCCGAGATGTTGTTCTCTCTTCATGTGGTGCCTTATTTCTAACTATTTTGATGACCACTCTAGAGGGATTTGGATTTACTTGATGGCTAATAAGATTCAGGTTGCAAAACTTGTTAAGAATTTTTGTGCAATGGCTTAAACTCCAATTAATAATAAGGTGAAACGTATTCATAGTGATAATGGAACCGAATTTACAACCTTGGGAGAGTTATTTCCGCTGCACATAGTATCTTGTTTGAACATCTTGTGTTGGTACCCCCAACAAAATGGGCGTGTCGAACTTAAAACACCGATATTATTCTTAATGTAGCCCGTGTCTTCCGATTTCAAGCTAATCTACTTATTGAATTTTGGGGTGAATGTATACCCACAGCCATTACCTTATTAATCGTACACCCTATGCTTTCCAAGGCAAAACCCCACATCACAATATTTTTGTCACAAATTTCATCTAGGATCACATTAAAATTTTTGGGTGCCTTTGCTTTGCTTCCAAGATTCCCTCGACCAGCAACGTTTGCCGTCAAGCCCAAGTGCATTTTTCTGGTATCCTCAAAAAAGGATGGAGACTATATGACATTGACATCCGGGAATTTTTTAACTTCCTGGATGTTGTGTTCCAGGGAGAATCGCTTCCTACAATCCATCATCCTACTGCCTTACCCCTGGGTATGCTCATCTCCGCGTTTATGACTGATTTTGTAACACCTACTTCATCGTTGACTCCACACTTCCGCCCACCTACCCCACAAATTGTGATGCCTCCCGCCGCACTGCGGAACCAACACATATGGCTTCATCATCTAGTGGGACCGAGGGGTGACCAATGGGTCTTTAAAGTGCGGGGAGTGATTTTATGAGTTGGAAGCACATGCTATCGCTCTCGACGGGGCTACGATTTCTCTTCGCTCCTCCAATGGTCATATCCGGCAACAAGAGAACGCCATCCATCAATACGATTGCAAGACTATGTTTGTATACAGCGATGTCTAGACCCTCTTCATCACTACTCAATCCCCATCTTCAGTACGCCTTTTATCCCACAGCCAATTATATGACTTACAATACCCTCGGCTTCCCATGCTCGCTCCGGCTGCAGAACTACAGTGACATGAGCCGACATGCTTTCTCAAGCTATCCATTCTCCTTCATGCGTAACGCCATGTGCAAAAGATCGAGGGTCTTGCACATAATGGCACACTGACCTCAAGATTTGCCACTGGAAAGAAAACTATTTGGTGTAAATGGGTGCACAAAACCAAATACAACTCGATGGTACTATAGAACGCACAAAGCACGCCTTGTTATTCTGGCAACAATCAAGTCGGGTATTGAATTCAATGAGACCTTTGTTCCAGGCTAAGATGGCCTCCTGTTCCGGTGTTCCATGGTAGTCAGCTGCTGCTTGGAACTCCATCAAATGGATGTTCACAATGCTTCTTCACGGTGATCCAGATGGGAAAGTATTTATGTCACTTCCTCTCCTGGTTTTTCTAATGCCTCCTGGTACGCTTGATTACGGAAATCTCTACATGGTCGGGTCGTGCCCTCGAATCTGGTTTTCTAAGCTTGCTTTTTGCCTTGAAGTCACTGATTTGTTCAACCTATGCTGACTACTCGTTGTTCTCCCTTGAACGATATGGTATCATTATTCATATTCTCGAGATATGTTAGTGACTTCATCATCACCGGGAATGATTCTAACAATTGCAATTTCAAAGCTTATCTTAGCACTTGTTTTCACATGAAAGATCCCGGGAGTGTTGAAACATTTTCTTGGTACTGAGACGCCCGCTAACCGATGGTTTGTTTCTTTCATGCCGAAATATGCGCTTGATATTATTTCTGGCTGGTTTGCTTGGTGCAAAACATATGATTTTCCCATGGAACAAAATCATCAATTGGCTCTTGCAAATGTCCCATTTTGCCCATCCGGATCGTCTGATGACTAGTTGGTCGCTTGATTTACCTCACCATCACTCTCCCTTTAACTATGTTATGCTGTTCACACTCTAGCCCCGAGTTATGCAAAGTCCCAAAGAAGCCCACCGGAATGCCCCACGAAGTTCTTCATTACTTAAAAGGTCATCCCGGGCAGGTCTTTGCTTTCTAAGGATAGTGCCTTAAAGCTTACCGCTTAATGCTGATTCGATCGGGCCACTTGTCCTTTGACTCGTCATTCTCTTGGTGTTCACCATTCGACACCTACAAGCCTGCTTTTGTGATAGTCAATGCGCTCTCCACATTGCCGCCAATCCTCGTTTTTTCATGAACGTACTTCCAAGCATATTGAGGTTGACTGCCATTTTGTTCGAGACCGTTCAGCCTGCAACGTTGCTACCTTTTATGTCTCACCAACCCACAGCATAGCAGATATTTTTACCAAGGCTCTCTGGAAGCAAACAATTTCCAATTCTTCTTTAATTTTATGATTCGGAATCTTTCATGCTTCAACTTGAGGGGGAGATTGGGATAACTAATGGATGTATCTCATCATATCTCAATTTTATCTCCATGTAACTAGGAATAGCATATTTAGCTCCTACAATATCTCTTGTACATTATTAGCATATCATGTACATAATTACCCCAACTAACATTAAGGCAAGATGATTAGGTGAATATGGTGTATATATTCTTCCTAATATCAACGTGAATAACAAGGGGAATAATATCATACTTAATTATTTTGTAAAATGTGAATAGTGGTATATATAAGACCAGAAGGTGCACATTTTATATGGTCAAATACAAGGTGCATTGTTATGTGTCATTTTATTTTTAACATACAACATTTATGACCGAATTTAAGTAATGAAGGTTTATTTATTTTCAAGATCCACGTTTAAGAACAAAAACAAATAGCTAAAATTATCTTAAGAAAAAGAACAGAGGGAGTAATTACCCTAAGAATATATTCCCACAGCCGTAGGACTCCGCTTCGTGTTCCAACTTCCAACTCCACCAAACCAATAGTTACACCAACAACACACCTCAACCCGAGTTGAGGATTAGACTCGAGAAACAGGCCTTCAATCTATTAACATATCCTAAATCGACCTTCTCGTTAACGTTTCTTCTCATCACCATCTTTCGCCCTTTAATACCTTCTACTTCAACCCCCGGATGACGTGCTTAGTCTCTTTCTTCTCTTAACGTATCTCGGTCTTGCAAGAGTTCCAAATTCTAATAAAAATACTATTCATCTAAGGCAATCAACGTGGCTGTAATTTTTTGAAACGAATACATTGATGTTAACTAGAGGGACAAGATCATCAAGGTACGCTTGAGGAGGATTGATAGAGTTGAAATGAAGATGAAGCATAAACATTTAGTACGACGGTGTTTCTGCTCCAACGCTGCCTTTCTCACAATCTCTCACCAACACGAGTACATGCACGCCCTTAACACCAAATCAATTACGGGTTACCCTACTGTTCTCTTTCTTTCCTTATGGCCTAAATCTTTCAAATTTATTCTATTTCTTTTAAATTATTAATATATAATAAAATATATTTTTTAATTAAAATATTATTTTATTCGAGTACTCCGAAATATTATTTCCTCGAAAAATATTTTAATATATGTTATAACACATGTCAAGGTCATGTAGGAACGCCCCATTAAATTTTCACGCTCAAACAGAGGGGACTAATGTTGTCGCCTTGGAAAAAGTTAATGACTAAAAATCGGTCGAAAAAGTTGAGGGACGATTTTGTCAAAAATGCTAAACAAGGAGTACGAAAAATACATTTTAGCCAATATCTTAAGTTTTAACTATATAGCCCTTCCTCCTTTAAAAACAAAAACAAAACTATATGACCCTTAAAAATGACAGCTACGTACTATTATACCCATATAATTAGTGCAGTCTCAAATGAAACAAAATTATCACATGTCGTTATGAATAGTTTGTTTTTTTCTATTTTCATTATTGAATTTAATATTTATATAAGGTAACTTCACTTTGTTTGGATACATGGTACAAGGCCAGATAGCATAAAATTATATACAATTAATATTTTACCAAACATATTTATTCGATTTTAATCATTAGAAAGGAAAGCCCTATTAAAAAGATATACTTAACTAGTATATACCTACTATCAATCAATAAGAATTGATACATTATTAAAATATTTGACTCTTATCTTTAAATATCTTAAAACAGTCATTCATATCATAACTTTTTATTAGTTGGCTGTGTACATATTAATTAAACTCATCAAAGATAATGGCTAAAAAAATATAGAATGCAATAATAATAATAATAATAATAATCATGAATGAATAGAAGATGAGAGGAAAGGAATTAAGGAAGAAGATTCTAGTACCATTAGGAGAGTGAGGACATATGGGATTACCGAGAACCAATCCACCGCCCCTGATTATAATGTAGCTAGAAGGAGAGCTAGTCACAGGGAAAGGCGTGTTGCTACAGTTATTTGATAGATATGAAGAGATATGAGGCAATATAATAACTAGTTACCGTGGTATGTGGAACAAAAGCTATAGAGATATAAACTATATGATAACTAGTTGGTAGCACGTCCAATCAAACGATTTTTTTTATTTTAATATTTTTTAATTATTATTTATTGATTAAATTAAAATTATATATACAAAATATAATTTAATATTTGCCATAAAAATATAATTTAATATGTAAGCATGCTATGAAAGTGGATATGATGGCAATAAATAGTAATAAGTCATTCCAAATAACTATATAAATATCTAATATTTATTAAAAAATTATCCTATATAACTTATAAAATAATTATTATAAAAATAAATATTTTTCAATAATATCATAATTTTTAACTAGTTGATAATATAAAAATCTTTATATAACTATAAATAATAATAATTAAAGAGAGAAGACCCAAATTGATCCTCAAAATTTTGAAGACCCACTTTAGTCCCCCGAAAATATAGATTAATCATTTAGTCCTTCAAATTTTTAAATCGGGACACATTAATCCCTTGATTTACTGACGTCCATTTACTTGTCTATATGTTCCATTAACCATCCCGCTTGACCTGCTTGTGGTCCCAAGACGTGACTTAAGAATAATTTTGTCATTACCGAAAACGAATAAAAATGAAAAGATGCACATTTCTAAAATTCAAACACCGAAAATTATGCATTTTTCACTTTTCTTTAATTTTTAACGACATAAATTCATCATAGGGCCACGAGGACCACTAACGGGCCAAATAGATTGGCTAATAGGACACGTGAGGCAAGTAAACAGACGTTGGGACTAATCACGTAACTAATATGTCCCGCTTTGAAAATTTGAAAGACTAAATTATTAATTTATTTTTTCTTGGACTAAAAGTGGATTCCAAATTTTTGAGAGACCAATTTGGACCTTTCCTCTAATTAAAAAATAACTGTTATTTTTACGGACAATTTTCCCTAGCCAACTCATTTCATGCAAATTGTCAAAAACGACAAGCAGGGAAGAAAACCAACGTGAAATGTGACGCAATAGTAAAGGCAATGCACTCATATTCGTGACTCGAGGTCTACATTCGAGGAATCAAATTTCGGATATCTCAATGCTATGACATTTTAGTCCATTCATGTTACATCCATCTCTTTTTGATGCTGGGGTGATGGCTTTTCTGCTACACCATCCTTTGCTTATGTGATGAGAAGATGTTGCATGGATACAATGGTTGATGGATATAACTAATTAAATTTTCGTGAATCACTCAAATAATAATTTAAAAGGATAAAAAGTTTTGTAACAAATATTTTAAAAATATTAAATATTTTGATCGCTTGAACCTAATGGCCAATAGACAATATAAAGTTTATTCTTCTATAATTGGCATCACTAGCAACATTTTCGCACCACCCATGAGACGCTCCGGCTTTTAAATTTTTTTTAACATGTCATTGGTACAAAATCAATAACCAATCTTTCATCCGGGAATTTAGGTGACATTTTTAAGAGTTACCTCCTCCAAACCAGGGTTTCTCCATACACAAGAGACAGGAGTTAAACCCCTAATCACTTGCTTAAGGACCGGAGCTCATTATTATTTGGACTGACCACATGTTGGTGTTTTGATTTTAGTTTAAAAACCTTCTTTCGGATGCCTATGTTTGGCAGAATAACAATTAAATTAGTTTTGAAGGTAATTTTTTCATCCGAGTTATTTTGGGACTTAAATCATTGTGTGGGTGGAAAAAAAAAATAGTTACTATAAGATATCGCTGCCACAACTATTTTTAAAATAAAATCGATAGATAATTTGGAGTTTAGAATTTAGCAACACCTATACGAGTTGGTGTAATGAGATAGTTATGATAATTTTAAAATATTGACGTCTAAAATATAGTTTTGGTCATTTATCCGATTTTTTTTTAATTTGCCTTTAACTTTAAAAATTTCCGTTTTAGTTTTATTTTTATTTTATGTTTCAAATGTTTTTCAAGTTTATTTTTTCTGTCAACTTTGCTAGTAACGCTGTTAAATCGAGAATATGTGCAAGTCGATATTCAAATATGACAAATAGGGTGACACGAAGAGAGAATAAGTTAAGTCGAGTTAGGCTCTGACATGAACATGCCTTGCTTGCATTCCAATTTCCATACCCGAGCCTAACCTATTAGCCTAATATATGCTAATTTTTAAGGTGAACCTGGATCTACTTCAAAGCATGGCCTGACTCAAAGTTTATTTAAAGACTTATTTTCAATAAGACCTTTAAATAGGTGTCAAACAGCCAACCCGCCACCCGAGTTGGCTCACCACGGGTTGGGGTAAAAACGGGTCAACCCAACTCGGTTCACTTTTTGGTGAGTGGGGAAATAGCCAATCTACCGCCCCTTGGTTGGTGGGTTACTGGGTTGGCTCACCTTTATATTATAAAAAAACATAAAAAACAATATAAAAAAATCAGATTTTTTTTTTAAAAAAAATCTCTACAAAGATGGCCTCCTACTCTACGTTGAACCACCAAACCACATGATCATCAAAAAGCTAAAAACAATATTCTCCTCTACCGCTTCTAAGGTGAGAGACTTTGACATGTCTCTCACCATGAGAGACCAAAATAAGGACTTATTTATAAAAAAAATTACTCTTTGACCCCCTCTCTTCCCGTTCTCTCATTCTCACCCTTCGACTTTCCCTCCCGCCACTCCCCTTCCCCTCAACCTCTCGCTTCCGCCACCTCCACCCCCTCACCTCCATTGCCGCCACCCCAACTCACCAGCCTCCATTGCCGCCACCCCCACTCCCACCCCTACCGTCACCCTCACCCCTCGCACCCTACCAAAGATGTCTCCAAACAGAAATGAATACGAAAAAATACAGAATAAAGTGGTTTGGTGGCGTTGAGGTGAACGACAAGGTCCGATGCTAGTTAACTATGGCATCTTTGAGTGAAGATCCGAAATATTCAAGGCTGGATCCGAAGTCCCGACAACCTTTGATGGATCTCCTCTCTTCAGACCAAGATGACGAGGAAGACAAAGCAATCACGACAAGATGAGGAACGACGGCTTCGGGTGTGACTTGGTAGCCTAACGGCTCGATGCTCACGAATGAAATGCGGAGAGACGACCGAGGCGGTGGTGCCGTTGGAGGTGCACGTGGAGGTCGATGAAGAAGAAGGATGATAAGGCGATGATAGTGGCGTGGTTCATGCAAGGGTTTTGATCTTAGAGGTCGATCTCGGTGGACAACGACTTGGTGTGCGGCTTGGATTGGATGGCGGTAATCGCGAGAGGCGAGAGGAGGAGTGAGGGAAAGAAATTGGGTCATTCTTTTAAATTTGAAAATTTTAGGGATTTGAAATTAATAATAAAATTTCAAAAAAGGTGCCCCGCTCATGGTGAGAGATATGAGAAGCTCCTCTCACCCTAGCATTTGCCTATTCTCGTGAGACAGTTCCAAAGTTCAGCACTACGATTTTCCTTTCTTCAATTTTTTTTTCAATTTTTTATTATGTTTGCTTCAAGAACGTTACACACGCATCAATGGCACAACAAGGAGCAAGCAATTGTAACAAACAAAAACAGATTTGGAGGAGAGAGTTTCCGGGAAGGATGGCCGGATGGGAGAGTTGGATGGAGACCACGACAGAGAAGTGGACGAAGTTACGAAGATTTTCGACGACGTCGGAGCAACACTGAACCTGGACGAAGAAGGATGAGCACACGAGACTTGGACTGACCACGATGACGAAGATATCCGGACTTGGATAGCTGCACCGTGAGAACACTAAAGGCAATGAGCCGACGCGGTTCAATGGTTCACGAACAGGACTAGGGTACAATGGTTAAAGAATAGGATGAGGGATGGGAACTTTAGAAGTAAACAAAAAATTTGGGCTTGGTCACTGGGTTGGGTCTTCTCTTTTCACTTCTTTGTTTGGAATTTGGTCTTTGGGGCCTTGGTTTTTTTTAAAAATTTAGTTGCTTCAACTCATGAGCCAACCGCTTACATCGGTTGAACCCACCTAACTCATGGGTTAAGTATGAGCGGTCAAAATGACCCGGGGTCTAAATGAGTCGTGTTTTTTGCAACCCATCCACCAGTGAGCCAAAGTTGGCTCGTGGGTTAGAACTCACTTTGAGAGCTCTAGCTTTAAATATATATCCACCTATAAATGGGTCATTGGCATTCACTTGTTAATAGGCTTGTAAACCTCTAATGATAAAGAGACCGATAGCCTATACTAATAATGATTTTTCTAACTCCGTATAACTTTGGCAAAGACATGTTAAGAGATCAAAATAAAAAATATCGTGGTTAAAAGTTGTGTATTCAACTCCTTGAAACTTAAAAGCTATTGTTTCCAATACAACAATTCTATTTTAAGATTCCTTAAGAGAGACACACCTCTGTCACACGCTTTTGGACGCACTCTTTCTTATTGATCCATTTCATCACCTCTTAACTTGTTTACCACTTCATCAGGTTTATCTAAAAATAAACATTTTTTCATCCCCTTCTTTCATTTCCCCTTTGTACCGTGATCCCTTCTCCCAAAGATAACCATCGCCCATTAGGAAAAGCTTAGCAGCAAAGATCACCCGCCACCCATTCCTCCACAAGCTAATCACGCTTCACCATTGACCAACCATGTAACCGAGTAGCACATAAATCGCAGAAGCCAAGAATGTTGAGATTAATAGGAGGGAAGAGGTAGAGCAAAGAAATGGATGGGCTATTATGAGAAGCTTATCTATCAAATATCAAAAATATTACATCTGTGTTGTATATCGTATAACCGATTTGGATATCTCGTGATATTTCCATTTATCTCGTAGGGTTTGGTTCTAGGATGTAAATCCCATATATGCAAAAGAAAAAAATGGGTTTGAAAAATGAAAATGAAAGGGCATAAATTGTTAGAGAGATTCCCGCTACTGCACGGTAATTCCTGCCATCCGGAGAAGCTCTAACGATAGGAGGAGGAGGTGACTCTATGGTGACGGGGGGATGGAAATTGAAGAGTCAACAAGGGGAGATGGGGTTCGGACAAAGATAGAGGGAAATTTTTTAAAAAAATAATTTATTTATTTTAGATAACCCGCATAGATGGTAATGGGTTGCAGTATTTTAAAAGAGAGTGACATGGATCAATAAAAAGAAAGTGTTTAAAAGAGTGTGATAGAGGGTGTGTTGCTAGCACTCCTCTTCCTTAACATGTGCAAAGTTGCATAGGTTAGAAAAATCCTACTAATAAATAGGCCACTAGGTTTTCACAAATAAATTGGGCGGTAGACATTTACATTTAAATAGGCAACATATATTTACTTTCAAATATTATAAATAATATATTATAATATTATAACATGTTAATATTATATTATAGTATTATAACATGTTAAATTAGGCCGACATGCTTTTTTAAAGCCTTAACTTGGTATCTTTAGCTATAAAAGTTTTTAAAAAGCCTTGACCCGATATTTTGTTAAATAGACTAGGCTATAGGTCTCACGACGAGCTATCCAACCTATTCCCTCGTCCTAATGACACATTACCCACATGATAGTATATGTTGGAAACCACGTGAAACCACATTAATTTATGTTGCAACTTTATACACAGCTCATATTGTCACACCACTAATGTCCAAGTCTCCATTTCTCCTTTGATTTTTAGTGTTCCCACCAACATCCGGATTCGTAACCCTCGATTTTGTTAGATAAGTTTTAAAACTTGAACACCATAACGAACACCCTTTTAAATTTGGAAACAACCCAAATAGGAATCAGTAACACCCGGTGTCGCATGAGGCGGGGAGTGGTCGTCGTGCAAGAAGGCACTGACAAGGAGCGACTCCCTGGCAAGCTTCTAGGCGGAGGGACACATGAATGAACCGATTACACACCCGAATGAGAGGGATCCTGAGACTGTGTAGGTATGGGACTAAACAATGAGGAAGGCTTATATGAATTGATTGGTACTACCTATACTAACAAGATGCATCTTCTTTTCTGTGAGTCCATCACTTAAGAACTCCACAAGTTAAGCCGTGCTTGACTTGGAGCAATTCAGGACGGGTGACCTCCGGGAAGTTTTCCCACGCTGAAAAGACCCGTGTTGGTCTGTGGGGTCGGTCGTCAATCCAAAGAGCAGCCGAGGATGTTACAGAACCGATTTTGTTTCTTCTAGTTTTCTTGAAAAACCATTAAGAAAAGCAGAAGTGCAAAACCATTAACATTGGACACGACTTACATACAATACTCGATAACTCTTAGAAATAAGAGTTATTATACCTTCCTTTACTTAATTGTTGAATGTCTTTAGGTGGTTGTGGTGATAAAATGCTAAATTCAATAAGTAAATAGGCAACGTGTTGTCTGTGTAAGTTTGATTTATCTAATCTCTGTTTGGACTGTGAAATTTTGATAAAAGGAATTTATGTTTTTATTAGGAAAACATATAAAGTCAAGAGGCAACCAGTGAGGAAATTGCTCTAGGATGCGGGAACTTCCAAAAGTATGCTCACTAAAAGACAAAAGTGTCACCTCAGCAACCTCTCCTTTTAATGGTCCCCAATTGTCCGCTGGAACCAAAGTCGTTTTGGATTTAATAACCTCTAAGTTTTGATGCTAACAAAAGAATTAAAATTGCTTGGCAAAATGTTAGCCGAGATCTAACATGTGCTTTCATCATGCAGAATACTTCAATATAAGTAAAATAAACTTTGGATAAGTTTTCATTAAAAAATACGTGTCCACCCTTGTAGACGGGCTGCTCAAATACTTTGGTAAAGTTACTTAGTTATTTAATTAAGTAGACTGATTTTCTTGAGTAGACGAGGCTCTAAATATTTGCTAGATGAATACCCAAATAACTTGTTAGGTACTGCAAGTCCAAAGACTTGATAATGAGCACGTCCATCTTGCCACGTAAGCAGACGAAAGTAATTAATTGAAGTAAATGAAGTGAAACATAAAGTAATCTGGTGGACGAGCTCCAACCGCCACATCACTGCAACGGAGATCTTTGTAACTCATTAAGGAATAGCAAGTCCGAAGACTTTATAGACAAAAGGATATGCCACATCATCAGAGGAGGAAAATTAAAATTTTGAATAGACTTAGTCTCTTTCATAACTAAGTAGACGGAGTTCTTTTTAGACGAGCTCCATCCTTGTAGAATAGTTGTTCTTCATATTTGTTTTATCTGCTTTAATGTTTCACCTTGTTGTAAAAGAAACATAGTACAGTCAAGAAATGCAAAAAGCAGAATTGTACAATAAGATACTGCAACACGACCTGTACGATGACATCTCTATGACTGAAAAAACTGGATTATACACAAAAGAGGAACAACAAGTGCTCAAGCTAAAATACTCAGAGGAGTTGAACCTCCAATTTCATGCTACCTCGATAACCAAGAGTACTATTCAAAGATTGCTACAATCAAGCTATCACCACAATGGATATCATGCATTAAATGCTATCTCTAAACGGGATTATTCAAAGTAACCCGGTGAAGAAATACAAGTGAAGAAGAAGGTACTATAAATTGAAGACCTCAGACATCAAGAATAACTCTTGCCTACACAACCTTGCTAGCTGAACTTTTGCCAATCAATATTTACTCATTCTAATATTCTTTCAAGAGCAAGAGTCTCGTATTCTTTAGTTAATTTGAATATTGGTGTAATATTCAAATGATCTCAAACTGTCATATCCTCACACATAGTGAGTTAAGAAGATCAAACATTAAATCTCTTTGTTAGAGTTAGAGCCTGAAGAGGCTTCGTAAGAAAGGAATACTTGTAGCCCGGAGATGTGTTGAATACTTGATTGTAATCTATTTGGAGAAATAGTGGATAAATCCTTCAAGTCGAAGGGACTGGACGTAGCTCTTGGTTGGAAGAGAGTGAACCACGGATAAAATCTCTTGGGTGAATCTTTCTATCCCTAAACTCTTCAGTTTTATTTGCTCATACTAACTGTGGGGTTTTGATATTGCTTTTGCCAAAGTCTTTTAAAAAGGATCTTTGTCTTTGAGTGTGCTTCTGTTTCTAATCTCTTTGAGTGCAAAAATTGTTTTCAAGGTTGTTTTCAAAATTATTAACAAACACAATTCAACCCCCATTCTTGTGTTTGCCTGTGTCAACTTCGGTTGGTATCGAGCTCATCCTCGAAAGGGTTGAGCATCTAACAAGTGCCGAGGAGTACGATCCATCAACCATGGATGCGTAGGACAAGCTATCAACAAACCCTCTCTCTTTGATGGTTCCGATTATGACTACTAAAAGAAGAGGATGATGGCCCTTTTGGATGCACAAAGTCTAGACATCCCGGGAGCTCATAGAAACTGGTTATACCGAACCCATAAATGAAGATGGAGCCGCTGTTGCTAGAGCAGACTGGACGGCAAATCAAAAGGAAAAACATCAACTCAATCTTAAAGCTCAGCATTATTTGATGTGTGCCATCACCATATCAGAACATGACAAAGTTCACAACTGTAACATCGCTAAAGAAATATGGGATACTCTTGCCCTAGCTCATGAGGGTTCCTCACATGTTAAGGAATCCAAGTTCAGCATGCTGGTTCATCAGTATGAGCTGTTCAAGATGGGTGAACCTGAAACAATAGACCAAATGTTTGGAAGATTCCAAACTATCACCAATGATCTTAGATCTCTTGGAAAAATTTATGAAAATAGAGATCATGTTAGAAAAATCCGAGAAGTCTATCCAAGCAATGGAGACCTAAAGTAACTACTATTCAGAAGCCAAAAACCCGAATACACTCTCTCTCGGGAAGAGCTTCTTGGATCTCTCAAGGTTCATGAACCTTAATGAAGAAGAAAATTCCAGAAAATTAAAATCTATTGCCCTAAAGGCAAAGAAAGAAAGTTCATCAAAATTTTCTCAAAGCCGCCGAAGTCATCTCGATGAGTCCCAATCTTCTCGATGATAATGAAGGATCGATGAGGATGAATTATGCTTTATCTCCGGGAAGATTTAACATATGTGGAGAAAGAAAGGTGGTTTCAGAAGGAAGCAACTCAATAAAAATTTTCCAAGGAGAAGTCAGACTCCAAGGAAAAAGGTCCACCCTTGTGCTTTGAATGCAAGAAACCTGGTCATTTCAAAGCTGACTGCCCTGAGCTAAAGGACAAAAAGAAATTCTTCAAAAAGAAGAAAGGCTTAATGGCTATATGGGAGGATCTTGATCTGTCTTCTTCAGATGAAGGAAATGAAGCTGTGGAAAAGGCAAATATATGTCTCTTGGCAGACACTGCATCAGAAAGTGAATACACCGATGCTGAGGTATTGGACTCTGACCCATCCACTCTTCAAAATGCTTTTGATGAATTGTTGCATGAGTCATCTATACTATCACGAGAATATAAGAGTCTCAAAAAGAAGTTTTCTAAACTGTCTAAAGAATAAGATAGGGTCTGCACTGAGAAACAAAACCTCGAAAATAAAAACGACACACTAAAATCAGTGAATGTCAGTCTAGCTGACAAAATGGTGTGTGAACCTGATGTCTCTTGTGAAGTTGCAAAACTGAAACAAGATATAACATATCTAACTGACTCACTGTCAAAGCTTGTAGGTGGATCAGATAAGCTTAAGCTCATTTTAAGGTACTCTAGGTCACCTTATGATAAATATGGTCTTGGTTATGACAAAGAGAAACAAGGCGCATCTCACAAAAAGTCAAAACCACTTAAACAGCATAGAGCTTCAAAAGTTTCAAATAAATATACCAAAGCTAAGTCTAGCTCATCCAACACCTTTTGTAAAGTGTGTGGAAAAAGTGGGCATATTACATCTAGATGCATACACAATAAATATGCTAAGCATACTCGTCCAATGATAACTAACAAGAAAGGACACAAGTCCGTTTGTGTACCTAAAGATAAGATAATACATGTTATGATTTGATTAACAACAGGAAGAAAACAGATGTCTTGGTACTAGGACAGTGGCTGCTCACGACACATGACGGGAGAAAGGTCAATGTTCCAAAACCTTAAGCCCAAAGATGGTGGCTGAGACACATTTGGAGGAAATCAGAAAGGGAAAATCATTGGTATAGGTAAAATTGGGAAACATCCTTTTTCCCTCCATTGATAATGTTCTTTTAGTAAATGGCTTGAAGCACAATCTACTGAGCATAAGTCAATTATGTGACAGTGGATATGAAGTGTCTTTTGATAAGAACATGTGTACTGTCAAGAAAGATGATGGATCACTTTTATTCACTTCAAAAAGGCAAAACAATCTCTATAAGATTGACTTGGAAGACCTCTCAAATCAAAGTGTCTCATGTCTAGTGTCCATTGAAGATGAGTGATGGATTTGGCACAAAAGGCTAGGTCATGCAAGCTTGAAATTAATTTCAAAGCTAAACAAGCATAACCTCGTGAGAGGATGACCAAACCTTAAGTTCAAATCTGATGCTCTCTGTGATGCATGTCAATTGGAAAAACAGGTCAAAGGTTCTTTTGAATATTAGAATGTTGTTAGTACCAATAGACCACTAGAGTTGCTACATCTTGATCGTTTTGGTCCAATAAGGATTGCCTCTGTCAGTGGTAAGAAACATGGTCTTGTCATAGTAGACGATTACACTAGATGGACATGGGTTATGTTCCTAACTCACAAGGATGAGTCTTTTTAAGGTCTTTTTCTCGTATTCTCGCAAACGTGTACAGAATGAAATAGGCATGTGTATCACTTCAATCAGAAGTGACCATGGGGGAGAGTTTGAAAATGAGCTATTTCATAAGTTCTATGAAGAAAGTGGTATCCTTCACAACTTCTCAATACTTAGAACACCACGGCAAAATGGTGTGATAGAGAGAAAGAACAGACCTCTTCAAGAGATGGCTATGACTATGCTCAATGACAATTTTGTCCCTAGACACTTATGGGTCAAGTCATAACACTGCCTCCTACATTGCAATGCGAATAGACATTAGACCTATCCCGAAAAAGACTCCTTATGAACAAATGGAAAGGAATAAAACCCAACATATCGTATTTTCACCCCTTTGGTTGTAAATGCTTTTATACTGAATACTAAAGATCAACTTGGTAAGTTTGATGCTAAAACAGATAGTGAAATACTATTAGGATATTCTCAAACATCTAAAGGTTTTAGAGTTTATAATTCTAGGACTCGATAGTAGAGGAAAGTATTCATGTCAAGTTTGATGACAAACACCCGATAAGAAATTATCGCAGCTAGATGAAGCCTTTGCAGATCTTGATCTAAGCATTCCAGGAGACTCACTTGAGATAAAAGTTGATGATCAAGAAGATGAACCCACTCAACAACCGGGATACTTCCACTTCTCAACATGATACAGTTCAAAAATCTTGGTACTTCAAGAATTATCGTCCCACAAGAATCGGTCATTGGAAACCCCAATGACAAGCTAAGAACCGATCAACCTTCACAGTAACAAAACAATTCTGCACTAGTCTCCGAGTTGGAACCAAAGACAGTGAGACGAGGCCGGTAGACGATGGTTGGATTCTAGCTATGCAATAAGAACTCAATCAGTTTGAAAGAAGTGATGTTTGGACTCCGGTTCCACCGCCCAAAGATAAATCGTTGATTGGAACAAAGTGGGTTTATAGAAACAAACTTGATGAAAATGGTAAGGTAATCGAAACAAAGCAAGACTTGTTGCTCAAGGTTTCTCTCAAGAAGAATGTATAGATTATAATCGAAACTTTTGCAGCTGTTGCTAGATTAGAAGCTATTAGAATTCTACTTTCATTCGCTGCACATCATAGTATTATGCTTTTTCAGATGGATGTTAAGAGTGCTTTTCTAAATGGCTTTATTAATGAAGAAGTCTATGTTATGCAACCTCCGGGTTTTGAGTGTGAAACCCATCCTGAACATGTATATAAGCTTAAGAAAACTTTGTACGGCTCTTAAGCAAGCTCCTAGAGCTTGGTATGATAGACTAAGTTCCTTTCTTATGGAAAATGGATTCGACAGAGGAAAGGTTGACACAACCTTATTTAGAAAATCCATTAAGTCTAGTTTCATAGTCGTACAAATATATGTTGATGATATTATTTTTGGTAGTACTAATGAGTCTCTATGCAAAGAATTCTCTAAGTTAATGCAGAAAGAGTTTGAAATGAGCATGATGGGAGAACTCAAATTCTTCCTTGGACTTCAAGTAAAACAAACCATGGACGAGGTGCTCATCCACCAAACTAAGTATACAAAAGAACTTCCAAGAAGTTTAAGATGGATGATTTCAAGCCAATGAATACTCCTATACACCCCACTTCCATACCTGAACAAAGATGATAAAGAGAAAAAGGTAGACCAAAAATATACAAGAGGTATGATAGGATCTCTCTTATATCTTACTGCATCTAGGCCTGATATTATGTTCAGTGTATGTTTATGTGCTCGATTTCAATCTGTTCCTAGAGAATCTCACTTATCAACAATTAAGATAATTTTTAGATATTTAAAAGGTACTACTAATCTTGGTTTGTGCTTTAAGAAAAATGAAGATTACAGATTAGTTGGTTTTTGTGATACTGACTATGCTGGAGATAGAATTGAAAGAAAAAGCACTAGTGGAGGATGTCACTTCATTGGAGCTAATCTTGTCTCATGGTCAAGCAAAAGACAAAGTACCATTGCTTTATCAATTGCTCAAGCCGAGTATATATCAGCTATAAGTTGTCGCTCACAACTTCTCCGGATCAAGCATCAATTGGAGGACTACAATGTATTTGTAAGTAGTATTCTCGCTTATGTGTGATAATCTGCTGCAATAAATCTATCTAAGAATCCAATTTTGCACTCTAGAGCTAAGCACATAGAGATTAAACATCATTTTATTAGGGATTATGTGCAAAAAGGTGTGATTGATATTCAATTTGTAGATACTGACCATCAATGGGCAGATATCTTTACTAAACCTCTTGCAGAGGACAAATTTATCTTTATTAGGAAGCATCTTAATATGATATGTGTGGATTAATTTAGGCGTCCAGCCTCGAGAAAAAGTTGTTTTGTTAATCATGCGTCTATTACCTATGCTCGACTAATACCTATTTGAAGTTGTGCGTTTATTGCATTGCACGTCTATATGACGCGCGTCCATTGACTCGATTATCGCGTACATTGTGTAGTTTAAGACGAGTTCACATCTGCCTATGCTTAAGCATATTTTTTTTGTGTTAATAAATGCATTTATTTTTGTCACCAGACAAATTTATCCTTTATTCTCTTTGCTGAGCCAGAACTTCCATCAATCCCATCAAGACCTTTTTATGGTTCCAAGTTACCAACGCCATTTTATCATAATGACATGTCATGTCAAAAGTTTTTTTTTAAAAAACCTTTGATATTCAAAATTCCTTTAAAAGTAATCATTTCCCTCTGAGAAAAACTTTACGCTTCCATAACATCTCGAGCTATCTCTCTCTTTACCTTTCTCAGCTTTCAAACCCTAAACTCTTCGATCACCTAAAATGGCTTCTTCTTCAACCTTTAACATGGACAAGCTCAACTTAGCTATAGAGCATCATTTCAATCTTGGAGTGCTGCAAGACTACAATCTAGACATAAGCAAATATGTCAATGCAGCTGGGTGGGGAGGACTCTTCTCAGAGAAGGTCTCTGTCTTCCCCAACCTAATCAGGGATTTCTGGAGATACGTCCAACTGACTGATACTAATTTCTTCTCAACTGTGCTAAGAAAGAAGATTACAGTCTCGGAGAAGACTATTGCTGATGCAATCTTCTGCGCTCAGGAGGGTTTAGTTTTCACTGAGTCTTGGGAAGAGGACTTGGGTGGCTCTGAGACTATAGAAGTCTGTCTCATGAAGGAGGATCACAATTGTAACTCACACTTGGAAGGCTGTTGAAATGAAGGACATCATTCGCATCCTTCATCGCCTACTCAACAAGGTGGTTCTTCATAAGGTTGGATCCAAGGATAACCTCTCCTCTCTTCACAAAAACGAGAATCAATCTTCCAAGAGTCCCGTATGGAAGATTCGAGAGACGCTGTGATGAATAAGAAAAGACTCTATGAACTTCCTTTCTGCCATCTTCTCTCAAAGATTTTCAAGGCTCAAGGAATTCATGAGATTCTTGCTGCAAAGACTCTTGAGGAGCAAGCTAGGATTTTGACTAAAAAACCAAAGGCTGTTGCAGACTTTGGAAAGATGAACATAGCCAACATGAACCTTAGTACCTATGTTGTCACTGCAATGGCTAAGACTGAGGAGTTGATGAAGTCTAAAGAAGAGATGGTTGAACAAAATAATGCCGAAGTCCTAGGGGTTAAAAGGGTAACTAGGCAAAAGACCACTGCTACAAGGAAGCCTGCCCCTAAGAGACCAGCTAGTGGCATTGTTATCAGGGAGCCTTCTGATGCCCCTACTGCAAAGAGGCCAAGAAAGGTTATCCTCTCTCACAATGAAGACGAGGAAGCCGATGAGGATAGCATTCCTATCGGTTCATTCCAAGAAGCGGAAGACCTCTGTTCTGCCGCCGATGAGGCCGTTATGCCTGCTCCAACATTTGTTCCAACAAAACCGAGAAGGCAACCTGCAAGAAAAGCCAGATCAACTAAGACTCCTAAGGTAACCATCTTTGCTGATGATCCTGTTCAAATAGCAGTAGATGCCCTAGTGTCTAGTTTAGAAACTAGGATAGATGATGTGCCTGTCACGACTCCAGATGATGTGTACATTCCCACACCCCAACCAACACAAATAACCACTTCACAATTTCAACCTATTATCCATGCCAATGATCCCTAGTTAAATCAACCAGGATGAAGGCATTTCCCCGGTGCTCCTTTCCCCAAACCTTCGAGAACCTTATTTCCCTTCACCCCAACTTCTGTCCTTTACAATGGCAAATCTGATGATTGAGCCAAGGTAAAAAGGGAATGGAAAATTTTGTTTCATTCTCACCAACCTGAACCCGAACACATTCCAGACAGATGGTATCCTCTACCTGAGTATGAGGAAGAAGTTAGCCCATCTGTTGAAACCCTCTACCTACATCATCCTGAGTGTAAAACACTAAAAAATGTTCCTTCTCAAATGCACAATGACTTAGGGCCATTAGTCATTCACCTACCTCAAACCAAATTCCCCCCCAGAAGGTGGTGGTAAATGATTGGTGAAAATGTTGATGAAAAGGGTAAAAAAAAGGTATTTTACATAGCAGTGAATGTCTATACCTGAGATAGACAACACTTACCAGCTTCACCGTAGAATTGGCCTGAAAATTGATCTACACATAGTTCTACTGCAGAACTAGGTTCGTCATGGCTGCCAGCCTCGGTAAGGTTAACTAGCTACTTTACTCAGTGCACTCGAAATTATGTATCTACTTATAAAAAATTGGATTGTTTTAATATTTTTGCCTTCATTTTTTTATTTAACCAAACCCGACATAGAGTTCCAAATTCCAAAAAAACTGTTTTACTCCCTATTTTCTTTATATCCATCCAAATATAGATTTTATACAGACCCATATATATCAAATCAAAGTAATCCTAAAATCAAACAAGTTATGGCTGAACTGTGAATACTGAATAGTATGAACTAGTTTTGTGCAAAATAACAAAAGGTTTTATTATTTAAACACAAATTTTGGAATGACATGTCAATCAACGTGACCTTCACTGCTACCCAAACACCACCGCCCACCGTTAGAGGAGAGACGGAGAGGGAGAAGAGAGATGAGGGAAAGAACAAAGCGTTTGATTAAAAAGAAGCGAAAAAGAAGTGAAAAAAAGAAGAAGGAAGAGACATACGTTTATCACCTATATTGTCCAAATGAGATGGAAAAAACAAAAAAACATTACTCAACAACAAAATGGATGAAACCCAAATGGACCGAGTAAAAGCCCACCAAACATTACTGTAATGTAATATAAATGTGTACATTTGCCCACAACCAACAATCGTGCTCAACACCACCATAATACAAGATATTAACCATTCGAGTGGATTCAATGGCAAGTTAAAAAAGTAAGGGCCTTGCTACCTACACTCCCCGTACTTGGCATCCACCCCCACACGCCTTCCGACATTTAAATGCCGGATTCAGAAACTATGTTTCCGGCATTTAATTGCCGAGAAATTATTAAAATTTGAAAAAATATGTTTCCGGCAATTAGATGCCGGAAACTTAGTTTCTAAATCCGGCATTTAAATGCCGAAGGCGTGTGGGGGTGGATGCAGTTTCTAAATCCGGCATTTAAATACCGGAAGGAGTGTGGGGTGGATGCCAAATATGGGGAATGTAGGTAGCAAGACCCAAAAAGTAATAATATTCATGTTGTAATGGGACTTGTTCATAACATGCACCAAACAAGAAGATAAGGAAACTAGGAATATTTCTTATAAAAACATGATTCTCACAATTTGTCCTTGGAAAACTAATAAAATGATGTCACTTTATATGGTTTGTAAATTTGATAACAAGAATACTTAAAAAGTATTTGATAACAAAAAAACTTCAATTCTGTCTGTGTATTTGAAACTTATCTAATATATATGTACAATCGGATCCACATACGAAGTGGAAATCCCTTGTTTACTAAGTCCACACGAATGGTGTGGATTGAAGCCATACAAGAAAGATTCCAAAATGGCATGAAAGTGAGCAGCTAGGAGAAACAACTGAACCACGGTGAATGGCACATAAAGCTATTAAGGTTAGCTTTGGTATCATGTACTCCAAACTAATTCTCACCTAGTAAAACAAGAAATTACGGAAAGCAGATAACTCTAAAGCATTGTGTACAAGTTACATGACATCAATTAACAATCGGACGTTCAGTCAGATTACCTTGCATTAAATTAGTTCCGGCAATATCATAGAAAAATTCATACATGTAGAAAACAATAAAACAGTGTTCCCTCTACCTTTATGCAGCTAAAGGGGAAAAAATCTGATTATTATTTTATTATTACCATTGCAGTTCTTGGACATTAAGCAAGGCCTCTAACTCCAACCCCAAGAGCATGATTGGCAAGTTTATCTGCATATAACTATTTTGCAAGCTATCACATAGAAGCTCCACAGATTCTTCAAATAAATATTTTTTGGCTAATTATTTTTCTTGGAGACTTCTTTTGATGTCAAATAACCTTAATTATCTCGGAAGCAAAAGATAACTCAATCGACTTTTCGTGGCAAGGCTTTGGTGAGAGTTTGCAGAACCGAGACCTTGGACTCATAAACCGTAACACCCTTTTTAAGCAATGACATGACATCTTTGTTAATAAAATGTTTGTCTCTTTGTGAGCTCATCAATATTTTATCAAAGATCTATCACTTTCAGTTCAAAACCTTGCTACACACCCCATCTCAATATTGATAGATAGATCTTTACTTACTGAGAATGAGAGTAGTAAATACATCACTCTAGTTCTCTAAAGTCCGAATCACTGAGTCCTTCTCTCGTATTGTCATGAAATATCGATTCAACCACACAAGTGTCAAAACAAGATTGCTTTCTATGCCCAATTGCTATGTGTCAATGTGGAATCCTCTTGTCCAAACAGGCACGCAGTATATTAAGATTCCTAAAGAGAAAGAGACACATATTGTAATAATAGCATATGCATAAGCTCTCCAAGGATGGCTGCTGTCTCTCATTGCATTAAACTCAAGCAGCGAAAGTAGAGACAAGATTTAGACACCCCATCGGACCAAAGCAGTATTCCTGCTACAACAAGATCACAATCCCCGGTATTCACCTGCATCATAGAAGTAAATACTTTGATTTTTGTATTGAGATATAAGGTCCAGATTATCGAAAACGAAATTGGATAAACACATTTAGAGCTAAGGAGTTACAATCGAATGCAAGTATAAAAGAAAAGGATACTTGCACATAATTAATCCCCACAAACCCCTCCTAAGTCTCATACAAGCCACTGAAACAAATTGGTTCCACTATGACTTTCTTTTTTAATGGTATAGATGAGTTCACCCCAGAATCTGTGAGAGGTTTGTGAAAGTTAAAGTATGTGATTATGTGTAAACATCATTCCTCAATTATAAAATATATCAGAAATATGGGCAAGAATCAAGATGGTATTTTCTAGAGAAGTTCAAAGAAGACCAAATAAATTCTCAATAGAGGTAAATCTTACTCTCAAATCTAATTTCGATCCTATGATTACTAGCTTAGAGATTAGCCAATGCAATCGGTAAACGAAGGGAATTGGGACATGAATGATGACAAAGAAACTCACTGCTTCCTTTAAACTTGCAAGTGCAGCCATAACACAAGCGACTGATACATTAGCAATTGTGAGTCCCAAATGGAAACCATTTAAACAACCCCGCCTTTCCCAACCCACGACCATTGATCCGCGCTAAGAACCATCGATCCATACACCTGTAGGACCAACCAAGCATGCAAACCATAACCGAGCAAAGACTGCCACCATGCTTGAACTCGATTTTACCAATGCACCACCGACACCCCATAATATGGCCAAAATCACCAAAAACATTGCCATAATCGCCAACCGACATACCAAGAATCGTCTAATTTGGGCTTGATCTTAGAAATATTATTTCTGAACTTACATTCCACCTGCTGAGAAGCCATCCCGAAACCCTTGGCAGTTTCAATCCCAAATATGATGGAAAAGGCTACAAGAAACAAGCCTGAAAAATTCCAATTGTAAAACAAACTCTTCTTATCAATTGAGCTACCCCCGAGAAACAAAAAATCAACTTACCTACTTGGGATAAATTTAAAAAATGAAAATAAATAAATAAAATGCAGCACGTAGAAATTTGCATGAGACAACTAGAACTATAAAACACCCTTATTAAATGCACATATTTTACCTATAAGAAAGCCAAGTGCGAGTAGAGCCAGTGACCAAAAACACCGAGTTCCAAAGCATTTTTTGGTTCCAACCACTGAAGGTTGTAAGGCTCCCTAAGTAACCAGTTGTTATTGCTATGGCTAGATGCTCTGACACGTGAGATATGTCTCCTTTGAATACAACACCAAACCATCCCATAAGAAACGAACCAATCTGGAACAATATATAGAAAATTGGTTACTCGAATCAGCTTCCTTATGAATAAACTTCAAATGGACTTCGATTTCACTTTCACCTAACACTAACAACAATTTGAAACTTCTATCAGATAGACTATATTAGAGTAAGGTTATTCAAAACAAATTTGGAATTTTTTATCCAAGTATATTAAGGATTTAGGAAGTGCACAATACAAAAGCAGCTCCTCTTCTGCTATTAGAAAATGGATAATTTAGCACTTCAATCTCAGAAATCAGAATATTCCTCCTATTTGGATTTGGCCCCACCTCCAGCTTAGAAGGTGGTACAAATTTTATATTGTTAGAAAAGCAATAGATATTAAGAATTAAATATACATGGTTCTTTTAAGCATGTTAATATGTCTGAGTCCTGTTTCTGGCCAAACAATTCTGAAGTATTAGTCATGGTGAACACACCAAAATATGTATGTAAACAAGGCACATAAAAATAATAAAGATGGAAAAAGGTTCAAACCATATTAGAAGGAAGGTCAAGGTAAAGAATAGTATGGTTGCTTGTCACACCAGCCCACCCCTGTGCAAATAACTTTTGCAAAGCAAATATCTAGTCAATACCTGCATAGTTATTATATGACAAGTTTTGTATTAGATTCTTGTGGATAACTGCATGTCTTAACACGAAATTTGACAATAGAAAAGATATCATTATGCTAATCACAGCTGAAGAATTGCCATAAGCTCTCAATTAAAAGGAAACAAAGTATGAACCTAATCCATTATGCACCCACAATGCAAGTAAAACATTATATACCCAACACTGTTCATCGGCTTTAATAGAAACCAGGGGAGATTACAGCACCAAATATAGATGATACAAAGAGAGGGAAAAAGTCGACAAGAAAGTAACCACCTAATTAACTACCCTCGCTAATCGAACCATGTATATAGGTAAAGAAATCGTATTCGAATCGCATAGAACTAAACAAGGAGAAAACCCTCTCGATTAATTTTCAAAGAATGTCCTCCCGGTGTTGTTAGGATCGCGTTCAAGATCGCAAGATCGTGCGATTCTTCGAGTTTCACCCCTTTCGCTTGTTAAATCGCCTCCGGGATCGTCGCTTGGTAGGATCGTGGCGAGATCGTCGATCTTCATCGAAAAATCGCAGAAATGCCGATTTCTCTGAGTCTCCCGATCCTACTGTGTTTCGTTTTAGGGTTGGGTTTGGGATGACCCGATTCGAAAATCTGGGTTATTTTAAACGGGTCCATTTTATGCCCCGATTAAAGTTTAAAAGGGTTAAACTGTTAAAGTAAAAAACCCTAAAGTGCCGTTCCATTCCCAAACCCCGTTTCCCTCTACTCCTCTGTTAGCAAATCGTCTCCTCCCTCAGTCAAACAACTCCACGCCGTCGTCCCCTTCCTCTCTCAGACGGCCACCAGCGCCGCCCCTTCCCTCTCTTCCTCTCTCAAACGCGCCGTCACCTGTGTTCTCTTCTTCGCCTCTGTTTTTCTTCATTCGCCCCTCTCTTTGTGCTCTGCTCTGTTCTGTTCTTAGACAGCAATGGCTTCAAGTAACCCTGCTGGTAGTGGTGTTAATAGGAACGAAGCTGGTGGGAGTGGGAGTGGCAAGACTAATCTGAAAGCTTCTGGGATTAGGTCTGATGTGGCATGGCAGCATGGGGTTTCAGTGGATGGGGATGCAAGAAAAATAAAATGTAAATATTGTGAGAAGGTGATAACAGGGGGAGTCTACCGAATGAAGCATCATTTGGCAGGGACTGCAAAGGATGTTGGAGCTTGTAGGTCAGTGCCTGATTCAATTAGGAAAGAAATGTGGGACATTGTGACTTCATTGCAGAAGAGGCTCATTAATAAGTCAAGCCAAAATGAGCATGAAGGAGGTGGTGCAGCTGATGAGGATGGAAAAAGAAAGAGGGAAGAGACTTCTGCTGATCTTTTAATGAAGAGGGGAGTTAGCTCTCAACCCACAATCAATAGTGTATTCAAGAAGAGCTTGAGGGAGGAGGCATGCCTAGAAATAGGCAGATTCATTTACAGAAATGCTATTCCTTTTAATGTGGTAAATAGTGATGAGTTTCGAAAGATGTTTGAATTAGTTGCCCGACATGGTATAGGATTTAAGCCACCATCCTACCATGAGATTAGGGTGAAGTATCTGAAGCAAGAAGTTGATCTTGGTGGTAAGAGCTTGGAGGATCATAGAGCGTTTTGGAAGAAAGCGGGTTGCACAATAATGACAGATGGATGGACCGATAAGAGGAAGAGGACTATATTGAACTTCTTAGTTAATAGTCCTAAGGGAACTGTTTTCTTGAAGTCTGTTGATGCATCCAACATTACCAAGACAGCTGACAAGGTTTTTCGAATAATGGATGAGGTTGTTGAAGAGGTTGGGGTAGAAAATGTTGTCCAAATTGTCACGGACAATGCGGCTAACTACAAGGCAGCTGGTGATTTGTTGATACAGAAGAGGAAGAAGTTGTACTGGACTCCTTGTGCGGCTCATTGCATTGACCTTATGTTGGAGGACTTTGAGAAGAAGATTCCAGTCCACAAAGAGACAATTGCAAGTGGTAAGAAGCTTACAACCTACATCTATTCCATAACTGGTCTTATGTCTTTGTTGCATCATTTTACTAAGGGAGGAGAATTGATTAGACCAGCTACTACTCGTTTTGACACTACTTACCTTACCTTAGGATGCTTGCATGATAATAAGGGTTCCCTAATTAGAATGATCACATCCAAGGAATGGAGTGAAAGCCAATTTGTAAAGACTAGAGATGGGAAACATGTGGAAGAACTTGTCACTGATAAGGGGGTTTTGGAAGGACATTGTCAACTGCTTGAAGGGTGCTTATCCCCTAATTAAGGTGCTGCGAATGGTGGATGGGGATGAGAAGCTAGCCATGGGCTTCATTTATGAAGGAATGGACCGAGCTAAAGAGATGATACAAAGTGCCTTCAATGGCGTTTGTAAAAGGTAATTATCTTCGACTTGTTCAATGATATAATTTGTAGACTTATTTTGGAAACTAATTAATTTCTTATTCATTCTTAGCTACACTCCTATTTGGGAAATCATTGATCAAAGATGGGACAACCAATTGCATAGGCCTTTGCATGCTGCAGACTACTACCTTAACCCCATGTTGCATTATGGTCCTAATTTTAATTCGGATTGGGAAGTCAAGAGAGGATTGTATGATTGTTTCCAAAGAATGGTGGGAGACATTGAAGAAATAGGGAAGTTGGATCGCCAGCTTGAGGACTTCAAGTTCAAAAAGGGATTTTTTGGTCATCCAATAGCTCAACATGAACTTCAAACCAAAACTCCAGCACAATGGTGGGAGTCTTATGGTGATGAATGTCCGAAGTGCAGAAGTTTGCTATTCGTGTATTGAGTTTGACATGTAGTTCATCCGGCTGCGAACGTAATTGGAGTGTCTTTGAAATGGTAAGAACTTTAATTTATGAAGCACAATTAATTTCATTCTTAGAATTACCTAGTACCTAAAATGAGTTAATTGTTTTCATGATTATTTAGGTCCACACCAAGAAAAGGAACCGTTTGAAGCAAAAGACCATGAATGATGTGGTATTTGTGATGGCTAGTTCAAGATTGAACAAGAAGAAGGAAGCTAGGAAAGCAAATAACTACAACATTGAAGATGTTTCTTCTGATGATGATTGGATTGTGGAGGAGAATGTACAAGCTAGATGAAAATTCAGATTTGCCTATTTTGGATGAAGACATTTTAGATCTTACAGTCCCATAAAAAGTTGGTGTTGGTGGTGCACACCTGTAGATGATCTCTGATTCCTATTGATGATGATGTTGATGAGATAGTTGGAGGACTTGGAGATGATGCTATAAATGAGAATGAAGATGATATGAAGGATGAGGATGACTATCCTGAGATTATGTTAAATTCTCTCTTATAGATTAGATGGCTAGAGTTAGCTTGACTTGATTTTGATTATGAACTTATTATGCTTGTCTTATTTTATTATTATGAACTTTTGTTTATGAACTTATCATGCTTGTGTTATATATTGGATTTGGTTTCTTATGAATTATGATTACGGATTTTCCTTATCTACGTTGTTTTTCATGCATATGTACATGTATAAGTATAGTTTTCTACTTTACAAGTCTACTTTTCTACTTTAGCTAGGATCTTACGATCCTTGTTAGGATCCTTCGAGTTACGATCTTTCATTCCCCTCCCGATCCTCACTAGAATCTCGATTTTCACAACAATGGTCCCCCCTCTGTACAATTATCCCTATTTAACCACCTAACTATCATAAAGTATTCAATTATATCTCTGTCCTCACCTCTCCTAACAAGCTGCCACAAGGAATAAGTGCACAAAGTAATCAATAAATTTATCCTAGACTAGCATATAGATGGAACTTTTGAGTTAATATTACTATTTCTCTATAGCCTTGAACAAACCTCATATTTCAATAGTTAAAGTATTGTGCCTTCTTTTTTTTTCCAATTAATATGTATTATATCAATACCTCTAGCAAAGGGTTAGCATATTACCCCAAGAATTCCAAAAACAGCTAAATGAACCATACATTAAGCATAGTCCAGCAACTCAGGCAAACCTTTACGAGGTTCCTGAAAGTAGAAGGAGAAAACAATATTTAGTACTAATACTATCCACATATAAGATTAAAAACACATAAACCAAAAAGATCTGACCATATGAAAAGCATTGAAGAGAGCTCACTTGCTTTAAACCCACTATTGCATCGGTAGAAAGAGGGGATGTGGAGGTGAGTTCAGGTGGTAAAGGCCTAACAGGTGAATTAGGAAGAGAGAAAGAAGGGTATGGCTGCAGTCTGTGCTCCCCTTGAATGGAAACAACAGCTCCATTTTCTGACCTGTTGTCAAAAGAAAAATGGATGTTGTTACTCTCACTCAACCTTCTGCTTGGAAGTGCTCTATCTCCAATGTCTCCAGCCTCTGAAACACTCTCACACCGATCTTCATCATTATCTATCTGATGGCTTCCATGACTTGATATGTCAATGAACGCTTTCTGATTGAAGAACCTGCACTGCTTGTGCTTGTTCTCTCCATGTGACATCAACACAATCACAGGACTTGGAAACTGCCTTCAACAACTACAACCATTTAATACAGAGTTTGACTCATGCAGATGCTGCCATGCCACCAATTTAATACAACCATTTAATAAATACTTCTTTTAGAATAATTCTTTTATAGAATATTTCTTTAAGAGAATAAATACTTACTGTACGTACATCAAATGCCTATAGATTCACAGAATAATCTTCCTACGTACATAAACTATGGATTAAAAAAGATAAACATATGGAGAATAAAAAAATAAGAAGAGAGAGACGGAGACAGGTAACATAAGCTGTAAGCAATGATGTCACCCAAATATTGAATTAGAGGACCTGGACAAATTAATATGCCAACCAAAGGAGATTCATATGTATGGTTTTCACAAGGTCACATGCAACGCATCCGTTATCACCTCACAAGTCACAAGGTCACATGCAGCCCATATGTGGTTCAAATTTTATAATTGTGTATATAAGCATTTCCATTTCTCTTACGAAGGGTAAGGAGTACCACAAATTATTAGTATGTAGTTGGTTATAAGAATTAGTGAAATTATATACATTAATACATCCAAGTCATCCATATTTAAATTTGTTGGATTATAACCTATCCCCTTCTTTTCACACAGGAGTACTTGCATAAATATTACTCCCTCCGTTCTTTTTCTATGATAATTTAAGGATTGTGTATACAGATTAAGAAATCATTAATTTGTTTATATTTATACCAAAATATCCTTATTTATAATATCATTAATTATTTTGTAAAATGTGAATAGGGGTATATATAAGCACCAGGAAGGTGCACATTTTATTTGATCAAATATAATGTGTATTGTTATGTGTCATTTTTGTTTTGAAATATGGAACATTTATGACTGAATTTAAGTAGTGAAGGTTTAGTATATTTTCAAGATCCACGTTTTGAGAATAAAACAAATACCTAAAATTATCTTAAGAAAAGAACGGAGGGAGTAATTGTAACGCCCTTCGTTACATTAGTGATCCCAAGATAAAATCAATAAAATATCCTTTAAAATATTTAATTAAAACATATATCTCATAACATAAAATTAAAAAAAACATTAAAGTCTGAAAATGTCTCATAATAAATAATATAGTATTAAATTATCCATGTAATGAATATAGATATAAATAAATAAATAAATAAATCAAAACCCTCAAAACTGGGCGTCTAACTACAATCCCAACGATAAATAATTGCGTCTAGCCACATACGGCTCCTTATTTAAGAACAGACTAACCAAACTAGAAAGATTATCTAATAGTGTCCACTAAGTCTTCACGCCTCTTCAGCCTCAATGACGTCCTCCTCGTGCTCTGAAAACAATGTTTAATAATGAGATATAAAATCCCAGTGATCAACAATACAGTTTTATAAAAATATTTTCGAAAAATAGCATTGTTCTCAGCCGGTGCGGTAACCGGAAAAACTGTCCATGGTACCCGCTAATTTTTCAAAATAATATATATAAAGAAAATACTTTTAACATTAATTATGATCTCATCTCAATACATCACATTCCATATACCAGATAAATTCAAGTTTAATCCAAGCGGTCCGAAGACCTCCTAATTAAATTGGCCTCTCTTGGCATGTCATATATTCACACATCACACGACAATGGCATCCCATTACCCACCCCTACTCACGAGGAGTGTTTCGATGTCACCCTCCAGCCGGGGACATTTCCATTTCGATACCTCCCATGTGCACATGGTGGTATTTCTCCTTTTTCGACACCCCAACTTGTGGCGGTGTTACTTTCGATACTCCTTTTTAGGTAGTATTACTTATTTTCGACATCCCAATTATATGGGATGTTACTTTCGATACCCCATTACGGTGGTATTACTTTTCGATACCCCTATCATAGGTGGTATTGCGGCAAACATCATACAATTCATCATAGGGCACAATTTCATGTATCATATGTGTAACAAATCATTTACCAAAAATTAAATATATGATTTTATCATGCATGTCAATTAAACTCACATGGCATAGCACACACCAATAAGCACGTCATTCAACTAATAAAAATATCAATCATATATTTCATGCCATCAGTAACAGGAGTAAATACCCAATTTAATAATCCTTTTTGTTTTAATTCAAAACCCCCAAAAAATTAGTTTATTAACAACATGCATCATTCAATTAAAATCTCTCAGAATCATAGGTGATTCACTCCATACAACCAAACACATGTACCATGGAAAGGGTTATTAAAAAGTACTGTTACTCACCTCTCAAAGATCTCCAATATGCTCTAAAAGTTATGTATGATAAGAATTAGTGCTTCCCTAAAAATTATTCTCCCCTTCATTGACGTTCTTGGATCTGTGTAATGTAGAAATTGTACTGACAAGGAAAAGAAATATCTTTCTTCCACTGTACTGTGCGGCCCTCCTCGTGCTGTGCGGCGCAGACGCGTTTTCTCTTTCTTTTTCTTTCATTAGCCATGTATTTATATATATATATATATGTTTTAAACCTATGGATTGTGTTTTTTGGGCAAAGTCCAAAGTGACGTACGCCGTTTCCTTTATATATATATATTCTTTTAAAATAATTAAGTAATTTCAATAAATCCTTATACTATTACTTCTTTACACTAAATCTCTTATTTATATTTTATTTGTACTATACTTTTTAATAACTTAATATTATTATTATTATTTCTTTCTTTCTTTCTTTCAAATTAATTATGTTAGAATTTTAGGATGTTACAGTAATTACCCTGAAGAATATATTCCCACAGCCGTAGACTGCTTCGTGCTCCAACTTCCAACGCCACCAAAACCCAATTGTTGCACCAACAACACACCTTAACCCAAGTTGAGGATTAGACTCGTAAGACAGGCCTTCAATCTATTAACATATCCTAAATCGACCTTCTCGTTAACGTTCTTCTCATCACCATCTTTCTCGTCCTTTAATACCTTCTACTTCAACCCCGGGATGACGTGCTTAGTCTCCTTCTTCTCGAAATGCATCTGGTCTTGCAAGAGTTCCAAATTCTAACAAAAATACTATTCATCTAGGGCAATCAACGTGGTTGTAATTTCTTTGAATGGTACGACATTGATGTTAACGAGAGGGACAAGATCATCAAGGTACTGTTGAGGAGGATTGATGAGAGTTGAAATGAAGATGAAGCATAAATATTTAGTACGACGGTGTTTCTGCTCCAACGTTGCCTTTTCTCACAATCTCTCTCACCAACACGACGCCCTAACACCAAATCAATTACAGGTTACCCTCTGTTCCGTCTTTCCTTATGGCCTAAATCTTTCAAATTTATTCTATTTCTTTTAAATTATTAATATATAATAAAATATATTTTTTAATTAAAATATTATTTTATTCGGGTAATTCGGGAATATTATTTCCCTGAAAAATATTTTAATATATGTTATAACACGTGTCAGTGTCATATAGGTGCGTCCCATTAAATTTTTGACGCTTAACATGGGGCCAAATGTTGTCATCTTCGAAAAAGTTGATGATTAAAATTGGTCAAAAAAAAGTTGGGGAATGATTTTCGTCAAAATACTAAACTAGGAGTACGAAAAATACATTTTAGCCAACATCTTAAGTTTTAACTATATAACACTTCATCCTTTAAAAAAAAAAAACTATATGACCCTTGCACATGACAACTACGTACTATTATACCCATATAATTAGTGCAGCTCTCAAATATTGAAACAAAATTATCACTTGTCGTTATGAATAGTTTGTTTCTTTTCTCTTTTCATTATTGAATTTATTATTTATATAAGGTTTCACATTGTTTTGATACATGGTACAAGGCCAGATAGCATAAAATTATATACTACTTTAATATTTTACCAAACATATTTATTCGAAAGTAATCATTAGAAAAGGAAAGCCCTATTAAAAAGATATACTTAACTAGTATATATCTACTATCGATCAATAAGAAATTGATACATCATTAAAATATTTGACTCTTATCTTAAATATCTTAAAAAACAGTCATTCATATCATAACTTTTTATTAGTTGGCAGTGTGCATATTAATTAAACTCATCAAAGATAATGGCAGAAAAAAATATAGAATGTAATAATAATAATAATCATGAATGAATAGAAGATGAGAGGAAAGGAATTAAGGAAGAAGATTCAGGTACCATTAGGAGGGCGAGAACATATGGGATTACTGAGAACCAATCCACCGCTGCCTGGATAATAATGTAGCTAGAAGGAGAGCAGAGTCGTAGGGAAAGGCACGTTGCTACATATTATTTGGTTGATATGAAGAGATCTGAGGCAATAGGAATCACGAGTCAGGGTATCCCTTGTAAATATTTCTTGTATACAGATTAGGATAACCCTTGTGTTCTATTTTAATATATTTTTTATTTATAAAAAAAATAAAAAAATAGGAATCACGAGAATAATAATGAATATGTAAGGCGATTCCAATTGGGGAGGGTGCAACTACAAGCGCTGCGTTGCACGAGTTCCATCGTTTGAGGCCAAAAGCTCATCTTATATTCTCCTTCCTTCTTTGACTGTTTCCTTATTCCAATTGACAACAAACAAAATTCCAATTTTTCACTGTAATTAAAAAACAAATTAATCAATTAAGGCGTTACCGTGGTCTGTGGAACAAAAGCTATAGAGATATGAATTATATGATAACTAGTTGGTTGGCAGCACGTCCAATCAACGAATTTTTTAATATTTTATAATTATTATTTATTGATTAAAGTAAAATATTTACTGACAGTGTAAAAAAATTTTACACTGTCAACCAATCGGAAATTGATATGCTAATATAAATGTTTTGATTTTTATCCTAACAACCTTAAAAGTCATCAATTCTATGATTTCTGATTGGTTGTAAGTATAAAAATCTTTACACTGACAGTGCATACAAATTAAAATCAAATATAATTTAATATCTGCCATAAAAAAATATAATTTAACATGTAAGCATTCTATGAAAGTGCAGCTATGATGGTGATAAATAGTAATAAGTCATTCCAAATAATTTATATAAATATATAATATTTATTACAAATTATCCTATATAACTTATAAAATAATTATTATAAAAAATAAATATTTTTCAATAATATAATAATTTTTAACTAATTGATAAAATAAAAAATCTTTATATAACTATGCATAATAATTGCTTCAAAAAAAAAACTATTCATAATAATAATTAAAAAATAACTGTTATTTTTATGGACAATTTTCCCTAGCCAACTCATTTCATGCAAATTGGAAAACGACAAGCAGCGTGAAGAAAACCAATAGAAAGCGACTCAATAGTAAAGGCAATGTACTCATATTCGTGACTGAGGTCTACGTTCGAGGAATCAAATTTCGCATATCTCAATGCTATGACATTTTAGTCCATTCATGTTCCATCCATCTCTTGGTTGATGCTTGAGTGATGACTTTTTTGCTACACCATTCCTTTGCTTATGTGATGAGAAGATGTTGCATGGATACAGTGTTTGATGGATATGACTAATTAAATTTTCAGTAATCACTCAAATAATAATTTAAAAGGATAAAAAAGTTTTGTAACAGATATTTTAAAAATATTAAATATTTTGATCGGTTGTACCCAATGGCCAATAGACAATATAAAGTTTATTCTTCTATAATTGGCATCACTAGCAACATTTTCGTACCACCCATGAGACGTCTGGATTTTAGTTTTTTTTTTTAACATGTCATTGGTACAAAATATTCACTCATAATCAATAACCAATCTTTCATCCGGGAACTTGGGTGACATTTAAGAGTTACCTCCTCCAAACCAGGTTTTCTCCATACACAAGAGACAGGAGTCAAACCCCTAGTCACTTGCTTAAGGGACCAGAGCTCATTATTATTTGGACTAATCACATGTTGGTGTTTTAATTTTAGTTTAAAAACCTTCTTTCAGATGCCTAGATTAAGTTTTATTCATAAATAACATGTTTGGCAGAATCACAATTAAATTAGTTTTGAAGGTAATTTTTTAAGGTAATTTTTTCATCCGAGTTATTTTGGGACTTAAATCATTGTGTGGATGAAAAAAAAAAAAAAAGTTACTATAAGATATTTGTGCCACAACTATTTTAAAATAAAATAGATAGATAATTTGGAGTTTAGAATTTAGCAACACCTATACGGTTGGTGTAATGAGATAGTTATGATAATTTTAAAATATCGAAGTCTAAAATATAGTGAGTGATGGCTTTTTTGCTACACCATTCCTTTGCTTATGTGATGAGAAGATGTTGCATGGATACTATTGGGATAATTAAGAGTTGTATCTCATCATATCTTAGCTTTATCTCCATGTAATTAGGAATAGCATATTTAGCTCCTACAATATCTCTTGTACATTATTAGCATATCATGTACATAATTACCGGCTAATCTTTAGGCAGATGATTAGGTGAATATGGTGTATAACCCTTCTGATCATCCTGGGAAAGGCAAAGGTGTTGCCACTGATTCTATCATAGGACGTGGGCGAGGCAAAGCTCCTGTTGCTAATACTGCTCGCTTCACAGCACCCTCCTCCTCTGGTTCCCCTATCTTGACATCCCAAGACAGAAGCGCAGTTGGTCCTACTTTGACAGATGATCAATGGAGTACCATCTTGAATATGTTTAAATCTTTAAATAATAATTCTGCCTCCAATGAAAAATTGACGGGTAAGTCTTTTTCTTCTTGTATATTGGATACGGGGGCATCTTATCACATGACCGGAGACAAACGCTTGCTTGTGGATGTCTCAAATATTTTTCCTTCTCCTATTGTGCTGCCTGATGGGACACATACCAATGTTGTCCAAGAAGGGACAACAACTGTTGGTGCCAATATGACAATTAAATATGTTTTATATGTGCCTTAATTAACTTGCAATTTGATCTCCTTTTCTCAGTTGATCAAAGATTTAAATTGTGTAGTCACATTAACTGATAAACTGTGTGATACGGGACCGCACTTCGAGGATGGTGATTGGAGCGGGTGAAGAGAGGGATGGGGTCTATTGGCTTCGCTCGATGGCACCGAAAGCTCGAATATGTCATGCAACTGATGCAGATTCTTATCAAATGTGGCATCGACGTCTTGGACGTCCATCTCCCCAAATAGCGGGTCTACTTCCCGGTGTGAGTAGTAATGATTGTCGTAGAAATAAGGATGAACCTTGTGATATTTGTTTTAAAGCCAAACAGACTCGTGCATCATTTCCTCTTAGTTCTAGCAATGCAGTTGAATTGTTTGAGTTGATTCATTGTGATGTATGGGGTCCGTATAGTGTTCCCTCTTCATGTGGTGCCTCTTATTTCCTAACTATTTTTGATGACCACTCTAGAGGGATTTGGATTTACTTGATGGCTAATAAGACAGAGGTTGCAAAACTTGTTAAGAATTTTTGTACAATGGCTCAAACTCAATTCAATAAGAAGGTGAAACGTATTCGAAGTGATAATGGAACCGAATTTACATCCTTGGGAGATTATTTTGCTGCACATGGTATCTTGTTTGAAACATCTTGTGTTGGTACCCCCCAACAAAATGGGCGAGCCGAACGGAAACACCGACATATTCTTAATGTAGCTCGTGCCCTCCGGTTTCAAGCTAATCTACTTATTGAATTTTGGGGTGAATGTATACTCACAACCGATTACCTTATTAATCGTACACCTACTTCTGTTCTCCAAGGCAAAACCCCATATCACATTATTTTTTGTCACAGCCCCATCTATGATTACATTAAAATTTTTGGGTGCCTTTGCTTTGCTTCCAAGATTCCTCGTGACCGCAACAAGTTTGCTGCTCGAAGTCGGAAGTGCATTTTTATTGGGTATCCTCATGGCAAAAAAGGATGGAGACTATATGACATTGATACTGGGGAATTTTTTAACTCTCGGGATGTTGTGTTCTATGAGAATCACTTTCCCTACAGTCATCATCCTACTTCTGTTCCCACCTCTACTGGGTATACTCATCCTGCGGTTTATGACATGGATTTTGTAACCCCTACTTCATCGTTGCACTCCACACTTCCGCCACCTACCCCACAAATTGTGATGCCTTCCGCTGCACCTGTTGAACCAACACATAATATGGCTTCATCATCTAGTGGGACTGATGGGTCAGCTAATGGGTCTTTGGAAGTAAGGGGGAGTGATTTTATTGAGTTGGAAGCACATGCTACTGCTTCTCTTGATGGGGCTACGGATCTCTCTTCTGCTCCCTCTGATGGTCATATCCGACGCAACACAAGAGAACGCCATCCATCAGTACGATTGCGCGACTATGTTTGTCATACAGCGCGATGTCTAGACCCCCCCTCTTCATCATCTACTCAATCCCTATCTTCAGGTACGCCTTATCCCATAGTTAATTATATGACTTACAATAATTTCTCTGCTTCCCATGCTCGTTTTTTGGCTGCAGTAACTGCAGAACATGAGCCGACATGCTTCTCTGAAGCTATTCGTTCTCCTTCATGGCGTAACGCCATGCGCAAAGAGATTGAGGCTCTTGAAAATAATGGCACATGGACTCTTGAAGATTTGCCACCTGGAAAGAAAACTATTTGGTGTAAATGGGTGTACAAAATCAAATACAACTCTGATGTTACTATAGAACGACACAAAGCACGTCTTGTTATTCTTGGCAACAATCAAGTTGCGGGTATTGAATTCAATGAGACCTTTGCTCCAGTTGCTAAGATGGTCTCCGTTCGTGTGTTCCTTGCGGTAGCTGTCGTTCGCGTTTTGGAACTCCATCAAATGGATGTTCACAATGCTTTTCTTCATGGTGATCTTGATGAAGAAGTATTTATGTCACTTCCTCCTGGGTTTTCTGGTGCCTCCCCTAGGAAGGTTTGTAGATTGTGGAAATCTCTATATGGTCTCTGCCAGGCCCCTCGTAACTGGTTCTCTAAGCTTGCTTTTGCCTTGAAGTCATTTGGATTTGTTCAATCCTATGCTGATTACTCGTTGTTCTCCCTTGAACGACATGGTATCATTATTCATATTCTTGTATATGTTGGTGACTCGATCATTACTCATTGGCTCTTGCTACAGGTCCCGATTTTGCCCATCTGGATCGTTACAGATGACTAGTTGGTCGCTTAATTTACCTCACCATCACTCGCCCGGAACTATGTTATGTTGTTCAAACTCTAGCCCAGTTTATGCAAAGTCCCAAAGAAGCCCCCTTTGGAATCTTTGCTCTACGAGTTCTTCATTACTTAAAAGGTCATCCTGGGCAAGGTCTTTTGCTTTCTAAGGATAGTGCCTTAAAGCTTACTGCTTAATGTGATTCAGATTGGGCCACTTGTCCTTTGACTCGTCATTCTCTTGGTGTTCATCATTCGACACCTATGCGTCTGTTTTGTGATAGTCAAGCGGCTCTCCACATTGCCGCGAATCCTGTTTTTCATGAACGTACCAAGCATATTGAGGTTGACTGCCATTTTGTTCGAGACCAGATTCAAGCTGGCAACGTTGCTACCTTTCATGTTCGCACCAACCTACAGCTAGCAGATATTTTTACCAAGGCTCTCGAGAAGCAACAATTTCAATTCCTTCTTCGCAATTTGGGCATTCAGAATCTTCATGCTCCAACTTGAGGGGGAGTATTGGGATAATTAACAGATGTATCTCATCATATCTCAGCTTTATCTCCATGTAATTAGGAATAGCATATTTAGCTCCTACAACATCTCTTGTACATTATTAGAATATCATGTACATAATTACCGGCTAATCTTTAGGCAGATGATTAGGTGAATATGGTGTATATATTCTTCTGACTATCAACGTGAATAACAAGGGGGAATTATATCATACTTAATTATTTTGTAAAATGTGAATAGGGGTATATATAAGCACCAGGAAGATGCACATTTTATTTGATCAAATACAAGGTGCATTGTTATGTGTCATTTTTGTTTCGGAACATGCAACATTTATGGCTGAATTTAAGTAGTGAAGGTTTAGTTTATTTTCAAGATCCACGTTTTAAGAACAAAAACAAATAGCTAAAATTATCTTAAGAAAAGAACAGAGGGAGTAATTACCCGGAAGAATATATTCCCACAGCCGTAGACCGCTTCGTGTTCCAACTTCCAACGCCACCAAAACCCAATTGTTGCACCAAGAACACACCTTAACCCAGGTTGAGGATTAGACTCGTAAAACAGGCCTTCAATCTATTAACATATCCTAAATCGACCTTCTCGTTAACGTTCTTCTCATCACCATCTTTCTCGTCCTTTAATACCTTCTACTTCAACCCCGGGATGACGTGCTTAGTCTCCTTCTTCTCGAAACGCATCTGGTCTTGCAAGAGTTCCAAATTCTAACAAAAATACTATTCATCTAGGGCAATCAACGTGGCTGTAATTTCTTTGAATGGTACGACATTGATGTTAACGAGAGGGATAAGATCATCAAGGTACTGTTGAGGAGGATTGATGAGAGTTGAAATGAAGATGAAGCATAAATATTTAGTACGACGGTGTTTCTGCTCCAACGTTGCCTTTTCTCACAATCTCTCTCACCAACACGAGTACACGACGCCCTAACACCAAATCAATTATGGGTTACCTACTGTTCCCTTCTTTCCTTATGGCCTAAATCTTTCAAATTTATTCTATTTCTTTTAAATTATTAATATATAATAAAATATATTTTTTAATTAAAATATTATTTTATTCGGGTAATTTGGAAATATTATTTCCCTGAAAAATATTTTAATATATGTTATAACACGTGTCAGTGTCATGTAGGTGCGTCCCATTAAATTTTCGACGCTCAACAGATGGGGACTAATGTTGTCGTCTTGGAAAAAGTTGATGACTAAAATCGGTCGAAAAAAAGTTGAGGGACGATTTTCCTCAAAATGCTAAACAAGGAGTACGAAAAATACATTTTAGCCAATATCTTAAGTTTTAACTATATAGCCCTTCCTCCTTTAAAAACAAAAACAAAACTATATGACCCTTAAAAATGACAGCTACGCACTATTATACCCATATAATTAGTGCAGCTCTCAAATGAAACAAAATTATCACATGTCGTTATGAATAGTTTGTTTCTTTTCTCTTTTCATTATTGAATTTATTATTTATATAAGGTAACTTCACTTTGTTTTGATACATGGTACAAGGCCAGATAGCATAAAATTATATACTACTTTAATATTTTACCAAACATATTTATACGAAAGTAATCATTAGAAAAGGAAAGCCGTATTAAAAAGATATACTTAACTAGTATATACCTATTATCAATCAATAAGTAATTGATACATTATTAAAATATTTGACTCTTATCTTAAATATCTTAAAAAACAGTCATTCATATCATAACTTTTTATTAGTTGGCTGTGTACATATTAATTAAACTCATCAAAGATAGTGGCAAAAAAAAATATAGAATGTAATAATAATAATAATAATCATGAATGAATAGAAGATGAGAGGAAAGGAATTAAGGAAGAAGATTCAGGTACCATTAGGAGGGTGAGGACATATGGGATTACTGAGAACCAATCCACCGCTGCCTGGATAATAATGTAGCTAGAAGGAGAGCAGAGTCGTAGGGAAAGGCGTGTTGCTACAGATTATTTGATAGATATGAAGAGATCTGAGGCAATAGAATAACTAGTTACCGTGGTATGTGGAACAAAAGCTATAGAGATATAAATTATATGATAACTAATTGGTAGCACGTCCAATCAACGATTTTTTTTATTTTAATATTTTTTAATTATTATTTATTAATTAAAGTAAAATTATATATACAAAATATAATTTAATATTTGCCATAAAAAATATAATTTAATATGTAAGCATTCTATGAAAGTGCAGATATGATGGCAATAAATAGTAATAAGTCATTCCAAATAATTTATATAAATATCTAATATTTATTAAAAATTATCCTATATAACTTATAAAATAATTATTATAAAAAATAAATATTTTTCAATAATATCATAATTTTTAACTAGTTGATAATATAAAAAATCTTTATATAACTATAAATAATAATAATTAAAAGAGTGAAGACCCAAATTGATCCCTCAAAATTTTCGAAGACCCACTTTTAGTCCCCAAAAAATATAGATTAACCATTTAGTCCTTCAAATTTTTAAATCGGGACACATTAATCCCTAGATTTAATTTCGACGTCCATTTACTTGTCTATATGTTCCATTAACCATCCTGCTTGACCCGTTTGTGGTCCTGCACGACTTATGACGAATTTTGTCAATGGAAAATGAATAAAAAATGAAAAATATGCACATTTTTAAAATTCAAACACCTGAAAATTATGCATTTTTTCACTTTTCTTTAATTTTTAACGACATAAATTCATCATAGGCCACGTAGGACCACTAACGGGCCAAATAGATTGGTTAATAGGACACGTAGGCAAGTAAATAGACGTTGGAACTAATCTCGGAACTAATGTGTCCCGCTTTGAAAATTTGAAAGACTAAATTATTAATTTATTTTTTTCTTGGACTAAAAGTGGATTCCCGAAATTTTTGAGAGACCAATTTGGACCTTTCCTCTAATTAAAAAATAACTGTTATTTTTATGGACAATTTTCCCTAGCCAACTCATTTCATGCAAATTGTAAAACGACAAGCAGCGTGAAGAAAACCAACTGAAAGCGACGCAATAGTAAAGGCAATGCACTCATATTCGTGGATCGAGGTCTACGTTCGAGGAATCAAATTTCGCATATCTCAATGCTATGACATTTTAGTCCATTCATGTTACATCCATCTCTTGGTTGATGCTTGAGTGATGGCTTTTACGCTACACCATTCCTTTGCTTATGTGATGAGAAGATGTTGCATGGATACAGTGTTTGATGGATATAACTAATTAAATTTTCAGTAATCACTCAAATAATAATTTAAAAGGATAAAAAAGTTTTGTAACAAATATTTTAAAAATATTAAATATTTTGATCGGTTGTACCCAATGGCCAATAGACAATATAAAGTTTATTCTTCTATAATTGGCATCACTAGCAACATTTTCGTACCACCCATGAGACGTCTGGCTTTTAAATTTTTTTTTAACATGTCATTGGTACAAAATCAATAACCAATCTTTCATCCGGGAATTTAGGTGACATTTAAGAGTTACCTCCTCCAAACCAGGTTTTCTCCATACACAAGAGACAGGAGTCAAACCCCTAATCACTTGCTTAAGGGATCAGAGCTCATTATTATTTGGACTGACCACATGTTGGTGTTTTGATTTTAGTTTAAAAACCTTCTTTCAGATGCCTATGTTTGGCAGAATAACAATTAAATTAGTTTTGAAGGTAATTTTTTCATCCGAGTTATTTTGGGACTTAAATCATTGTGTGGGTGAAAAAAAAATATAAAATAGTTACTATAAGATATTGCTGCCACAACTATTTTAAAATAAAATCGATAGATAATTTGGAGTTTAGAATTTAGCAACACCTATACGGTTGGTGTAATGAGATAGTTATGATAATTTTAAAATATTGACGTCTAAAATATAGTTTGGGTCATTTATCTGATTTTTTTTTAATTTGCTTCTTTAACTTTAAAAATTTCTGTTTTAGTTTTATTTTTTATTTTATGTTTCAAATGTTTTTCAAGTTTATTTTTTCTGTCAACTTTGCTAGTAACGTCGTTAAATCGAGAATATGTGTCAGGTCAGATATTCAAATATGACAGCTAGGGTGACACGTAAGAGTGGGAATAAGTTAAGTCGAGTTAGGCTCTGACATGAACATGCCTTGCTTGCATTCCAATTTCCATACCCGAGCCTAACCTATTAGCCTAATATATGCTAATTTTTAAGGGTTGAACCTGATCTACTTCAAAGCATGGCCTGATCTGAAAGTTTATTTAAAGACCTATTTTCAATAAGACCGTTAAATAGAGCTGTCAAAACGGGCCAACCCGGCTCACCCGAGTTGGCTCACCACGGGTTGGGGTAAAAAACGGGTCAACCCAACTCGATTCACTTTTTGGTGAGTCAGGAAATAGCCAACCCAGCTCGACCCACCCCGGGTTGGTGGGTTATACGGGTTGGCTCACCTTTATATTATAAAAAAAAACATAAAAAAACAATATAAAAAAAATCAGATTTTTTTTTAAAAAAAATCTCTACAAAGATGGCCTCCTACTCTACGTCAGAACCACCAAACCACATGATCATCAAAAGCTAAAAACAATATTCTCATCGGCTGCTGCTTCTAAGGTGAGAGACTTTGACATGTCTCTCACCATGAGAGACCTAAATAAGGACTTATTTATAAAAAAAAAATTACTCTTTGACCCCTCTTCTGTTCTCATTCTCACCCTTCGGCTTTCACTCCTGCCACTCCCTTCCCCTCAACCTCTGCTTCCGCCACCTCCACCCCCTCAGCCTCCATTGCCGCCACCCCCACCCACTCAGCCTCCATTGTCGCCACCCCCACCGTCACCCTCACCCCCTCAGACCCTACCAGCATGTCTCCAAACAGAAATGAATACAGAAAAAAAATACAGTAACAGTGGTTTGGTGGCGTTGAGGTGAACGACAAGGTCTGATGCTAGTTCGGCTATGGCATCTTTGAGTGAAGATCCGAAATATTCAAGGCCAGATCTGAAGTCCCGACAACCTTCGGATGGATCTCCTCTCCTCTGTACTCCGAAGGTGACGAGGAAGACAGCAATCACGACAAGATGAGGAACGACGGCGGCTCAGGTGTGACTTGGTAGCCTAACGGTTCGATGCTACGAATGAAATGCGGAGAGGCGGCTGAGGCGGTGGTGCCGTTGGCGTTGCACACAGAGGTCGATGAAGAAGGAGGATGATAAGGCGATGATAGTGGCATGGTTCATGCAAGGGTTTTGATCTTAGAGGCCAGATCTGGTGGACAACGACGGTGGTGTGCAGCTTGGATTGGGTGGCGACTGTCGGAGAGACTGAGAGGGAGGGGAGTGAGGGAAAGAAATTGGGTCATTCTTTTAAATTTGAAAATTTTAGGGATTTGAAATTAATAATAAAATTTCAAAAAGGTGCCTGCTCATGGTGAGAGATATGAGAAGCTCTCTCACCCTAGCATTTGCCTATTCTCATAGACAGTTCAAAGTTACAGACACGATTTTTCCTTTCTTCAATTTTTTTTTCTATTTTTTATTATGTTTGCTTCAAGAACGTTACACACGCATCAATGGCACAACAAGGAGCAAGCAATTGTAACAAACAATAACAGATTTGGAGGAGAGAGTTTCCGGGAAGGATGACTGAATGGGAGAGTTGGATGGAGACCAGGACAGAGAAGTGGACGAAGTTACGAAGATTTTCGACGACGGCGGAGCAACATTGAACCTGGACGAAGAAGGATGAGCACACGAGACTTGGACTGGACCACGATGACAGTATATCTGGACTTCGACGAGCGGCACCGGCGAGAACACGAACGCGACGAGCTGACGGCGGTTCAATGGTTCACGAACAGGACTAGGGTACAATGGTTAAAGAATAGGATGAGGGATGGGAACTTATGAAGTAAACAAAAAAATTTGGGCTTGGTCACTTGGGTTGGGTCTTCTCTTTCACTTGCTGTTTGGAATTTGGTCTTTGGGGCCTTGGTTTTTTTTTTTTTAAATTTAATTGCTTCAACCCGTGAGCCAACCCGGCTTACCCGAGTTGAACCCACCTAACTCGCGGGTTAAGTCAGCCGGGTCAAAATGACCCGGGGTCTAAGTGAGTCATGTTTTTTGCAACCCAACCCACCAGTGAGCCGGGTTGGCTCGTGGGTTAGAACTCACTTTGAGAGCTCTACCTTTAAATATATATCCACCTATAAATGGGTCATTGGCATTCACTTGTTAATAGGCTTGTAAACCTCTAATGATAAAGAGACTGATAGGCCTATACTAATAATGATTTTTCTAACCTGTACAACTTTGCAGCACATGTTAAGAGATCAAAATAAAAAATATTGTGTTAAAAGTTGTGTATTCAACTCCTTGAAACTTAAAAGCTATTGTTTCCAATACAACAATTCTATTTTAAGATTCCTTAAGAGACACACCCTCTGTCACACGCTTTTGGACGCACTCTTTCTTATTGATCCATTTCATCACCTCTTAACTTGTTTACCACTTCATCAGGTTTATCTAAAAATAAACATTTTTTCATCCCCTTCTTTCATTTCCCCTTTGTACCAGATCCCTTCTCCCCAGCATAACCATCGCCCATTAGAAAAGCTTAGCAGCCACCATCACCTGCCAGTCCACTCCTCCACAAGCTAATCACGCTTCACCATTGACCAACCATGTAACTGATGTAGCACATAAATCGCAGAAGCCAAGAATGTTGAGATTAATAGGAGGGAAGAGGTAGAGCAGTAAAAATGGATGGGCTATTATGAGAAGCTTATCTATCAAATATCAAAAATATTACACTGTGTTGTATATCACATACCGATTTGGATATCTGCATATTTCCATTTATCTGTAGGGTTTGGTTCTAGGATGTAAATCCCATATATGCAAAGAAAAAAATGGGTTTGAAAAATGAAAATGAAAGGGCATAAATTGTTAGAGAGATTCCGGCGCTGGTAATTCGCGTTGCCATCCAGAGATGCTCTAACGATAGGAGGAGGAGGTGACTCTCTAGTGATGGGGGATGGAAATTGAAGAGTCAACAAGGGGAGATGGGGTTCTGGACAAAGATAGAGGGAAATTTTTTTTAAAAAATAATTTATTTATTTTAGATAACCTGCATAGATGGTAATGGGTTGCAGTATTTTAAAAGAGAGTGACATGGATCAATAAAAAAGAAAGTGTTTAAAAGAGTGTGATAGAGGGTGTGTTGCTAGCACTCCTCTTCCTTAACATGTGCAAAGTTGCATAGGTTAGAAAAATCCTACTAATAAATAGGCCACTAGGTTTTCACAAATAAATTGGCAGGTAGACATTTACATTTAAATAGGCAACATATATTTACTTTCAAATATTATAAATAATATATTATAATATTATAACATGTTAATATTATATTATAGTATTATAACATGTTAAATTAGGCCGACATGTTTTTTTTAAAGCCTTAACTTGGCATCTTTAGCTATAAAAGTTTTTTAAAAAGCCTTGACTTGATATTTTTGTTAAATAGACTAGGCTATAGGTCTACGACGAGCTATCCAACCTATTCCCTCGTCCTAATGACACATTACCCACATGATAGTATATGTTGGAACCACGTGAAACCACATTAATTTATGTTGCAGCTTTATACACAGTTCATATTGTCACACCACTAATGTCCAAGTCTCCATTTCTCCTTTGATTTTTAGTGTTCCCACCAACATCCAGATTCAGAACCCTCGATTTTGTTAGATAAGTTTTAAAACTTGAACACCATAACGAACACCCTTTTAAATTTGGAAACAACCCAAATAGGAACTGTAACACCCGGGTGCCGACGAGGGCGGGGAGTGGTCGTCGGTGCAAGAAGGCACGGACAAGAAGCGATTCCTGGCAGGCTTCTAGGCAGAGGGACACATGAATGAACCGATTACACACCCGAATGAGAGGGATCCTGAGACTGTGTAGGTATGGGACTAAACAGTTGAGGAAGGCTTATATGAATTGATTGGTACTACCTATACTAACAAGATGCATCTTCTTTTCGGTAGCCCATCACTTAAGAACTCCACAGTTAAGCGTGCTTGACTTGGAGCAATTCTGGGATGGGTGACCTCCTGGGAAGTTTTCCCACGCTGAAAAGACCCATGTTGGTCTATGGGGTCAGTCGTCAATCCAAAGAGCAGCCAGGGATGTTACAGGAACCGATTTTGTTTCTTCTAGTTTTCTTGAAAAACCATTAAGAAAAGCAGAAGTGCAAAACCATTAATATTGGACACGACTTACATACAATACTGATAACTCTTAGAAATAAGAGTTATTCTACCTTCCTTTACTTAATTGTTGAATGTCTTTAGGTGGTTGTGGTGATAAAATGCTAAATTCAATAGTAAATAGGCAACGTGTTGTCTGTGTAAGTTTGATTTATCTAATCTCTGTTTGGACTGTGAAATTTTGATAAAAGGAATTTATGTTTTTATTAGGAAAACATATAAAGTCAAGAGGCAACCAGGAGGAAATTGCTCTAGGATGCAGGAACTTCTGAAAAGTATGCTCACTAAAAGACAAAAGTGTCACCTCAGCAACCTCTCCTTTTAATGGTCCCCAATTGTCTGTTGGAACCAAAGTCGTTTTGGATTTAATAACCTCTAAGTTTTGATGCTAACAAAAGAATTAAAATTGCTTGGCAAAATGTTAGTTGAGATCTAACATGTGCTTTCAGTTATGCAGGAATACTTCAATATAAGTAAAATAAACTTTGGATAAGTTTTCATTAAAAAATACGCGTCCACCCTTGTAGATGGGCTGCTCAAATACTTTGGTAAAGTTACTTAGTTATTTAATTAAGTAGACTGATTTTCTTGAGTAGACGAGACTCTAAATATTTGCTAGATGAATACCCAAATAACTTGTTAGGTACTGCAAGTCCAAAGACTTGATAATGAGCGTGTCCATCTTGCCACGTAAGCAGACGAAAGTAATTAGTTGAAGTAAATGAACTGAAACATAAAGTAATCTGGTGGACGAGCTCTAACAGCCACGTCACCAGACGGAGATCTTTGTAACTCATTAAGGAATAGCAAGTCCGAAGACTTTATAGACAAAAGGATATGCCACATCATCAGAGGAGGAAAATAAAATTTTGAATAGACTTAGTCTCTTTCATAACTAAGTAGACGGAGTTCTTTTTAGACGAGCTCCATCCTTGTAGAATAGTTGTTCTTCATATTTGTTTTATCTGCTTTAATGTTTCACCTTGTTGTAAAAGAAACATAGTACAGTCAAGAAATGCAAAAAGCAGAATTGTACAATAAGATGCTGCAACACGATCTGTACGATGACATCTCTATGACTGAAAAAACTGGATTATACACAAAAGAGGAACAACAAGTGCTCAAGCTAAAATACTCAGAGGAGTGAACCTCCAATTTCATGGTACCTCGATAACCAAGAGTACTATTCAGCATTGCTACAATCAAGCCATCATTCACAACGGATATCATGCATTAAATGCTATCTCTAAACAGGATTATTCAAAGTAACCGGTGAAGAAATACAAGTGAAGAAGAAGATACTATAAATTGAAGACTTCAGATACTGAAGAATAACTCTTGCCTACACAACCTTGCTAGCTGAACTTTTGCCAATCAATATGTACTCATTCTAATATTCTTTCAAGAGCAAGAGTCTGTATTCTTTAGTTAATTTTAATATTGGTGTAATATTTAAATGATCTCAAACTGTCATATCCTCACACATAGTGAGTTAAGAAGATCAAACATTAAATCTCTTTGTTAGAGTTAGAGCCTGAAGATGCTTGGTAAGAAAGGAATACTTGTAGCCTGGAGATGTGTTGAATACTTGATTGTAATCTATTTGGAGAAATAGTGGATAAATCCTTCAAGTCGAAGGGACTGGACGTAGCTCTTGGTTGGAAGAGAGTGAACCAGGATAAAATCTCTTGGGTGAATCTTCTATCCCTAAACTCTTCAGTTTTATTTGCTCATACTAACTGTGGGGTTTTGATATTGCCTTTGCTAAAGTCTTTTTAAAAGGATCTTTGTCTTTGAGTGTGCTTCTGTTTCTAATCTCTTTGAGTGCAAAAATTGTTTTCAAGGTTGTTTTCGAAAATTATTAACAAACACAATTCAACCCCCCTTCTTGTGTTTGCCTGTGTCAACTTCAGTTGGTATCAGAGCTCAGTGTTGTGACTCCGGCAAGTGTACCGGGTCGTCGTAAGTAATAAAAATAACACGGTAAGTAATTACCGAGGTCGAACACAAGGATTGGGTTACCAATTCGACTAATTTCACGAGAAATCCGATAAGTTGGTTAAGTAGAGAAAGTGGTTGGAAAGAACTAGGATCACAATTCAAATTAACAAATCGAATCAATCAAAGATATGGTGATGAAATCTGGAATTAAAAGCATCTAAGGTTTCGAATCCACCTACCCAATCATGCAAAGTACCCAAGTGATATTACTCTCCTCCCTAGGTTCAATTTTAATGTCAACGGGACCCCTAAGTTCTCCTATATCCACTGTCGTGCTCAATAGGACGTATTCGATGATTTGAGTTAATTACTTCCTAGGTCTCTTAACCCTAATCTCGAATTCTATTAATTCTTGTTCCCTAAGAGTTGCATCGATCTCCTATTCACTCTCGTGCAACACTCGATCGATGTTCCCAATTCAAGTTCTGAAACGCGAATCGCCTCTCGGCCTCATACACGTTTAACAAGTTGATCACGCAAGCATATAACCAACACAATGAAATCAGAATTGAAAAACAATAATTGAATTAAAGGAGAGAGAGTTACATCACATGAACACTATGCCGCCATGGGTGGCTTCATCGATCCCTTAGACAAGAGGATTAGTTCCTCATGTCCGTAACAACGACACACGTACAATCGGAAATCATCCTAAGACTAAGAATCAAGAGAAGAGAAGAGGAGACGCAGCCCCAGAATAAGGATTACAAAAGATCTCTGAAAATTCTGATCCAAAAAGTCCTCTTTTTCTGTTCTGATCTGCTCTATTTATAAGGAGGCCACGCATCACGGCCGTGATGTCCATCACGGCCAGGCCGTGATGTCTTCTGTTTTTGGCGTACTTCTGGAAATTAAACATTCGCGACGCGAATGATTTCTCGCGACGTGAGCCCTCTTCTCACGGCCCGTGATGTCAATCACGGCCAAGCCGTGATGTTCTCTGCCTTGTGTGGATTTTGGGTCACGGCCGTGATACACATCACGGCCAGGCCGTGATACACATCACGGCCAGGCCGTGATGGTCTCTGACTTTTGTGGCTTTTAGGTCACGGCCGTGATATACATCACGGCTAGGCCGTGATGGTCTCTGACTCTGGTGCTTTTCTGGAGTTCACACACTCGCGACGCGAAGGACGTCTCGCGACGCGAACCTTCCTTTCACGCCCCGTGATGTGAATCACGGCTAGGCCGTGATGGTCTCTGTCTTCCCGGGTCTTCAAACTCTCGCGGGGCGAGCTTCCTCTCGCGGGGCGAGAATCTCCAGAATGGCAATCTCCACTATTTCTTGACTTTCCTTAATTCTTAGAGCTTCACTTATGAACCTGAAAACAACACAAGCAACCACAAGCGTAATTCTATCCAAAAGAAGCTAAAAACTACACAAAAGACGCAAAACGAGTCACAGTCCAACTTAGGAACAAAACAAGGCAAATTTGGGCGAAAACGAGAGTGAACTCGACTAATTGGCACATAAACCCTAGTTTATCTAGTCATAAAACTAGATAAGCCAGAGGCTTATCAAAATACCCCAAACTTAAACCTTGCTTGTCCCCAAGCAAGCTTAAAACTCAAAAACGACTCAAGACTTGGCAAGCTTAAGGAATTCAATCGATTTCGCACAAATTTCATGCGACTTTACAAAACAGTTTTTCTTCTTTGATTCCCCCCCTTTTTCATCAACGTAATCCCCACATTCATCTACTTTAAACAATTGAGAAGTTATCATTCATGCCATCATTACTCTAAGTTGAGGCTCAAAGATACACACAAAGGAAGATCACCTATTTCAAACAATTGCCTTCCTCACAAGGGCATTAAGTATTTCACTCATTCGCTCACGTTTGTTTAGGCTATCAACTTTTTCACTCAATTTCACTTATCAAGAGCACTTCCTATGAATTTGATTTTCATCTCAAAAATGGTTCCCACGAAAACATGCATGCAACATCAGAAGGTCTTTTAAAGGTTGTAATGGGGCCTGGCTAAGGGTAGGATAATTAAAGGATAGAGGCTAAGTCCCTAGGATCAATGAGAGCATGAAACTAATATCACAACAATTGAATTTACTCTCATATTATTCTCTTCCTTGCAGTTGGTGGCTACACACCTCTTCCTTTTTATATTTATTTTTCTTTGCCCCTTTTTGGCACATATTCAATGCTTTTTATCACCCTTTTTTTTTTTCAAGCCTTCGGCCCTTACTTCCGTTTTTCTTTTTCTCAACTATGACTCACGAACTTGTAGCCACCCCAAACTTAGTTCCACAACAACACTTACAAAGTTAAAATTCCATGCTCTCCTAAATCCTAGGATAGGGGAAAATCATGGTTTTTTTGAGTTAATGGCTTGTAATGTAAGGTCATGAAGAACAATAGGCTTCAAGGCTCAATGTGGCTAACTAGGGATCATTCATCAAGGTTGGTTCAATTTATGGCCAAGTAGTTAATTCAAAGAAAATTGCCTAAATCATTTGATGCAACATATAAACATGCAAACCATATAGAGATTCAAGCAAATTCGGGAAAGTGCAACTTACAGTGATTCACACATTCAAAAACAGAGTTGGAGGCTCAAATCCTCACCTGGACATTTTGCAAACTGTTTGACCGAGATACGATTCCTAGTGTGTGCACCCCCTCACCCCAAACTTGTCATAAATCAAGCAATCATAGTAAATCTCAAAGTTCAATTTTCAATTTTTAAGTGGGAATCAACCTTTCTATTATTAGAACCTAGGGGGAAATCATCAATGGTCAACATAATTAATGCAATCCATCTATGCTCCAATTGATCAAAATCCAAAAAAACTTGCCGACACATCATTCATACAACAACTCTTGATCTTCTCAAATTATTCAAGAGTGACAAACAAAAACATAAACAAAAATAAAAAAAAAAGAACTAAAGTTAGGAGAAGAGAGAGATACCTAGCTTGGGTTGCCTCCCAAGTAGCGCTTGTTTAACGTCCCGAGCCTGACTCAAGTCACCCCTAAGGGTTAATCCGGAGGAAGATCCTGCTTGCCATGCCATTCCTTGGCCTGTTCTTTGTAGGTTTGTGTGCTTTTATATACTCGCAAGCTGTTCCCGGACAGCTCATTTAAGTCCAGCATCCTTCTATAATCCGCACGCACTCTCCACTCGGCGATGGTCTTTTTTGGGATCAACTTGTTGTCTTTATTGACCACCACTGTTGTACTACCTTTCAACCTTGGTGCTTTTCCCTTCTTTTTCCTTCCCTTGCTGCTGAGTTCTTTCCTTGCACATTCTTCCCTTGGGAGACTCGGTATGGGTTCCATGTCTCGTAGCCACTCAAGGTAGACTTCATCCCCCGAAGGGCCTTTTTCCTCACTGTCTTCCTCATGAGATTCTACCGATACTGTTGCAAGTGAAGGATCATGGTCTTCTCGAGTTGCCTTTACCTTTTCAGTTGGGTCCACCACATCCACTCGATACACAGCTGACTTCTCTTCCGGATGCTTAATCGCTTCAAAGACATTGAAGACCACCTCATCATCATTCACCCTTAAAGTGAGTTTCCCTTTCCGCACATCTATCAAGGCACCCCCGGTGGCCAAGAAGGGCCTACCCAATATGAGAAGGATCTCAGCGTCTTCATCCATATCGAGCACCACAAAGTCCACTGGGAATATGAACTTGTCAACTTTCACGAGCAAGTCTTCAACTACTCCATAGGGATATTTGATAGAACGATCGGCCAGTTGGAGTGACATTCGCGTATCCTTTACTTCTTTGATCCCTAGCCTCTTCATCATCGAGAGGGGCATCAAGTTGATGCTTGCCCCTAGATCACATAATGCCTTTCCGAAGGTCATTCCCCCAATGGTGCATGGTATCGAGAAGGAACCGGGATCCTTCAACTTCGGAGGCAGTTTCCGTTGAAGAATGGCACTACACTCTTCGGTCAAAGCAACCGTTTCTTCATCCACAATCCTCCGTTTCTTAGTGAGAAGTTCCTTCATAAACCGAGCATATGATGGCATCTGTTCCAAGGCTTCCGCAAATGGAATGTTAATCGAAGTTTTCGGAAGACATCAAGGAACTTATTGAACCGCTTATATCTGTTGAGGCTTCTTCAATCTTTCGGGATACGGAACCTTCATGTAGGGCGGGAGGTCTTGGGGTTCAACCCACTTCTTCTTTCGAACTCTTCATCCACAAGTTTCAGCCTTCCCCCTTGCTCCAGGTCCCTTGTCACTTGCCAACCCTTCTTTCTCTGGTTGTTCTTCCTCAACGGGTAGTTGTTAGGGCCCTTGTCATCCCGAGAACTAGTGGTGCCCCTGCTAGGTTCCAACACCCTTCCGCTTCTAGTAGATATGACATTGCATTGTCCCTTGGGGTTGTTCTCGTACTACGGGAGAGTGCCCGGAAGACGCTCATTAAGTTGCTTCGCGAGTTGTGCTATTTGTGTCTCCAGATTCTGAATTCGCGATCCTGTATGAGTCGCCAACTTGTCAATGGCAGTGTTCACCTTCTCAAAAGATGTGCTTGTAAAGGTTGACAACTTCTCAAAAGCCAGCTCCCACGGTTGTCTTCCACCATCTGTTAATTGCAACGGATTAGGCCCCTGGAAGAGCCTGCTGGTATTACACTGCTGAATTCCAATGTTCGGCCTTATACCTGCTTGAGGTTGTTGCCAATTCTCTTTGAGGAGGTTGTTGACCGGCTAGACCACCATTAGCATTACTCCAAGCAAATCCCGGATGGTCTCTTCTCATGTACCCCCTATTCTGATTCTGATTGTAATCATTTTGTCTGTTCCTCTGATAGTTATTCTGGGGCACAGTGTCATAAAAGTTGTGGCATGAGTCCACATGTTCCTGAGGGAAGTTGAATGGACAGTTTCGAATGTCATGTTCTCCATTACAATTTGCACAACCCGGAGGCATTCCCTCGTGTATCGCATTAACCCTCTTGTTCCCAGACAAAGCCTCATTTTGCATCTTCAAAAGTCTGTTTTGCTCTAAAATGGCTTCCATAGTCCCAGAACTGATTCCACTCGAGGTCTCCCTACCACGGTTGTAATCATTATATGACATCTTCTCTAACAATGTCCATCCATCCTCCGCTGATAAATAAGAGAAAGAACCGCCAGCTGCGGCATCACAGTTCATCTGATAGCGTCCCCTCAACCCATTAAAGAAGTGCTGCACTTTGGAAACCGGGTCAAAGAACGCAGAGGGACATCTTCTCAACAAACCATTGTACCTCTCCCACGCTTCATTGTATGTTTCATCCTCCGTTTGCCTGAATGAAGTGACGGCTATTCTTGCTTGTGCCGCCTTCTGAGGAGGAAAGTACTTGGTTAGGAACTTCTGTGCCATCTGCTCCCAAGTTCGATCTTTGTTCCTATCCAAACCTGTCAACCCATCGCGAGCGACATCCCTAAGAGAAAGAGGGAAAAGCCGCAAGAGAAACTCATCCCGAGAGACTCCCCCCGGTCTTCTCGCAAGTCACAAGCTTCAAGGAAGCGAGTGATGTGTCTATGAGGGTCCTGTTTGCCACTCCCATCAAACCGATTCTCCGGATCCGGTATGTGACACATGCTTCAACTCGAAGGAGCCTGTGTTCAGGTTGCCCCTCACAATAGAAGAGTCACAATCTCCCAAGCTTGGTAGATCGTACTCGAAGAGAGGCTTGTAACGAGGAGGAGGAGGAGGAGGATTTTCTTCAGCCATGCCCTCTATTTTAATTGCTTCCAACCTCTTCCTTTCTCTGGCCTCTTTTCTTAATTGCCTCTCGGTCCTGGTGATCTCTGAATCGAATAGCAAGTCCTCTTGTAGAAGAGTACCTCGCATACAAAAACAGGCAAAGACCAAGTGGAATCAAAGAAACAGAGAAAAATAATGGCAATTAAATAAAAGAAAATAAAACTAAAAATCAGCTTAACCAAACAGCCGAATTTCCTAAAAATTAGGAAAATTGGTTGTGCCAATCCCCGGCAACGGCGCCAAAAACTTGTTGTGACTCCGGCAAGTGTACCGGGTCGTCGCAAGTAATAAAAATAACACGGTAAGTAATTACCGAGGTCGAACACAAGGATTGGGTTACCAATTCGACTAATTTCACGAGAAATCCGATAAGTTGGTTAAGTAGAGAAAGTGGTTGGAAAGAACTAGGATCACAATTCAAATTAACAAATCGAATCAATCAAAGATATGGTGATGAAATCTGGAATTAAAAGCATCTAAGGTTTCGAATCCACCTACCCAATCATGCAAAGTACCCAAGTGATATTACTCTCCTCCCTAGGTTCAATTTTAATGTCAACGGGAACCATAAGTTCTCCTATATCCACTTTGTCGTGCTCAATAGGACGTATTCGATGATTTGAGTTAATTACTTCCTAGGTCTCTTAACCCTAATCTCGAATTCTATTAATTCTTGTTCCCTAAGAGTTGCATCGATCTCCTATTCACTCTCGTGCAACACTCGATCGATGTTCCCAATTCAAGTTCTGAAACGCGAATCGCCTCTCGGCCTCATACACGTTTAACAAGTTGATCACGCAAGCATATAACCAACACAATGAAATCAGAATTGAAAAACAATAATTGAATTAAAGGAGAGAGAGTTACATCACATGAACACTATGCCGCCATGGGTGGCTTCATCGATCCCTTAGACAAGAGGATTAGTTCCTCATGTCCGTAACAACGACACACGTACAATCGGAAATCATCCTAAGACTAAGAATCAAGAGAAGAGAAGAGGAGACGCAGCCCCAGAATAAGGATTACAAAAGATCTCTGAAAATTCTGATCCAAAAAGTCCTCTTTTTCTGTTCTGATCTGCTCTATTTATAAGGAGGCCACGCGTCACGGCCGTGATGTCCATCACGACCAGGCCGTGATGTCTTCTGTTTTTGGCGCACTTCTGGAAATTAAACATTCGCGACGCGAATGATTTCTCGCGACGCGAGCCCTCTTCTCACGGCCCGTGATGTCAATCACGGCCAAGCCGTGATGTTCTCTGCCTTGTGTGGATTTTGGGTCACGGCCGTGATACACATCACGGCCAGGCCGTGATGGTCTCTGACTTTTGTGGCTTTTAGGTCACGGCCGTGATATACATCACGGCTAGGCCGTGATGGTCTCTGACTCTGGTGCTTTTCTGGAGTTCACACACTCGCGACGCGAAGGACGTCTCGCGACGCGAACCTTCCTTTCACGCCCGTGATGTGAATCACGGCTAGGCCGTGATGGTCTCTGTCTTCCGGGTCTTCAAACTCTCGCGGGCGAGCTTCCCTCTCAGGGGCGAGAATCTCCAGAATGGCAATCTCCACTATTTCTTGACTTTCCTTAATTCTTAGAGCTTCACTTATGAACATGAAAACAACACAAGCAACCACAAGCGTAATTCTATCCAAAAGAAGCTAAAAACTACACAAAAGACGCAAAACGAGTCACAGTCCAACTTAGGAACAAAACAAGGCAAATTTGGGCGAAAACGAGAGTGAACTCGACTAATTGGCACATAAACCCTAGTTTATCTAGTCATAAAACTAGATAAGCCAGAGGCTTATCACTCAGCCTCGAAAGGGTTGACCATCTAACAAGTGCCGAGGGAGTACGATCCATCAACCATGGATGCAGAAGGACAAGCTATCAACAAACCTCCTCTCTTTGATGGTTCTTATTATGACTACTAAAAGAAGAGGATGATGGCCCTTTTGGATGCACAAAGTCTAGACATCTGGGAGTTCATAGAAACTGGTTATACCGAACCCAGAAATGAAGATGGAGTCGCTATTGCTAGAGCAGACTGGATGGCAAATCAAAAGGAAAAACATCAACTCAATCTTAAAGCTAAGCATTATTTGATGTGTGCCATCACCATATCTGAACATGACAAAGTTCACAGCTGTAATACTGCTAAAGAAATCTGGGATACTCTTGCCCTAGCTCATGAGGGTTCCTCACATGTTAAGGAATCCAAGATCAGCATGTTGGTTCATCAGTATGAGCTGTTCAAGATGGGTGAACATGAAACAATAGACCAAATGTTTGGAAGATTCCAAACTATCACCAACAGTCTTAGATCTCTTGGAAAAATTTATGAAAATAGAGATCATGTCAGAAAAATCCTGAGAAGTCTATCCAAGCAATGGAGACCTAAAGTAACTACTATTCAGGAAGCCAAAAACCTGAATACACTCTCTCTGGAAGAGCTTCTTGGATCTCTCAAGGTTCATGAACCTTAATGAAGAAGAAAATTCCAGAAAACGAAAATCTATTGCCCTAAAGGCAAAGAAAGAAAGCTCATCAAAATTTTCTCAAAGCTGCCGAGTCATCTGATGAGTCTGAATCTTCTGATGATAATGAAGGATCAGATGAGGATGAATTATGCTTTATCTCCGGGAAGATTCAACATATGTGGAGAAAGAAAGGTGGTTTCAGAAGGAAGCAACTCAATAAACAATTTTCCAAGGAGAAGTCAGACTCCAAGGAAAAAGGTCCACCCTTGTGCTTTGAATGCAAGAAACCTGGTCATTTCAAAGCTGACTGCCCTGTGCTAAAGGACAAAAAGAAATTCTTCAAAAAGAAGAAAGGCTTAATGGCTATATGGGAGGATCTTGATCTGTCTTCTTCAGATGAAGGAAATGAAGCTGTGGAAAAGGCAAATATATGTCTCTTGGCAGACACTGCATCAGAAAGTGAATACACCGATGCTGAGGTAATGGACTCTGACCCGTCCACTCTTCAAAATGCTTTTGATGAATTGTTGCGTGAGTCATCTATACTATCACGAGAATATAAGAGTCTCAAAAAGAAGTTTTCTAAACTGTCTAAAGAATATGATAGGGTCTGCACTGAGAAACAAAACCTCGAAAATAAAAACGACACACTAAAATCAGTGAATGTCAGTCTAGCTGACAAAATGGTGTGTGAACCTGATGTCTCTTGTGAAGTTGCAAAACTGAAACAAGATATAACATATCTAACTGACTCACTGTCAAAGCTTGTAGGTGGATCAGATAAGCTTAAGCTCATTTTAAGGTACTCTAGGTCACCTTATGATAAATCTGGTCTTGGTTATGACAAAGAGAAACAAGGCGCATCTCACAAAAAGTCAAAACCACTTAAACAGCATAGAGCTTCAAAAGTTTCAAATAAATATACCAAAGCTAAGTCTAGCTCATCCAACACCTTTTGTAAAGTGTGTGGAAAAAGTGGGCATATTACATCTAGATGCATACACAATAAATATGCTAAGCATACTCGTCCAATGATAACTAACAAGAAAGGACCCAAGTCAGTTTGGGTACCTAAAGATAAGATAATACATGTTGCAGATTTGATTAACAACAGGAAGAAAACAGATGTCTTGGTACTAGGACAGTGGCTGCTCACGACACATGACGGGAGAAAGGTCAATGTTCCAAAACCTTAAGCCCAAAGATGGTGGCTGAGACACATTTGGAGGAAATCAGAAAGGGAAAATCATTGGTATAGGTAAAATTGGGAAACATCCTTTTTCCCTCCATTGATAATGTTCTTTTAGTAAATGGCTTGAAGCACACCCATCGAGCATAAGTCAATTATGTGACAGTGGATATGAAGTGTCTTTTGATAAGAACATGTGTACTGTCAAGAAAGATGATGGATCACTTTTATTCACTTCAAAAAGGCAAAACAATCTCTATAAGATTGACTTGGAAGACCTCTCAAATCAAAGTGTCTCATGTCTAGTGTCCATTGAAGATGAGTGATGGATTTGGCACAAAAGGCTAGGTCATGCAAGCTTGAAATTAATTTCAAAGCTAAACAAGCATAACCTCGTGAGAGGATGACCAAACCTTAAGTTCAAATCTGATGCTCTCTGTGATGCATGTCAATTGGAAAAACAAGTCAAAGGTTCTTTTGAATCTTAGAATGTTGTTAGTACCAATAGACCACTAGAGTTGCTACATCTTGATCGTTTTGGTCCAATAAGGACTGCCTCTGTCAGTGGTAAGAAACATGGTCTTGTCATAGTAGACGATTACACTAGATGGACATGGGTTATGTTCCTAACTCACAAGGATGAGTCTTTTAAGGTCTTTTATGTATTCTGCAAACGTGTACAGAATGAAATAGGCATGTGTATCACTTCAATCAGAAGTGACCATGGGGGAGAGTTTGAAAATGAGCTATTTCATAAGTTCTATGAAGAAAGTGGTATCCTTCACAACTTCTCAATACTTAGAACACCACGGCAAAATGGTGTGATAGAGAGAAAGAACAGAATGCCTAGACACTTCTGGGCTGAAGCTGTTAATACTGTCTGCTACATTCAGAACAGAATATACATTAGACCTATCCTGAAAAAGACTCCTTATGAACAGTGGAAAGGAATAAAACCCAACATATCGTATTTTCACCCCTTTGGTTGTAAATGCTTTATACTGAATACTAAAGATCAACTTGGTAAGTTTGATGCTAAAACAGATAGTGAAATACTATTAGGATATTCTGAAACATCTAAAGGTTTTAGAGTTTATAATTCTAGGACTCTGATAGTAGAGGAAAGTATTCATGTCAAGTTTGATGACAAACAGCCTGATAAGAAATTATCAGAGCTAGATGAAGCCTTTGCAGATCTTGATCTAAGCATTCCAGGAGACTCACCTGAGATAAAAGTTGATGATCAAGAAGATGACCCCACTCAACAACCAGATACTTCCACTTCTCAACATGATACAGTTCAAAAATCTTGGTACTTCAAGAATTATTGTCCACAAGATCAGGTCATTGGAAACCCCAATGACAAGCTAAGAACCAGATCAACCTTCACAGAACAAAACAATTCTGCACTAGTCTCTGAGTTGGAACCAAAGACAGTAGACGAGGCTCTGGTAGATGATGGTTGGATTCTAGCTATGTAATAAGAACTCAGTCAAGCTGGCTCACTTCCAAATCAAGCTGGCTCACTTCCAAGTCAAGCTGAAAGCTCAATTCCAAGTCAAGCTGGCTCATTTCAAAGGAATAAAACCTCAGATGTTTGGAATCATTTTACACAGAAAATTATTAATGGAGAATTGAAAGCCGTTTGCAAATATTGTAGCTCAAAACTTTTGGGTGACCCAAAGCAAGGAACATCACACTTGCGTAATCATTTCAAAAGTTGCAAACTTCGAACAACTAGAGATATAAGGCAAGCGTTTATCAAAACTGGAAAAGTTGGAGGTGAAACAATAGTGGTTGGTAATTATGCGTTTAATCAAGACACAGCAAGGCGTGCACTTACTAAGATGATAGTTCTTCATGAGTACCCTATGAAGATGGTTGATCACACAGGTTTCAAAGAATTTTGTGATGCTATGCAACCCTTATTTCAGGGGATTTCTCGCAACACTGTTAAGAGTGACATCATGAAATTGTATAAGGATGAGAAAGAGAGTATGATGAAGTTGTTGTCAAAGAATCAAAGTCGTATTGCAATAACTACTGATATGTGGACTGCTAGTCATCAAAACAGAGGTTATATGACTGTCACGGCTCACTTTATTGATGATTCATGGACCCTACAAAGTCGACTTGTTAGGTAACAACACAAAACTATTTTGACATTGTGACAATTCTTATTATTTTTGTTATGTTGTTGGTGATATTATTATTATTAAAATATTTGTTTGATTGTTAGGTTCATTTATGTGCCTGCTCCTCATACTGCTAAAATTCTTGCTGATGTGTTACTTGAATGCTTGATGGATTGGAATCTAGATAGGAAGTTGTCCACTCTGACTGTTGATAATTGCTCTACGAATGATGCTATGATTGAACGCATTTTAGATAAGATTTCACCTAGGTCTCTTGTTTTGGGTGGTCAATTGTTTCACATGCGATGTTGTGCTCATATCCTAAACTTAATTGTGAAAGATGGTTTGTCCATAATCTCTGATGCTATTGACAGTATTAGAGATAGTGTTAATTTTTGGACAGCTACACCCAAAAGAGAGGAGAAATTCATAGAGACATGTGCTCAAGTGAACATTTCTTATGGTAAGAAGCTCATTCTTGATTGCAAAACTAGGTGGAATTCTACATTTTTAATGCTTCAAGTAGCCATACAATATAAAGATGTGTTTGATCGATTGGCACAACGTGAGCATCAATATAAAACATTACCTAGTGAAAATGATTGGAGGATGGCAAAAGAAATTTGCCAAAAGTTGGAAATATTTTATGATGTTACCCAAATGTTTTCTGGTACTCTGTATCCAACTGCTAATGTTTACTTTCCAAAAATATGTGAAATTAAATTGGCATTGATTGAGTGGCTTGGCTGTCCTGATTTGGTTATTCATCAAATGGCTGCAACCATGATTGGTAAATTTGACAAGTATTGGAGTGCGATCAATGGGGTGATGGCTGTAGGCATTGTGTTAGATCCAAGGTACAAAGTTGATTTGTTGGATTATTTTTTTCCTCGAATTTATGGAGATAATTCTGATGATGAAATTGATAAGGTAAAATCTATTTGCCAAGATATGGTAAGAGAGTATGAAATGAAAGTCAAGGGTAATGAAAGTGTTACTTCATCTACGACTCCAAACCAAAATTTGGTAGATGTGGGTGTTGGAAGAAAAGAAGGTTGGAGGTCAGATTTTGCCAAGCATAAGAGGTCCAAAAAAAATTTCACAACAAGTACTAAGTCAGAACTTGACCATTATTTGGAGGAGCTAGCCATCGTTGCCTGATTCAAATGAAGAGTTTGATATCTTAGGTTGGTGGAGGTCAGAGTTTGACATCTTAGCAGTCCCTATCTCAGCCGTTGCTTCTGAGTCTTCATTTAGCACCGGTGGTCGGTTTCTTACTCCTCATCGAAGTAGATTGCTTCCAGATACTTTAGTGGCAATGATGTGTGTCCAAGATTGGCTATGGACCGATGTTAAAGGTAATAAAGTTTATAAGTTTTAATTAAAAATCTATATTGATTCATTGTTACAAGTCTTTTAATTAACTTATTTTTCTTTTTCAGGTTCTTCAAAATCGAAAATTGACAATATTGAATTGAATACAATATTGGATGATACGGATACCGAAATTGTTAGTAAATATTTTTTAAGATTTCATTTCAAACTTCATAATTATGTTGGTTGCTTGAATTTTTATTCAGTTGCTTTTTTTTTTCTTCTTTCAGGAACCAAGTGGTCAAGGTGGGGTAGATGAAATGGTCGATAACAATACATAATTAGGAATTGATTAAACATGTTTGTCTAGTGGAGCACAATCCATTGTATTGGAAGACTCTCAAAGTCCTTGTATAATTTCCTAGATAATTTTTATCTATTGTGTTGTTTGATGGATATTTGAAGTGTGATGTATTAATGTGGTGGTTTGATTAAGTTTTCTGTGTATTTTTTTTAATTAAAAACAGTTTTTTTTGTTTTTCATAACTACCCATGGATATCCGCGGCCCGCGGATATCCGCGAATCCGTTAAGAACCCGTCAAACGGGTATCCGTACGGGTACGGGGCGGGTACGGGTGGATTTTTTATCCAACGGGGCGGGTAGCGGGTAACCAGTATCTGTGCCCGCCCCGCCCCGTTGACATCCCTAGTTGGAAGATGAGGATAGGAACATTAACTGGAAGTTATTCACTGATTGCTTTTTCAAAAAATATTTTCCGCGTCTAGTTCGACGCGAGAAGGAAAATGAATTCACAAACCTCAAACAAGGCAACATGTCTGTTGGTGAGTATGCATCACGTTTTGAAGCTTTGATCAAGTTTTCGGAATTCTATCAGAGGTTTCCAAGTGAGGACTGGCAATGTAGAAGATTTGAGGAAGGACTCAGATGAGCTGGAGAGGGCTGTAGTGTCTCTTGATATACAGTATTTCCCAGAACTAGTCAAGAGATGCAGTACCTTTGAAAGTATAGACCTAAAAATGGCCAATGAACAGAAACAACTGAGGAGTGGAGGTCCTAACCGATCAAGTTTCCAGAGGCACGGAGAATGTGGTTCTCAGTGGAGACAGAGACCATATGCTTGACCCGGGCAAACACCGGCACCAGCACCAGTGGCTAGAACGGGTCAACAACCACAAGGCTTAGTTTGCTTCAGATGTGGAGGATCGCATTATGCTAGAGACTGTACAAATAGGCGTAGTTGTTTCAACTGTGGGAAATCAGGTCATATGGCATGAGATTGCAGACAAAGGGTTATGCAACAGCCGACAGCTGCCGGAAAAGGGACTGGAGACAATAGAGGTGGAGCTGGAAGAGCAGTCCCAGCAGTAACACCACAAGTGGCCAAACCTCAAGCCACTGGAAGAGTGTTTACCGTGAGGGGAGCTGAATCCTCTCAATCTGCTGATCTTATACAAGGTATGTGTTTGATAGCTGGTAGACTCTCGTATGTGTTGTTTGACTCAGGTGCTACACATTCTTTTATTTCGCATGAGCGTGTGGATCATTTGAACTTAACTATTTCCAAATTACCTTATACCCTCACAGTGTCTACTCCAACCAGTAATCCTTTGACTACTATGTCTGTTTGTTTACAGTGTCCTATCGTTGTTGAGAATAGGACCTTTATTGTAGATCTTATCTGTTTGCCTATGCAACAGATAGATGTTATTCTTGGCATGTATTGGCTTTCGGCTAATCATGTAGTTTGAAGAAGCTTTTGATGGTGACATAGTATTCATGGGAAATTCAGCTACAACTGGTAGTGGTGGCCATGGTTCGAGATGGGTTGGGTTCAATGGATTTTGGCACCCAACCCAACCAAATGTGAGTTGGTTGGATTGGGTTCGGTTCATTGAAAAATATATATGAAACCCGAACCAACTCGATCTGACCATTTATGGGTTAGGTTAGGTGGATCGTCGGGTCTAGTAAGAAACACACAGATGTTTATTTTTGGGTGGGTAGAGTTGGCGGGTCTGACATGGCAGAAACGTGAAAAAATGTCACAAATCATTAAAAAAAACATGTTTAAAACTTTAAATTACATTAACAACCATGAACTGAAAGTCTAAAAGTTTAAAATAATTGACAACCATCAACTAAATGTCTAAATTATTACAATGAAAGGGTAAAAATCATCAACATTCAACAACCATCAACAAAAAAATAAGTAATATGGGTTGGATTGGGTCCAGTGGGTTTGAAATTCTGAAACCCAATACCCAACCCATACTCTATAGGTTCTATGTGTTTTAACCCAACCAAACCCAATCACCCGAACCAACCCATAAAATATGGGTTGGTATGAGTCGAGTTAGTCGGGTTTGTGGGTCTACCCAGACCCATGGCTATCTCTAACAGCTGGAGTGTGTGGTAAAGGAAAAATCTTACTTAAATTAACTTTTGGAATAACTTTGGCTTTGAATAATGTGCTATATGTGTCATTTATGCATAAAAAATTTGGTTTCCGTTGTACTGCTTATAAGGTTGGACTAAAAACTGTTTTTGAGGCTAATAAAACTGTAATTACTAGAAATTATGATTTTGTGGGAAAGGGATACTTGAATGGTGGGCTGTTTGTTTTGAGTACCGCCGATATGAATATTTCTTAGAATAAGAATTATTAAAATAAAATTCTGAGTACCGTTAAAATCTTAAAATTGTTTGAAATTATCTTGATGATGAATTTGGATGAAAAAAATTCATGGGTTTACTCATAGTGAAGTTCTTGGCCTTCCAGAAATTTCTTTTGGTTTTGTATGATTTTATTTGAGTGTTAAATTACATGATCTGATTATTTTTTTATTGAATTGTGATTCTAATATTAGAATTTGTTTCGGTAACCAAAATATTTCTATTAAAGTTGCAATTGGAGGAAGTAACAACAATGTCTACAATGGAAAAATGTATTAGACATGGTGTTGTTAGATAGTTGATTAAAAAAATGGTGTAATTTTTCTTGAGTATGTAAGAAGTGAAAGAAATATATTTGATACTCTTATGATAGTATAATCCAAGAAAAGGGGTCTTGGATTCGTCGAGGGGATGAGACTTGAGCCTTGAGTTGAGGAAAATACTGTGGATACCCTTTTGTTGGTCAAACAAAGCCATATTTTTTTTATCAAACAAAGCCATATGATTACTCATATACATTACATTTCCATCCCTATCACGTGTGGTAATGCTTATTGATAATAGATACATAGCTCTTGATTTGGGTGGTGCTATAGAGACGCACTTGATGTATCTATAAATGTATTTATTGTGAGGTTGAGTTATAAAACTCTTAATAGATACATAGCCTATTTTTTTGGGTGGTGCTAGAGAGACACACTTGGTGTACCTACCTACGTTATTGAGAATGTATAAACCTCCTTCTATGAAAGACTTAGGTAATCTTTGTAAAACACTCACGAGAAACCCAAGGTACTGAGAAGGCTTTTATAATGTATATATATTTGTGTTGTCATTTATCGCGGAGTTTACAGAAATTCAAAGGTACAATGCATGTTGTGGGGGTCTCAAACACCCCTGACTGCTCTTTGGATTGACGACTGACCCCACAAACCAACACGGGTCTTTTCAGCATGCTTTATCCTCACTCACGTTTCTTGAGAAAACTTCCCAGGAGGTCACCTATCCCAGAATTGCTCCAAGTCAAGCACGCTTAACTGTGGAGTTCTTCAGGGATGGGCTCCCGAAAAGAAGATGCATCTTCTCAACTGTATAGTCCCATACTTACACAGTCTTAGGATCCCTCTCATTCCGGTGTGTAATCGGTTCATTCATGTGTCCCTCCCCGCCTAGAAGCCTGCCAAGAGCCACTCATTGTCTGTGCCTTCTTGCACCGACGATCACTCCCCGCCCTCGTCGGTACCCGGGTGTTACATGCCCACCAGCTCCGCTTGGTTCGTCGCCAAACCACACCGTACTGGGAGTGGTGCCGCTCTGATACCATTTGTAACATCCCTGACTGCTCTATGGATTGACGACTGACCCCACAAACCAACACTGGTCTTTTCAGCATGCTTTATCCTCACTCACACGCTTCTTGGGAAAACTTCCCAGGAGGTCACCCATCCCAGAATTGCTCCAAGTCAAGCACACTTAACTGTGGAGTTCTTAAGGGATGAGCTCCCGAAAAGAAGACGCATCTTGTTAGTATAGGTAGTACCAATCAATTCATATAAGCCATCCTCAACTGTATAGTCTCATACCTACACAGTCTCATGATCCCTCTCATTCCGGTGTGTAATCGGTTCATTCATGCGGCATTAATAAATTATGAATGAAGAAAAAAAATAAATACAACAAATAAAAGGAATAAATACAATCAATTTATTTTATTATTTAACATATGAATCAAAAGGATTTAAAATAGATAACAATAAATTAGAAAACGTAAATTAAGAATAAATAAAAAGAATAAATAGATTGAATATAATTTATTATTTATATTTATTACTTGAATTAAAATATTTGAAATTAGGTAACAATGAATTAAGAAACTATGAATGAATAAAATGAATATGTTTGACATTTATAAAGATAAATATAGAGATTAATTTATAACTGTAATATAAAAATAAACTATTTTAACTTATTTTAAAAAAACTTAATTGTATCTATGTTCTCCTTATTATTGGTCATGTGCGATTTTGGTTTCTACGGTTTCTTTAGTACATTGGTCACCCTATTTTTAAATGTTGCAAATTTGGTTATTACGTCCAAATCTATCAATTTTTCAATGATCAACGGAGATGAATTACTGCTTTAAACACATAGAACCTTTAGTTGAGCTATGTGGTGAAAGACCATGTGGTAGACAAAAAAATGGTCACCGGAAGGAGGGACAAATTGATAAATGATAGAGATGAACTAGGGGTGTTCATATTCAAACCGATTCAAAAGAAAATTGAAAGTCGATCCAAAATAGTAAAAAATCGAACAAAACAAATGTCTATTTGATTTTTTGTGTGAAAATCGTTCGGATTTGATCAGATTTTAGATTTCTTTTTATAAACCAAACCAACCGTATATATAAAATTTAATATATGTTTATTATATTTTTTGCATTATTGGTTTTTTATTTGTTGGTTTTTCCTAATAATACTTACTAGTTTGATTTGACAATTTTTTTTGTTATTTCTAATGTTCCAAATGTTTAAAAAAATAATTCGAATTAGATGATGATATTTACTTATTTTATATATATTTTATTAAATACTATTACATGAATGTATCAATAAATATATACAAGTTTGAGATTTTGTTCCATTCAGCTTGTAATCTTGATTCTTGATGTATGTAATATAAATATGTAATGATGAGTCGGTAAAAACCAAATCAACCAATCTAATCCAAATTGCATATAATCAGATTGGATTGAATCGAATCGAATCGAATCAAATCATTTTTAAGGGTGCAATCCAAACCGAATCCGCGAACACCTTTAAGAGTAACCATCAAATCACGTTGTAGAGGTGAGACACAGGAGTGAGAAGCTGAATTAGAGGTTGCGTGTACTTAGAGCAGTGATTATTCTTTATGATGAATATTGAATGAAAGGACCAAATTTATAATATTAAAAAGATAAATATATCAAATGTGTTAAGAAGATCACAGGGGCTAACATCGCACCTAGCGAATAAATATAAGTCTTTTATTGTAAAAAAATAAATAAATATAAGTCTAAAAAAAATTATTGGATAAAACTTTATTTAAGTTGTTTATCGAAACTTGAAAGACGGGTGTGTTTGGATAAACAACTTAATTAAGAGTTTATCATATAAGACCTTATTGTATGAGAGCTTATGCCACAAGCGCTTAAAAAAAGAAAAAGAAAGAAAGGGGCATGAGAGGATTCAAATAGTGAAAAATACGGAGAGGGTGTTTAGTGCATAAGCTCTTATGATAATTCCATAAGCTTCTTCCAGTGACTTATGAAAATAAGTCAAAAACTCCTTATGGAATGACATAAGTTATTTTTATAAGCTCCATCAAATATACTATATAAAAACTTATGTTATCAAATAAATTAAAAGGAGTTTAAATAAACTCTTCCAAGACACCATCTACCTTAAATTACGAAAAGCTTGACAAAGGAGCGGGAGTAAAAGGAAAAGGCAAATCCAGCAACACAGATATTTGTTGACGAAGCAGCAGGCGAGCAGCGAAGCTCCGTCTCTCTCTCTCTCTCTCTCTCTCAATCCAAAAGCTTCTTCGGCCATGATCGGAAAATCACTTTCTCCACTCTAGGGTTTCTCTCTCTACACGCTTTGCAATCACTCACTCGTGAGTCCTCTCTCTCCTTCTGCATTTCAATCTCTTATCTAGGGTTTACCACGTTTTTTATTTCTATTCCTTTTCCCATTCTCTTTCTCTCTGAAAATTTGTGACCTTTTTCTATGTTTTGTAAAATTTCAATTTAACGCGTGGTTAGAAACCTAATTTATGTCGTTTCTTGAATTTGAATGTGATGGGTACTCGTAGTTTAGTCGATGTCGTTTATACGGAAAAACTAGGGTATCTTAACTACCGATTTATGATTTTCGCCTTTGCGAATACTGAAAGGGAACTTTGGAGAGATGAAAAATGAGGAACAAGAAAAGCTGTAGTGGAAAATTCTGGAAAATTTCTCTTTTTCTTTTTGTTAGATGTTGCTGTGCTTCATTTTAGACTAATAATGGATTAAGAAAGCACTCTCCCACTTGTGATTCTCTCTTCGGCCTGTGTTGAAATATATCTAATTACTGTCTGTTCTGTTTTATGATAGAAACTAGCACTCTGATGCATAATTTTGGATAGAATGAGCTTGGTTTCAGTGTGGGATTTGATCATCATATTGGGTTTCTTCTTTACCCGTGCCTTGACTATAGTGTAGAAATGTGCAATCACTATCTGATTCTACAGTTGCCCAAAATTATTTGTTTGATATTGATGGAAGGAAACTTTTTTGGTCACTCCTGCTTGTTGACCTTATGATTCATCTTTAGACTCTGTTTTTTCGTTTTAAAAAAAATATAAAACACAAGTTCTTTAGGCCTTCACCCATGGAAATAGCGGGATTACCAAGATACCAAAACATTAGGTAGTTTTGTAGCTGGGTCAGCAGTCTCCTTTGTGCTTTAGTTCTATGTATCTCGGTAAGAGTACGTTATTCAAAGTTCTAATACTAGATACAATTTTTCTGCAGTAATTTCGTGTGGTCAATGCGTGAAGGTGTTATGGAGTCCACTCAAAGTAGCTGGTTTAAATATGTGTCAAATGGCATTTGATCCTTCCACTCTTCCATGAGCAATATTGGATATTTAACACATTAATCGATTCCATACTGGGTTATTTTGGAGTGGAGAAATTTTCCAAATATTTTGAGATAGCAGAATAAACCACTGGCTAGTTCAAGAACTGGAAATGATGTATCACCTTATGTATTAAGTTTCACCAGATACACTAGTTCCCAATGTGCATCAAGAACAGGCATTGAAGAAAATAAACAAAATATCCATTGTAGCTTTGGTCTGCTTCTTGAGTGGCCAATTATTAAGTGTTTTGGAAACTTTCTAAGATGTATTGGATCCAATAAGTGTTGTAAAGATGCTGTTCAAGTTCCATCATGGCTGTAGATTTTTCATGGTTTCAAGAGAATATGCATCGGCTTTGGAGGATTGTTTGGAAGTGCTGGGTTCTTTATAAGCATCTTTGTTATTTTGCTATTGAAACATACTTGACATCAATTTGAGAACTTTGAATCATATGGTCTCCTTGAATGATTGGACCAATTAGTTACAGAAGACTAAGAAGAGTGTCTATCTGATTTTAAGACTTTGTGGCATTGATAAAAGGGTTATGTATTCATTAGGCTTATGAATCTCTAAGAAAAGATGAGGTTATGTATGACCTATCACATAACGAAGTGTTGATAGTATAAGCAATAGTATCAACACCTAAATAACAGTATAGTTAAATATTGTCAGTGTTTTTTATACCACTACAACCATTTAAAACTACCCTTTCCTCATGACTTAATATGACCTAATAGGATATTGTTCAACCTCATTCTCGTCTTACACCTTTAAGCATCCCCATTTCCATGGTTATTGCTCTCTGACATTGACCACCATTACCATTGCCATTGCCATTGCCATTGCCATGCTCGTGAAATGGTTTCCTTGCTAGTTTGGTGTCACCTCGGAATGCATACACCCCCAAATTCCACAACCAGCAATGATAGGGTTCTTCAAAAGTTCTTCCGGCTCTTTATACCTCATAGATGAGATTTCATTAGCTTGAGGAGATAAAGAAAGATGTGGGGAAGTAGGATGAATACCTAAAGAAATACTGAGTTGTATTATAGGTGTTCAAGCATGTCTGCTTTTTTTGTTGATTTTGGCTCCATGAATGAATTGAATTGGCAAAGCTATTGGTGATGTCTTTGGATAGGATCTTCTCTCATAAAATGACAATATATCTCAATGTTTTTGGTCCTCGTGAAATATTGGATTAGAGGCGATATGCAAAGTATCTTGATTGTCACAAATGAGTATCATTTGCATAATCTCTCGAAATCGGAGCTCTTTAAGTAGTTTTAACTGAATGAGTTAGTAAGTGGATGAGGCTATGGCTAGATATACTGCTTCGACACTTAATCTTGCAATTACATTTTGTTTCTTACTCTTCCAGGATATCAAATTATCCCCAAAGAATACACAATGCTAAAAGTGGATCTTTTATCAGTAGATTGTAGGGGATGATAACAATATCCAACAATATGTTTGTGATCTTTATCTAAATAGACAAGCGCTTTTCCCGAAGCTTTGTTACTATATTTCAGGATATGAATCATTGCATCCCAATATCCTTCACAAGGTCAATTGAGGAATTGACTGACCACACTGACAACTAAAGAGATGTCTGGACGAGTTACTATGAAGTAGTTTAGTTTACCGGCTAATCTGCTGTATCTTCCTAAATCTGAAATGATTTTTCCCGATTTATTAGAAGTTTCACATTTGGATCCATAGAAGTGTCAACAAGCTTTGCATTCAACAGACCTAGTTCCTCAAGAATGTTTGTGGCATACTTTGTGGAATTACTATACCATCCTTAGATCTTTGCCACCTCATTCCAAAGCAGTATCAATTCCATCCTTGGGTCTTTGCCACCTCCATTCCAAAGTAGTATCAAAGTTTTTTGAGATCTTTGACCTGAATGGCTGAATAGCGATAGAAGACGGAGTGACTAGCCTCACTCCATGTCATACCAAACTGTTGAAGTACAATGCTAAATCTGCCAAACCAAGTCCTAGGACAATAAGGCCATATAGAGATTTGTGAAGACAACCCTCGAGTAACAACCCCCGAGTAACAAACCTCGGGGGTTTCTCCACCTAAACTTCTTCAATGAGATCATCGTGTAGGAAAGCATTTTTGATGTCCAGCTGATGAAGGGGCTAGTGGTGAATATCGACTATAGACGAAAAAAGGCAAACAGAAGTCATCTTTGCTACCAGCGAGAAAGTGTCCCTATAATGTTGGTATCAATAACCCTCGTGGGGGAGGAGATAGAAAGAACATTTAGGTAATCTAAGGCAAATTTCACAATCTCATTTATTGTATTAAACAACTCAATGTCAATTGAAAACTTTTCACTGGTCCTCCCAGTCAATTAAACCTATACGAAATGCTAGAATTTTCAGCCAGCAATTTTGACCTGTAAAGGTTTTTTTGGGATATACAGTTTTCTTTGTTTGCTTGTCTGCACATGTTTTTTCTTTTGATTGTTGCTTTTCATGTCTCCATTTTCCTTGATTTTGCTTTTAGGAGGAATTCGGACCTTCCTGTTCAATATTCTTCTTCTCTATTAGTTAATTCATTTTTGTTTAAAAATGGTCGATTTTATGTTTCTTGAGTGATTATGCAATCTTTGATTAGGGTCAATTAACTACTTGCATCAAAAGTTTTTTGTTTCTTGAATTTTAGTCTTTTTTTTGTTGTGTTTGTTGGGGGGGGACCGTCCCGCCGATCACATAGGTAAATCATATGCTTGCTGACTGAGCTAATACTCACGGGCTTGAAGCTTATTGTTTTTAATACAAGATAAGTCTGTCATTTTATTTCATAACTTTATGCTGTTTCTTAGCATGTTATAGTTTTTTATGCTGTTTCTGTTTCTTAGCATGTTATAGTTTTTCAGTGAAGAAAAAATAGTAGAAGAATGAGGTTGGATTTCATGTTTTTGATGATCTATTTGTTGTCATTTTTAATTCAGAGCACACTGCATTAATCAAAGAAAAACATTACAGCTTTGGCAAGTGAGATGAGTGGAAGTTCCAGAAAGCGCTCTTCGAAGTGGGATTTGAGAGATGATCCTGAATTTGCACCTGATAGTAAGCAATTGCGGTCTTATTTAGAAGGAAATGATAAGTTAAAACCTGGTATGGGATTTTCATCTAAGGAATCTTTTTCTGGAGGCAGAGGTTCCAATAAGGATGATATTATGAATAAAGACTATAGAATTTTGGATGAAACAATGGAATGGGATGCTGATGAGAGTTACAACAAGAAAATGTCTCCTGGGTATGAGGAATGGAAACATATGAGACATAGTCAATCCCCAAAAAATGGTTGGAGCAGGTCAGTCAGGTTTGTTTCTTTGCTCACTGTGTGTGCTGACCCCATATTCTGAAAATTGATGGAAGCTTTATATTTGACTGATGGTTTGTTATGGGAGCTTGGCTATAAATATATTCTAAAATATATACTTACCTTATTCTCTTAAGCACTTGAACTTCAATGGAGGACTGTGTACACGTAGGAGAATATTGTGACATCTCTGAGTACACTGCAGTATTGTTGGGATTCTAAAAAAACACTTCACTACTTCTTAGATGCTTTGCTTATCTGTTTAATGACATTTTAAACATGTTGGACATATTTTCCACATGCTTTATGTTTTCTTTCTTGCACACACACGTACGTGCAATCATGACCATTGGATATTGCATGAATGGTCAGTGATAGTCATGTAACATTTAATTGATCTTTTCATACCAAAAACACTTATGTTTCTTTTTCTTTTTTCTTTTTTGGTTAAATTAAGATGCTTGAATGACATGTTCTGTTCCTTTTATGGGTATTTGCTTTAATTTCCACTGATTTTTAGTTTAGATCTTTGGTAGCAAGATAATTGTTAATTTCAAATTATGTCATCCTTTCCCCTAATAAATTTAATGAATATATTGTGATAGTATTATGGTCAATATTGTGAAGGTGCATAATTTTTCTAGATGCAGTTGGTTTTGCTAATTATCTGCCTTTCTTTAATTATGTCGTGCCTAGGAGTAGTCGGAGCAGGAGCCCTCCGCATGGTTTTAGGCGGGATTCAGGATTCAATGATAGAAATAGAATGAGGGCTGGAGGGTCAACACAACCATGTAGAGATTTTGTTGCTGGTAAATGCAGAAGAGGCAGCCATTGCCATTTTCTGCACCATGATAATCAAAATTATGAGGATAGTTGGGAAAGTAAGCACAGGGAAGATGGAGCTCCCAGATATTCTGCTCCACACGACAGTAGAGACCATTCTCTGAGGAGCGGTAGATCTAATGAAGCTTGTATTAATTTTGCTAAAGGCAGGTGTAGAATGGGAGCATCATGCAGGTTTGCGCATCATAACAATTCTGATGGATATGGCAAAGGTTCTGTGGATGAATTAACTAGAGAAAGGGAAAGTGATAGACGACGCAGAGATAATTCTTTTGATCAAGGTGGTGGGCATGGGCCGAACCGTAGTGGGGATACTCCTTGCAAATTTTTTGCTAATGGAAACTGTCGTAATGGTAAATATTGTAGGTTTTCTCATGATAGGCAAGCATGTAGGAGCCCTAATAGAAGATTAAGGGATGATAGGTGGGGGAGTAATCCAGGTGGAGATCATCAGATGTTGGATAGACCAAAATTGAGTGATTCAATTAGTCCTAATGGAAGGCTAAGAGATGACAGGTGGGCTTCAGATGCCAGTATGGTTGATGCGGGCAGTTCAAGCCAAATGATATAGTTGCTGTCTCTGATACAGCAAAGCTGGTTGAGGAAAAATGTGGAAATATAGGTGCCATAGATCCTGGACTCGCTGCTTGGCCAATGAAGGATGGATGGGGTCACAGTTTAGACAAGAGCACAGTGCATGGTGAACCAACATTTTCGAGTGATAAGAAGGAAACTGACCATTGGATAGCAGAAAATGCTGGTGCCAACACGCGCGTTTCCCAGCCAATAGGTACAAGCATTTGGCCTGGTGATGCAGAAATGTCTCCTGATTGGAATTATAGGGTGGGATCTTCCAGCCATATTCAGGAAGAGCATGGACAGATTAAGCATGGGATAACCCAGGGTGGTACATATTTAGCCACTGAACATGAAGGAATGCAAGTTACCCCAGGTAATCATATGCTTGATGTTCCTGTGACTGTACATCCGTTGTACTTTCAAACATATTTTACCCTGCAAGTTCAAACCTAAAATTTTAAAAAGTGTTGTTATTTCATTGACATGTGATGATAAAAGTGACAAACAAATCTGATAATTTTTCTACAGAAAAGAAAAACCAAAAAACAAATCTACTGATTCACACATAGACCTAAACTTTTGTTCTTTTTTCTTTCAGGGCCAAGCTTTAATCAGAATGCACAGAATATAAATCCTTTGCATTCTTCAAGTGGCCATGCAGTTGGACATAGTCAAGTGGCTGTTCCCATTCTTCCTTCAAGAGGAGTTGTTGAAAGTATGCATAACCAAGAAGTCTCTACTGAGAAACAGTACACTGTGGAATCAAATATGATGGATGCAGGCTTATCACAAGTTAGTTCAGGAAATCCTCCAACCCCGAATTTGGTAAGCAAAGAACAGCTTGCTCAGCTTAGCAATCTCTCAGCCTCTTTGGCTCATATTCTCGGAACAGGTCAGCAACTGCCGCAACTTTATGCTGCTTTAAATTCTAATGATGCAAAGGATACTCCCTCCCTAGCCAAAACTGAAGTACCTGCTATGCCTGTTTCCAATACATCCATCAAGCCAGATCCCGCTGTTGGGTTCCCGAAGCAGTATGATCCGATGTGCGATAGTATTGAACCAAAGAATACTGATGCTAGTGGGGCTGCCCCTGCCTTTCCTCAAAGTAAAAATAACGCAGAAGATAAAGTAGAAATTCCGTTGCTGGTGCCTAACTCAAGGAGACAAAATTGTGGTGATTCTTTTAAGGCTGCCTCCTCAGAAGAGCTTGTCAAGAGTGAACATCTAATCCAGCTACAGCCAGGTCAAAACCTTGAGGTTAATAAGGCGAACAATGAAGTGGTAGTTGAGGAAAGGCAAAATTCTCAAGATGATCATAAAAATTCAAAAGAGAATGGTCCTTTGGAAAACATGGACCAGAATGGTGGACCTGATGAGGCTAAGAAAACAAAGGATGCAAAGGGGATTCGTGCATTTAAATTTGCATTGGTTGAGTTTGTTAAGGAACTTCTGAAACCAACATGGAAAGAAGGTCAAATCAACAAAGAAGATTATAAAACAATTGTGAAGAAAGTTGTTGATAAAGTAACTGGTACCATGCAGGGGGCCAATATTCCTCAGACACAAGAGAAAATTGACAACTACTTGTCATTTTCAAAACCAAAACTTAGCAAACTTGTACAGGTCAGTGGTGGTTAACTTGCACATTGCTACATGTTTGAAGGATTCCAACTCTTCTCCCCCATTTTACTTACTTTTAGTTTTATAGATGAATGTGAATTTAGATGAAACTCCAGAAACCATTGAGTTTTCTTGAAGGCTATATTTGGATGTCGGAAGAGCTGATGGAAAGTTGCCCAAAATCAGCTGATTAATTTTGACCAGAGAAATATGTACTTATCAAAGATTTTATATATGTAACTAAATTTCTTCATTAAATATACCGTCTAAAACTTAAGGTACTTTTAGGAACCTTTTTTTAAATTGAACTAATTTTGTTTTGTTTTTGTTAAAAATTTACTTATTTTTTTTATTATTTCATAACTTGGTTATTTTGTCAGTTCAACAAAATCTCATGCGAAATAATTTTCTCTTAAGAAGTAACATCTATTTCAAATTAAAGTTGTACCTTTTCTCATTACAGCTTTTGAATATGGATATTGTTGCAACCTAATTGATCTCTATAAGATTCTGATGTCTATGTTTGACCATGATTGTTGCTGAAGGTGTAGCCTAAATATTTCTTATGTAAAAGTTGTCCTATTTTGCTTGTCAGATATATGTTACCTTCTGAGACTACTTTTGCATTTGAGACATTTTCTTTTCTCAAAGTATGGTCAGTGTGAAACTAATGACAATGTGTGGACTTGGCTATTCCAGCTTGTCTTACAATTTGTCTTTTGGTTGCAGGCATATGTGGAAAAGGTTCAGAAGACTTAGTGCAAGTATATAATTTTAGCTACCAAATCTATCGATTATATATTTCTAGACGTTACTGTTGTCAACTTGTACTATATTTCCTTTTCTCTAGATGCTATTTTTTGTCCCTTTAGTGTACTTGTTGCTAGAAGAATCCAGTAGGCATTGTAGCTCGAGTACATACAATTTGGGATCTTTTCTTTCTTTTTTGACCTTTAGTTGTTTTTTCTTCGTTTCTTATGGGAGAAATTATTGGCTGTTTGTTCCATTAGATATTATTTTAAAATTGGAATGTTAGGCAGTTGTTATGCGGGATTCAGTTTATTTTATTACCATTTATTTTATTTTATTTTTATAAGCAAAAATGTATTTAGTAGAGTGCAAGGGGTACTCAAAATTCATTTACAGTATAGAGCTGAACAAAAAGTAGAGTAGTCGACCAATTACAAACTAAGGACCCCCCCAATTCAAGTCTGCCAATACAATGACCATCCCAGAAACGTAGTCTTTAGAGGATATAATTATAAACCATATCCAAAGCAATGTAAAAAAACACAAATAGCTTGGAAGCATAATGTAAACAAGCCTGAGGGTTGATGGTCCAATTTAAAAATGAAAATCCTCCCAGCTTTAGTCGTGCATGACACCAACTCCACACCCTGATTTTAATGATATCTATCATTTTATCAAAATCTTTGGGTCCCTGGGAGAAAATAATGTCATTCCTAAGAAAGCGAAAGTGACCATATAATAGCAAACCAAAACATCCTCCATGCTCTTTTCGACTTCCTTCCCACAAAAAGGCCATCATGTTGTAGCAGCTCCGAAAGATTCCATTATAACACAGTTTCTACACCAAGCCAACAATAAATATGCATCCAAACAGAATAAGAAAAATTGCATGAAAGGAAAAGATGTGAGTTGGTTTCGACAGCTGAGTTGTAAAACTATATGGAGAGCCATCCTTTTCAAAACTAGAAGTATTGTATTTATTTTATTAGGGCTACTTCTAGAGTGAGAAACTATTAAAAGTCTCACCATGAGAAACCATAAAAAGGACTTATTTGCAAAAGAAAAATCGTTTTTAACCTTCTCTTTTCTCACTTTCTCCTCTCTTCTCTCCTACCCCGCCGCCTCCCCTCCTACCTCTGGTGCCTTAACCTGAACCGGAATCAGTCGCTCCTTTAATAGCACCGAACCATACCAATGTACCCTATCACATTGGCATGTCGGTCCGATCCATTCTTCGAGGCTTCAGTGTTACGATCGATGAGCGCGATGTGTCAATTGCTTACTTTTTTCTTCTTGCTTTGATTGTTCAATTGCTTGAACTATGCAAATTTGGGGGTCGAGGGAGAACGTAAGGTTTCAAGAGACAACTTTAGGGGGCTTGGGAGGAAGAAGGATTTTAATGGAAGAAGATATGAAGCGAACACCAATTTGAATGTGAAATAAGATTATGGAATAAGGTGCATATAATCTGCTTCAGTTGCCAGTTTGCCACAATGCCTAAAAGCTTCCCTCTCTTCTCTCTCTTTGATGGGGACTTATGACCAATGTTATTAAAATCGAACCGGTGATCGACTTAGTTAGGGCACTGGGTTAATGGGTCACTGGTTCAACCGGGGTCACTGGTTCAACCTGTTTGAACCGACATACATTAAAAAAATTCTAAAATATTCATATATATGACAAGGGGTGAAAACTAATTTTTCATTTACAATTAAATCCTTTTTGGTGGTATTTCTTGATGAGAGACTTGTCTCTCACCCAAGAATTTGCCTTTCATTAAGAACATAACCCCGAAAACAACATAATCATATTCGTATGAGTTATTGTGTTATAGATTTAAAATATTATACTGTAAAGTTTTAAATAAAATCCGAAGAGTAAATAGCCAATTTGGTCCCTGAAACTGTGAGATCGTGTCAATTTGGTCCCTCAAATTAACGAAATTTCAAAAAGGTCCCTGAAACTGTCAAACGTTGATCAAGTTGGTCCCTCCGTTAGGCAGGGTTACTTGACGCCGTTAACGGCGCTTACGTGGCACGTTAAGTGACCATGTGGCTTGACAGTTGTACCACAGTTTTGGGGACCAATCTGACACTAAATTTCAGGGACTAAAATGATTCAGGGACCAAATTGACACTCAAATTTTTTTCTAAAAACCTATCGTTCATCTTCTTCTTCCTTCGGCTGTCTTCTTCCTTCGGCTGTCTCTGGTTGTCTCTCTGCTCTCTCTCCTTCGTCGTCTGTTTCTGTCTCTCTCTCTCGCTCTCTCCAACTACACAAAAGGGATGCCGATGGGTGGTGGTTCGTCGCTACCATACTCAAGACAAACCAAGAAACCCACAACTCCGTCTTGGTCGAGTAGCTCCAGGGTTGATGGGGCAGAAATCAACAACCCCTTACCTTTGTTTTGCAATTGTGAGAGGAGAGCTGTGTTACGAATCTCTAGGACTCTGAGGAACCCAGGGAGGGCCTTCTATGGATGTCCCTTTCCAATGGTAACATTCAATCCCAAAACTCCTTAGGGTTTGCGATTTTCTTGCACTTTGCAGGGAGCACAGTTTCTACTAACCCTAATTTCTTTATGTCAAATTGTTGCAGGGTGAAGGCAATTGTGGCTATATTGTCTGGGTGGATGAGATTCCTGAGATTTTCAAGGTTCCTGAGAGATGTGAAACTCTTAATGATACTGGCAGTGAGGGAATAATGAAGGCAGAACTGATTGAGCTGATTGGCAAGGTTGACACTTTGGTTGCAGATGTTAGAATGGTCAAATTTGGGGTTGTTGTAATGTGTGTGCTGTTAAGTGTTTGTCTGGTTTGGTGGATTGGTAGGCAGAGTGCTTAGGTAGTTTTAGGTGTGATGTTCTTAGGTATGATGTAGGCATATTTTGGAATGTAATGTGTAAAGTATTGTCCTATTTTCGAAATGAAATGAATGACAAGCTTGGAGTAAATGTGTCATTTTGTTGCATAAGACAAACTGTGTCATTTTGTTACATAAAATGAAAGGAAACACCAAAATGTGGTCCAAAAAACAAATTCCATAGGTATTAATTGAAGCACCAAAAGGTGTCCAAATATGTCTTACAAAAGAATACCCAAAACAGAGTACATATAAACTTGTACCAAACTAGAAATTACAGCAGATAAACCATACACCATATTCCTAAACATCCATTGTTCACATGTGTCATTGACAAAAAACAGAGGCACCATCAATTGTGCAAATATATCATTGTACTAAATTATCCAAAATCCAAAATAGTCTTGACTTCATGGTTTCCTTGGATGCATCTGTGGCAGCCCTGGAGTTGGAATGAAAGACATGAACTGTGGTTTTCCTTCCCTTGATCCAGTTGGTGGTGCTGGAAGTTCGACCATGATAGGCGTGGAGCTGGAATTGGAAGTGGTGGTGGTGCAAGAGGGGTGTGTCGGTGGTGGTGGTGCAAGAGGGCTGGTCTTTGGTGGAGTCATTCTTGGTGGGCCTCTAATCGGGGTTCCTTTGGCACTTGTGGTATAAGAGGTCCTCTTATACCATATCTCCTTGCCTGCAGAAGTAGAAATCGATAACATAGTGTCAATTTAGTCCCCAAAATATGCAACTTAAAATCAAAATAGTCCCTGAAATTTTATATATGAAATCAACTCAGTCCCTGCAAAAGCCAGCTTACCCTCTGCACTCTTTGTTGTGATGGTGGATTGGCCTGAACTTGTACTGGAGGATCTTGAACTTGTGCTGGAGGATCTTGAACTTGTTGCTGCACTTGTGGTGCTGCACTTGTGGTGGTACATCTTGAGATTGCACTGGCTCAATAGTAGGAGCAGTTTGTGTTAATGGTATCTCAGACACTAAATCCTCTTGTCCTTGAGTTGATGTCTTAGCTTTAGGTTTTTGAGGAACTCCAGTGTTCATGCATCCCCTACTGTTATGGCCCTCAATGCCACATCTTGAGCAAGTGAAGTTAGGATATGACCTCTTCAGCTTATGACCACACACGGGTTCCTCATTTCCATCCTTCCTTCTCTGTTTCTTTGGTCTCCCAGCACTTCTCTTGAGCTTAGGTGGAACCGGCTTGGCATAATCAGTGGGCATCCAAAATTGTTCGGACTGTGTTGGTTGAATGAAAAATTGGTAAGTTGCATCATATGCCCCCATTGTTAGCCAGACATGACAACACTCTTCTGCCCTTTGATTCCTATATGCAATTGCAGCACATGCATGCTTACATGGCATACCTGTCAAAGTACGCAAATATACATAAATAACATTGTCATAATAGAAAAAAAGCAGAAAACAATATACAAAAATCAAACAACATGTCATCACCATCACCTGTTAGTTGCCAAAACCTGCAGGTGCAAGTTTGTTCACTCAGGTTGACATCAACCTTAGAAGGAAGGTTCTGCACTTCAAACCGCATGCCATCACCATCACCTGTCCACACAGGAGTCCACATATTGCTATCCAACTTCTGTTTTTCCAGCCTACTTTGTTGCATAGGACACAAAGGTCCTCTCCTCCCAGCAAGCTTCAGCTTGTTTGCACACATTGTCCTCATCACATAGCATCTAACTTCCTCAGCCATAGTCAGAATAGGCTTACCACGATAATCCATAATCCTTGAATTGAAAACCTCACATGTATTGTTGCATATGTTGTCCACCTTACAGTTTGTCTCAAAGTAGGCCTTTGTCCATGCCTCTTTTGGCCATTTGTTCAGATACTGCCAGGCTTTCAGGTTCAACCTCTTAACCCTTTCCATTTCCTTGTTGAATTGTGTAGCTGTGGTTGACTTGGCACAGTCCCAAACCACACCCTTTAGTTCCTTTTCCTTCCACTGTTTTATAAAGTTCCTCCACAGATGCATGGCACAATACCCGTGGGGCACTCCTGGCATTACTTCCTGCATGGCTGGTATTAGCCCCTGCAAGCATAACATACAAATCAGTCCCTAAAATTAGTCACTTAATATCAAATTGGTCCCTGAAATATGCAACAAATTATCAAATCAGACCACGTAATGAATGACAAAATCTTACCTTCTGCATGTCAGACATGAAATTCCATCCATGCTGCCTGTAATCACCTAGTGTTTCATGCAACAGTGTCAAAAACCATCCCCAATTGTCTTTGTTTTCCACATCCACTATAGCATATGCTATCACAAAAATATGGTTGTTTGCATCCCTTTACAGCCTGAAAGGAGTTGTCCTCCAAAGTAACCTTTCAAAAAGCAACCATCCAACCCAATAAAAGGTCTGCAACCTGCCTTAAATCCTCTCTTGCATGCATCTAGACAAACAAAGAACCTTTGGAACTGTGGTTGTGAATGTGGCAGAGGGATGGTATCAATCTTAACCAATGACCCTGGATTGCTCCTTAACAACTCATGAGCATAATCCCAAAGCTTACCATACTGCTCCCTTTCACTACCTTCAACCAACTCTCTTGCCTCCCTAACTGCCCTAAAAATCATTGACCTATCAATGATGACATTTAACTCCTTTTTTAGGAAATCAAAAACCTCTACATGTGTGATTTTGGGTTGGCTACGAATCTTTTCTTCTAGCTTCTTCACAACCCATTTTCTGTTTGCTTGGTTAACCTTAAAGGCTCTGTCGCAACTGTGAGTCTCCTTGAAGGTCTTAATTTGGAAACTCCTCCTTACATTACTCCTACCACAATAAATCTCCCAATCACAACAAACTTCCTTGCATTTAGCTGTAGCCCTGAAGCTATCATTTTTCACCCATTTTATTGGCCTGCCCATGTGTATGGTGTAATCCTTCACAGCTGCCTTGAAAGATGATAAATTTGTAAACTCCATTCCTAATACCAAACTGACATTACCAAACTTTGCTCTGTCATTAAACTGAGGGAAGTTAGGCAAACCTGTTGTTCCATTATTCTCCTTATCTGTACTAATAGGATCCTTCATTTCCTCAGACTTGTAGCTTGCATCACTCACAACTTCTTGCTGCACTTGATTGCTTCCACCACCTAACTCCCCATAATTAAAGAAGTCTTCATGCCCTGTATAAAACTCAGCCCAACCATCATTATCATCACTGCTGTCACCATTTGAAGGACTAGGTGACCTCTCCCTACTCTTACTTGAAACCTTCTTCTTACCCTTTCCATCACTCCCACTAGCCTTCTTACCCTTGGATGAAATCCCAACAACCTTCTTACCCTTAGCCTTCTTACCCTTGGATGAAGTCCCAACAACCTTATTTCCCTTAGCCTTCTTACCCTTGGATGAAGTCCCAGCTACCTTATTTCCCTTAGCCTTCTTCCCTTCATTCTTGCTTAACACCACTTCCTCATAATCATCTGAACTAATTTCAACCGGAGGAGGCTTGTAATGGCTGTCCTCTGCACTTTCATCAGCAGTAGAATGGCTGTCCTCATATGGACTCATGAGACACTCATCAACATCCATGTTAGCAGCATTCAAAGCTTCCTGGTTAGGCACCCATGCCTGAAGGGGCTCGGGGGCATACTCGTGATAAATCTCAATCTCATTCCCATTAAGGAGGGCAGCCTTAACCATATCTATGAAGCTACTGTCACAGGTTAGTTCCCTCAACCCAATATCCAGGTCCCTGTTTGGCTTCAACCACCACAATTTTTCAACCTTATCATAACCCTTACACACCTTCACAATGCTAAACAAATCAAAAACATTGAGTGTGTCTGAGTCCAACTCTTCCCACACATCCATCTCACCACCCACATACTCCAGAATTCCTCTCTCATTCCTCAACAATATGCCTCCATGGTGCACGATAACAGTGATCATAGTACTCATTCTGCACATTACCAAAGAAGCATAAATTAAAAAACGTTTCATATACTCTGTTACAAAACAAAAAAACAGAGCATCGCAACAAACCCTAACCCACCCACATTGATGATGAAGAATGCGCAACAATGGGTAAAACGATAACTAGGGCAAATGCCCAAGTACAAAACTAATGTAATAGAGGCTTAGATGAAACCCTACCCAACCCCTACCACATGCACAGTATGAAGAAGAAGATGAACAATCAAAACCCATAACTCAAAACAAAATGGGTAAACAAAATACACACCTGCGTTTTGAGTGGAAGCGAGTTCCGGTGAGGTTCCGACGACGGGTTATGGTCTCCGGCGAGCGGTTGTAGAAGGAAGGGTGTGGCAGAGGGGAGGAGGGGAGGTTACGTCGAGGAAGATGAAAAGGTAAAATGAGGGATGGAAATGAAACGAGTTAAAGAGTTAAATTACAAATTAAGTATCATTTTAGTCCCTGAAATTTAGTGTCAAATTGGTCCCCAAAACTGTGGTACAACTGTCAAGCCACATGGTCACTTAACGTGCCACTTAACGTGCCACGTAAGCGCCGTTAACGGCGTTAAGTAACCCTGCCCAACGGAGGGACCAACTTGATCAACGTTTGACAGTTTCAGGGACCTTTTTGAAATTTCGTTAATTTGAGGGACCAAATTGACACGATCTCATAGTTTCAGGGACCAAAGTGGCTATTTACTCAAAATCTGAATCATTACATAAGAATTTCTTTTTTCGAACAATTCCGAAAAGAAAGTTTAGATGAGATTTGACAAGATATCCATGAGTTCAATGAGTCTGGCTTGGTTCTTAGTAGTTTTACGCTAGGTCTGGACGATCCTACACTTTCCGAAATCGATTGTCATGTTCTGGCTTGTTCCTTTCTTTCAGTAACCAACATAAATATTCCCCAATTAGATAACGATCCTCGGCAGTTGGGTAAGAATTGCAAAGAGGTCGTAACCCTTCTTAAAAGTATCCCGGAGGATGGAAACATATAAAATCAGAGCCGTTGATTTATTATTATTTTAAACGAATGGTCCATATTTCTTCTTCCGCTGCTGCGACGTCCTTTCGCAAGAAGAATTTGAATGGTTGCTTCATTGAGTGGTCTCGCCGGTGGGGTCGCGGGCGGTGAGGGAGTGGACAATGGTGAGGACGTCGGGGTGGCGGTGGGGTGCAAGCAGAGGAGATTTTCAGATCTGAAGGAGAAAATGATTTTTTTTTTGTTATCTGTTAATCTGGTTTCTGTTATAAACTTACAAGGATCCATCCTCCAAAAAAAAAAAATGGAGAATGTTAGAACTCGCCAGTACTAAAACAACCCTTAAGGATTCTCATCCTCCCCAATTTGATTACTTTATGGGCTATGCATGGTCAATGTTTTCGGATCTTCATCAGAATAAAATTTCCACCGGTTACAAATCTTTAATAAGCTCAATGGATTAGGGCCTGCTTGGTATGACTATTTTCTATTTTCATTTTCACTAAAAATGGAAAAAAATAGAAAATATGTTTGGTTAATTTTTTTAAAAAATGTTTCCAAATAAAATGTTTTCAAAATATGGCCCAAAACTGAAAAGGAAAAAAAGACGTTCCCACCATTTTCAATGGAAATTTCGGAAATAAAAAGTGAAAAGGCGGAAAATGCAGTGGCATAAATGTAATATCAATGACATTCATTCAACCTTATCCTCTTCTCTGCCACAAACTAATGTGTTCCTCTGCTCATGAGTTGAAATGAACAAAACATCTCTCTTCTCTCATTCTCTTCCTCACGGGAGCGAATTCCCTGACGTTGTGGCGCGCAACGTCAGGTGACTTTGTTGGTTATTAGCAGTCGGATCAAATCCGACGGCTCAGTGTGGCTTAATTTTTTTTTAACTCCCAGCGGCTGGCGCAGTTTCAGCCTGGCTGGCGCTCGGTCCTCTTGCCTAGAGCTGGGCGTTGGTTCTGGTTTCCACACTCGCGAGGCGAGCCAAATTTCGCGGGGCGAATCACCAGCGCTGGGCGCTAGTTTTGTTTCAGCTTCCTGGCGCTGGGCGCTAGTTGCCAGTCTTCTGCCTGTGCTGAGCGCCAATATTCTGTCTTGGGCACCGAGTCTTTGTACAAACAAACTTTTTTTACGCATTTTTCCTGAGTTGAGTGCCCGTTTTGAGAGCTAACTGCTAGACTTCCAACACATTTTCAACATAGTTAGTTATGGTGAGCAGCTAGTTATTCCTCAGGAGAACAGTTTTATGGTGAATGCAATGCACAGCAGCTAGCTATTTCTCATGAGAACGGTTTGAGTGAAAAGGCAACTAGTTCTTCTTCAGGCGAATGCTCTTTGGATGGAAATGGTGGAAGGGGTCAAATTGAAAATGGTGAATGCAATGGAGAACAGCTAGCTATTTCTCAAGAGAATGGTTTGAGGGAAAAAACAACTAGTTCTTCCTCGGGAGAATGTTATGTGGATGGAAGTGGTGGTCAAATTGAAGATAGTGAATGTAATGGGGACCAGCTTCCACCGCTTAATTTGTCAGATGAAGATCTGGAAGAAGAGATGGATATCTATAAATTATCACATATCAGAAGGCATAGAGTGTTTGTACCAGCACTGGCGCCCAGCATAGGAAGATTGGCGCTCAGCACAGGCAGAAGACTGGCAACTAGCGCCCAACGCCAGGAAGCTGAAACAGAACCAGCGCCCAGCGCTGGTGATTCGCCCCGCGAAATTTGGCTCGCCTCGCGAGTGTGGAAACCAGAACCAGCGCCCAGCTCTAGGCAGCAAGGACCAGCGCTGGCAGGTTAAAAAAAAAAAATTAAGCCACGCTGAGCCGTCGGATTTGATCCGACGGCTAATAACCAACAAAGTCACCTGACGTTGCGCGCCACAACGTCAGGGAATTCGCTCCCCTTCCTCACACACACAGATCAAAACTCAATGAACCACCATTTTCAGGGACACTGGCGAACCACCATTGCAGGTAAACGTTCTTCTTCCCCTGTGAATGTTTGTTTTTCTCACTAAATCGTAGCAACTCTCTCTCTCTCTATGCAAGATCCACACACCAAACCCTAGCAAACCTCTGCAAGATCCAGATCTATAAGGTAAACCTCTCACTCACACATCATTGATTCTAGTTTTCTCTTTTATTTTTATTAATATCTTTTTCGGGGGTGAATTTTTGTGTGGAAATCAAAGTTTCATGCCTTGAATATTGTTTATTGTATTTAGATTTAGATGGGTTTTTGATGGAACGTGAGAATTTTAGTGCTGAAATGGTGAAATTGGGTTATTGTACTAGTTGTTGGATTAATAATGTATGTAAAATGTTAATGGGATTATTTTTATTTTTATTTTTATTTAACTTTTTTTTTTGGAGATGATGAATTATTTTTGAAATGATTTTTTGATGGGTCTGATAAATATTGTCAATATGGTTTAAATTATGTGTAATATAGAGCTTTTGTTCGTTGGAGGTGTTGTGGATCTCTGGTTCATTGCTTTTGATAAGTTGGTTTTCTTGGTTACTTTCTGGCTTCTTACACTCTTTTCTTGCACTCTGTTTCTTTGTCTGGTTCGTTGTCTTTGTGGGGTTTTCATACCTTTCAATGTCTTCTTGCTGGCTGTAGGATCGTTTCTTATGCTATATATCTTTTGGTCCTTGGCTTGTATTTGTTAGCTGTGTTAATTACATCTGCTCTTAACTTTGTGTTAGAAATTAAGTTATTACTGCTACTTGTTTATGTTGCAATATGTTGGTTGTCGGATAAGGAGTAATTGCAAGGGATTAAAATATACTTATTTGGTTTTTGATACGGGGAAGATGGATTTGCAATCAGGTTTCAGGCTTTGAGATTTTTGAATTTTTGGGTTGCTGTTAGATACCGTATGGTTACTAATGTTAAGGGAGATAAAAAGTATATATTTCAAGAAGAAACAATAAGGGGCAGAATAGGATTTGGTTTGTAACAGCCTTACCTGCCTACATAGACAATGAATGTTATTCATAAACTATTAAATACATACCACATTCACATTTATATAATTTTCTTTATTGATTATAGTTGGTCCTATCTTTTTCTCCGCATGCACTCTGATTCTGTCATGTAGGTAAATGTGAGTGAATGAGTTACAAATTAATGGGTGGGAAGCATTTATCTTAGTGGACAGTTAGTAAACATGTGTTGTCAATAAAATCAATCTATTAAATTTGTGCCTTTGGTCAAATTGATGCTTGCAGCAGAATTTTGTGTTCGTGAATTGTAGTCTAACGTGACATTTGCCTTGTTACACCAATCATCAACTGTGTCTATATATATGTGTATGCTATTACTGAATTAAATTCTGTTTTTTATTTTTGCTATATAAACAATTTGTTTTGATAATTAATGGTTTTTATGTTGGAACTAGTTTTAATCTTATGGAGCGACTCAATGTCCGCAAGGTCATCAACATCAAAAGCTAAGGAAGAGAGATATAAGAGAAAATCTAACCAAACTACCAATCCAATAATTGATCCTTATTCTACAGAGGCATGCATTGACTTGTTGGAATCTATGGAAGATATTCCCTTTAAAGTTTTCAACAACACCTTGGAGTGGAGAAGTTTACAAACAAAGAGTGGAGAGTCATGTTTATTAGGATATCTTGAACTAGGAGGAAGGAGTGATTAGCTTCTTTTGAGTAGATTCACTATTTAGGAGTATGTCATTTTGTTATGTCTTTGTTGGTAGTTTTAAACAATTTACCATCTTGTGTTGACTTATAGTTTTCAAGTGTTGGATTGATATTGTGTTATTTGTAGTATTTTGTGAACATCAATGCATGTTATGTTTTAAATGGTGTTGTAGACTGTTGGTGAACTCAATGCTAAGACACCTTTAATTTACTTTAATTCAAACTTTAGATTTTTGGAACTTTGGTTTATTCACTGTCTAAGCATGAGGGTGACCTACAAGTGATTCAAACTTTGGTTTATTTTAATTCAAAATTAAGAATTTTCAGAACTCAATGTTAGTGTGTTATGTCCCTCTTAGTTGCAAGGATGCATCATGGTGGTTCAGGGATTACATTTTCTTCCCGCAAGTGATTTTTTTTTTTAAAGACAAAATGGCTTGCAAAGACATCACTCTAGTGAAAGTCATCCCAACTAGGTTGACACCACAAGCACTATCAATCACTTGCAGCACGCCATAATAATATTAAAAGAAAATAAAAAGAATACAAAGAAACATGGGGGGACATGAGCCAGACCCATGAAGAGATTAATGAAATCTGAAAAAGGGAAGACCAAATCTATTTCTAAAGAAGTCTTTTCTAATAAAATCCGGGATTAAGTCCCACCAAACTAAACCACTAATATTAGCTTCATAAACAAGAAGTTTATCTGCACAGTTGTCGCCTTCTCTATAAATATGAGAATAATGAAACTTCATTTGCTTTGTAAAATACAAGCAATTTTCCCATCTATTCCTTAACTTCCATGGAACTATGTCAAGGTTGTTGAAGGCTAACAAAGCCAATTTGGAATCACATTCTATCCATAGACTATGCCAACATTTACCCCTTACAAATTCAATAGCCAATATCACTCCCATAAGTTCAGCAAACAAGTATGGCATCCATGCTATCTCTAAACAAACCACCACAAGCTGCAGCTCCAGGCGAACCTTTAGCAGCCCCATTCGTATTACACTTAATCATACCACAGGGAGGAGTGAACCGATCAACCTGTCTAATACTAGGAGCCTTGGTCGGGTGACTATCAACCAAGAAGGACTTAAGCACAACAAAATCAGCAACTGATGAGGACATGAAACCTTTGCTTGTGCTACCTGATAAGTGCACACTTGAGGAAATCGAATTCAAAGTTAAGTGAACTGGAATCCTAACATTATCAAACCTGGCTTTATTTCTACAACGCCAAATTTGCCAAAGAATGTTGAGAACACCAGACACAATAATGTCCTTAACCTGTGAGCACCACCCTTTATCTGTGACTTCAAGGACATATTTGAAGTTTGTTAAGTCTATAGGACAATTGATAATGCATTCAAACTAATGCCAGATATGCTTAGCAAAAGGACATTTGAGGAACAAATGGCAAGATGATTCTGTTGCAACATTGCATAAATTACAAATTGAAACAATGCTGCAGCCTTTAACCAACAAATTCTCATCAGTTGGGAATTTATTTTGAAGCAGCCACTAATGGAGAAAAGATCTTGAAGGTGGAGTGCAGCTTTTCCATATTATCTTGGCCCAATCCACTGAATGGAGATGAGGATTTAGATAAGAAAATGCTTCTTTGAATGTAAGAGATCGACTGTCAGAAGATGACCAAACTAAAGCATCAGGCCGAGGGACTTTGAGGATAACTACCTGATCAGTAACAGTCTGAAGATAAGGCAATTTTTCTGTTAACATATCAGGGATTTTCCAGCAGCCATCTATAATAAAATCATAAACTTTAGCTTCCAAAAGAGGATGGATTTCAGAATGGATGTTTAACAGATGAACAAGAGGTTTGGAAAACCAATTTGCTGTCCAGAAGTTGATGCAGGAACCATCACCAAGCTGCCAAATCATATTCTCATTAACAGCAGCCATGCACCCTTTTATTCCTGTCCAAATTGAAGAGGCCACATGATGATTAACAGGATTACCATGTTTCAACACTCTGGCTCTTAGAAGAGAGGACCAAGATTTGTTAGAAGCCATAAACTCCCAACCAAGCTTGAGTATACCTGCTTGATTTATTGATTTTACTGACCTTATGCCCAAACCACCTTCCAACAAAGGACTACAAACTTTATTCCAAGAAACAATCACAATTTCCTTTGATTGATTTCACCTGACCAAATGAAGTTCCTAATCCACCTCTCCACAGTGTTTAGGAGGTTGATAGGCCAAGAATAAATGAGGAAGCTATAAATAAGCGTACCATGGACTATATATTTGACAAGTTGCACCCTTCCCATTAATGAAAGTAAGGAACCCTTCCAAGCTGCCAATTTACATCTAATTCTGTGAGCAAATGGCATAAGATGCAGCCTCTTCGGCCTTCCTTTAAACAGAGGAACCCCTAGATAGTTCATTGGCAAACAGCCTGCATTGAAGCCAAGGATGGCAGCAATACCAGATTTCTTGCTGGCAGAAATAGGACCAGTAAAGAATCTGGATTTTTCAGAACTCACTACTTGACCCGAACATTGCTCATATGCTTTCAGAAGACCTAATAGATTCTGTAAAGATTTCTTAGAAGCTCTGCAGAAAATCATGACATCATCTGCATAGAGGACATGGCTTGGCATTTTAAATCCCCTAAGACCAGACACCAGCTTCATCATGCCATCATTAACCGGTTTAGAAATGCGTCTGCTAAGAACCTCCTCTGCAAGGCAGAAAAGAAGAGGGGAAAAGGGATCCCCTTACCTTATACCTCTCTTGTAGCTAAAGAAACCAACAACATGACCATTGATTGAAATTGACAGTTTTGCAGAGTGTAGAATGGTATGAATCCAATTGCAGAATTGCTCATTGAAACCAAAGGATTTAAGGATTTTTAAGAGAAAGTTCCAATCTAAAGAATCAAAGGCCTTCTTAATGTCTAGCTTCAGAGCCAATTGACCACCAAAAGAATCAATTGGCTCACGGTGCATTTGTTTGGGTGGCTAGTATTTTTGGTGGTGGTCTTTGTTTTGCAGGGTCTTTGGTGTGTGTTTGTTAAATTTTAATCTTAATAAACTTACTTTCCTATTGACTATATTGAACTATGGAGGTATCACAATAAATTATGGTAGAACACTTATAGTGTTTGAATGCTTTATATTATTGATACTAGTTAACATTATTATTTATTTGAGCAGGTAATGTGTCTTCGATTGAATCTATCAATAGTTAAGGAAGTGAAAGCAGTCATCACTCTGATATGGATGATTTGGATGCTTTGGGTGATTTAGCTATGGTGTTATTGATTATAGAGTATGAGAAGAGTTTTATTAGTAAGACACCATGTACGACTTCTAAGTTGACTGGAAACATGTATCCTATGGAGTTTTTGGGTTGTCATGAAGCTAGATGTTATGAGAATTTTAAAATGAAAAAGGACATGTTTATGAAATTTTGTGAAATTCTAAAGGTTGTTGGCAATTTTAAACATAGGAGTAGACTGAGTGTGTGCCACCAAGATGTATCAGGACCTTAAGAAGATGTTTTGGAGGCCTAGGATGAAAAAGGATGTGTCCGAGTTTGCGTATGTGTGCCTAGTTTGTCAGAAGACCAAGATAGAACACCAAAAGCCTTCAAGTAAGTTGCAACCTTTGAGTGTCCCAGAATGGAAATGAGATAGTATCTCCATGGATTTTGTGTCTAGACTCCCTAGGACTCCAGCTGGTTTTGAGGCTATATGGGTTGTTGTGGATAGATTGACTAAGTCTGCCCATTTCATACCTATGAACATGGAGTATCCTTTAGAGAAGTTGGCTAAACTGTACATCAAGGAGATAGTTAGACTTCATGGTGTACCCTCTATCATAGTATCAGATAGAGACCCGAGGTTTACCTCCAGGTTCTGGGAGAGTTTGCAGCATGCTTTAGGGACAAAGCTCAGGCTTAGTTCAGCTTACCACCCACAAACTGATGGGCAGTCTGAAAGGACCATCCAGTCCTTAAAGGACTTGTTGAGGGCTTGTGTGTTAGAACAATCTGGTAGTTGGGACAAGTTTTTGCCTCTGATAGAACTCACCTACAACAACAGCTTCCATTCCAGTATTGGGATGGCACCTTATGAGGCTCTTTACGGGAGGAGATGTAGGACACTCGTGTGTTGGAATGAACCTAGTGATAATGTGGTGCTAGGGACAGAGATAGTCCAGGAAACAACAGAAAAGATCAGGATGGTTTAGGAAAAGATGAGAGTTGCACAGAGTAGGCAAAAGAGCTACCATGATAAAAGGAGGAAGGTGCTCGAATTCCAGGAAGGCGATCATGTATTCTTGAGAGTTACCCCGACGACTGGGGTTGGTAGAGTGATGAAGGCGAGGAAACTTACTCCGAGATTCATTGGTCCTTACCAAATCATCAAAAGAGTTGGTGAAGTCGCCTACCAGACAGCCTTACCACCGTTCTTGTCCAATCTCTATAATGTTTTTCATGTGTCTCAACTCCGAAAGTATATCCATGACCCTAGTCACATGATAGTACCCGACGCAATACAGTTGAAAGAGAACTTGACGTTTGAAGTGTTCCCCTTCAAGTTGAGGATAGGCGGGTGATAGTGTGATTTTACATCATGTTTTCTGTACACTTTTGCATGCATTTTTCATATAGATTAGGCATTCTTTATTTGGTTTTTATTAGTTTTCCCCTTGGAACGGGTGAAGCGGTTTCTTGGTGTTATTTTGCAGGAATTAATGTAAAAATGCCTAGAAATTGGCCTTGATGGAGCTTGGATGAAAAAGAGCCTGAAAAGAGAAGAGATTGAGCCAAGCAGAATTCTGGTGATTCGCCCCGCGAGACTGTATTCACCTCGCGACCCAGAGAGCTGACTGTTCCAGCAGAATGTCATCTTTCTGGTTCGCCCCGCGAACCATGGCTCGCCTCGCGAATGAGGAAACCAGAAGCCATCACGCCCAGGCCGTGATGCTCCTCACGGGCATATTGAAGAACCATTTTACTGGCTCGCGACGCGAAGCCACTCTCGCCTCGCGAGAGGCCAATTCTCAGCAACAGCAGATTTTAATATTCGCCTCGCGAGAAGCCATTCGCCTCGCGAGTGAGCGCAGAACTGATTGGTATAAGTTGCTGTTTTAGGGCAGAATGGAGGAGTTTTTGAGAGCTTTTGGAGGAGGAGCACTTGGGAGCACTTAGAGGCTGCGGCTGGACTAGGGTTCCAGCCCTAGAAGGGGAGATTTCCTTGCTCTGGGAATGGAGGAAGCTTGGAGGATTCTTCTATGAGTGTTCTCCATCCCTTCTCTCATTCTCTTTTGTATTTCCTTTTATCATGAGTAGTTAAATCCCCTATTGTTGGGGTTAGATGATTACTTTTCTGAACTTGTTTGTAAATTGATTTGGTTGTTTAATGCAAGTTTCTATTTCTTTATGAGTATGTGATTCTGTGCTTAATGCTTTCCTTGGATTAGCTACCCATAGGAATGATATGTTGCTTTGATAGACAATTGACAGATTGATGTTAAGGCATGCTCATGAATCATATGCCAAGTAGTTCAAGAATCTAGACATAGGTGTTGGATGCTTGCAATCTTATAAGTCTTGACTTAATGCAAAATCTCAGGTTAATCCACCTAAGACATTAGGGTTTAATTTGGGGTTTTAGGCTCAATGCACCTAAGACATTAGGCTTGAGTATTTTAGAAAAGACTTGATTGTCATTATTGAATTAGGACTTGTGTTAGAAACCATTTCATTGCAATTAAGGGAGGATTAGTGTAGTCTAACCCTGACAATTCTAGCCACATCTCTGTTTGCATACCAAGTGTTCGATAAAATTCCCAAAAGACCAAAAATATTGTTTTGCTTTCTTTATTTTATGTTTTGATCTTTTCATACCTTAGTTTAGTCTAGATAGTTGTTAAGCTTGTGAATTGGTAATTGGTAATTGGCAACTGATCCCTGTGGATACGATAACCGGTCTTACCACCGTATTACTTGTTTGCGACGAGGTGCACTTGCCTTTATTCTTAAAAAAATACGCAACAAGTTTTTGGCGCCGTTGCCGGGGATCGGCTTTGCCAATATCAGTAGTAACAAATGAGACAACTAATTTAGGCATTTTTTTATTTTTATTTCCTGTGTATATTTGATTTTTTGTATATATTTGATCTTTTTGTTTTGAGTTCTGTTTTTGAAAGGTGGACGAAAGTCATGGAAAATTTTTATTATCCACCTGATGAGGAAGCTTCTAGTCATATTTTGGAGGATAACTTGTGTTGGGAAGACGATATAAATTTGGGAGAATTCTTTGAGGAGTTTTCTCTATCTCATAATATTCCATCACGAGTCGATCCTATGACTAGTGAGCTTATATATATATTCTCCGAGGAGGATTGGGAAACCTTTTGTTCATATTTGCCACCTCCACCACCATGTATGATTCCCATAGAGCCACATGAAGTAGAATTTGAGAAAAATCTGGTTGTGGGAATGGATCAAATTGAAGATGAAGTGGTGGTGGTAAGTGAACCACAACAAGAGGGATTACCTTCCACAAATCCTTGGGAAACAACAAGTGAGGAGGCAGGGCATTTGGAAAGCATTCCCTCCACCATGTATGCTGAGCAATCTGATTTTACCGCATTAAATAATTATGTTGGCTTGCATGCATGTGTGGACATTGGTAAGTTAGCCCCTTCCACTTGTATGTCACACTTCCTCTTGAAAATTCCACTTGACCCGAGAGGAAGTGAATTTATAATTGCAAAGGTCAATGGATATTTCGCCCAATGGCTGGGTGGAATTGAGAATAAAGTTATATTACTGTTGCAATCACCACCCCAATTTCCATTTGATCCGGGAGGAGGATCCAGGTGATGCTTTTCAATAAGTCAAGCTAGTGACATTAAAGAAGCGCTAATTGGGAGGCAACCCAATTTTTCTTTTCCTTTTTCCTTTTTCCTTTTTGTTTAGTTAGATTTGATTTTTGCTTTTAAACTCTTGAATAATTTGAGAAGATCAAGAGTTTTCTTTTACTAATAAAATTGACAAGTGCTTTCAGGGTAGGAAGGAAGGAAGGGAGAGCAAGAAGACAAGGAGAAGAGCAAAAAGGGCAGAGAAAAAGCAAAGTCAGCAACAGCTACCGCCTCTGTAAGCCGTTCCAATTTTTTATTTTATTTTATTTTATTTTTCTTCCCTTTCTCCAACTTGATTGTTTACATTGGGGACGATGTAAATTTTTAAGCTTGGGGTAGGGGTATTTTGCATTTGCATTTTTGCATGTTGCATTCATATAGTTTTGCATGATAGTTTTGCATGATAGTTTTGCATGTTCACATGATTAGATTGCCCTTCCTTAGATTTTGTATCCAATAGTGAGAACTAAGTGCCAAATAATTTGTGATAGTGAATTGTTGAACCCAATTTGTTATTCTTGTGATATGGCTGCAAATGAAAATGTTTGAGATAATCTTGGATAGTTGATAATTAGCATAGGGTTCTATGGATTTATGTTGTTCATTGATTCTTGAACTACTAAAAAGGGAGATTTTGAGCCAAAGGGGTAATCACTAAAATCTACCCCATTCTTTGTGTTAGAGTGTTATTCCTCTTGGATGAATTTCTCTAGAACTTGACTTGAAACCATTTTGAAGCTTCAAAATTTTTGAAAACATTTTTGAAAATGATTGAGGCACTAGGTATTTTTCTGGCCTTCTGAGCTTTGAATGATGAAATGCTACCCCTTAGTTGCCCAATTTTGAGCTTAAAAGAAAAAAAATGCTTTTCTTGGTACCTTGAAATATATTGTTGAATGATGTTTGGTAGGATACCTTCTAAAGTATTACAAAAGGGTAATAGGGTAGTTGAAACAGTTTGGGAAAAGAATCAGAAAAAAAATAATTCTCTTGATTTGAAAAATCTTCCCTTCTCCAAATAAAAGAAAAAGAAAAGAAAAAATAAATAAATAGAGAAGGGGATGACAAATAGAAATGACAAAAAGAGAAGTGAAAAATAAAAAGAAAAAGAAAGAAAAGAAAGGTGGAAAAATAAATTGAAAACCCAAGAAGGTATTTTAGAAGGTCATGCTTTGCAATGTTGATATTATGTAACCTTTTGAAATGTCCTTTTCTTGTTATCCCCACCTAACGATTAATCCCATGGCCATGTTACAACCAAAGAAAAGACCTCTTGATTCTTAATTGTTTTCATTAATAAAGTAGAGATTTGGTTGATAGTCAAGCCTATGGTAGAATTCATTCCTTGAGGAAAATTGAGCGAAATGTTATATCCCTAACACTTGAGTGTGGTGAGGAAGAGAGCCAAGCAAATGAACAAGCTTGGGGTGAGCTTCAAGTGAGAAAGAGTGCCAAATCAGTGAGAACATGAGTCTAGGGAACCTAAGCCTCTAATTGGACTTGAATTGATTGTCTCTTGCTGAATTGTTTGAATTGCCTATTACTTGGATTATTTACTCGGGTTCTTAGTTCACTATCCATGCTCTGTTTATTCTTTTGGCCTTAGTGATTGGTTGAGGACAAGCAATTGAATAAGCTTGGGGTGATTTGATAGTGTGATTTTACATCATGTTTTCTGTACACTTTTGCATGCATTTTTCATATAGATTAGGCATTCTTTATTTGGTTTTTATTAGTTTTTCCCTTGGAACGGGTGAAGCGGTTTCTTGGTGTTGTTTTGCAGGAATTAATGTAAAAATGCCCAGAAATTGGCCTTGATGGAGCTTGGATGAAAAAGAGCCTGAAAAGAGAAGAGATTGAGCCAAGCAGAATTCTGGTGATTCGCCCCGCGAGACTGTATTCGCCTCGCGACCCAGAGAGCTGACTGTTCCAGCAGAATGTCATCTTTCTGGTTCGCCCCGCGAACCATGGCTCGCCTCGCGAATGAGGAAACCAGAAGCCATCACGCCCAGGCCGTGATGCTCCTCACGGGCATATTGAAGAACCATTTTACTGGCTCGCGACGCGAAGCCACTCTCGCCTCGCGAGAGGCCAATTCTCAGCAACAGCAGATTTTAATATTCGCCTCGCGAGAAGCCATTCGCCTCGCGAGTGAGCGCAGAACTGATTGGTATAAGTTGCTGTTTTAGGGCAGAATGGAGGAGTTTTTGAGAGCTTTTGGAGGAGGAGCACTTGGGAGCACTTAGAGGCTGCGGCTGGACTAGGGTTCCAGCCCTAGAAGGGGAGATTTCCTTGCTCTGGGAATGGAGGAAGCTTGGAGGATTCTTCTATGAGTGTTCTCCATCCCTTCTCTCATTCTCTTTTGTATTTCCTTTTATCATGAGTAGTTAAATCCCCTATTGTTGGGGTTAGATGATTACTTTTCTGAACTTGTTTGTAAATTGATTTGGTTGTTTAATGCAAGTTTCTATTTCTTTATGAGTATGTGATTCTGTGCTTAATGCTTTCCTTGGATTAGCTACCCATAGGAATGATATGTTGCTTTGATAGACAATTGACAGATTGATGTTAAGGCATGCTCATGAATCATATGCCAAGTAGTTCAAGAATCTAGACATAGGTGTTGGATGCTTGCAATCTTATAAGTCTTGACTTAATGCAAAATCTCAGGTTAATCCACCTAAGACATTAGGGTTTAATTTCGGTTTTAGGCTCAATGCACCTAAGACATTAGGCTTGAGTATTTTAGAAAAGACTTGATTGTCATTATTGAATTAGGACTTGTGTTAGAAGCCATTTCATTGCAATTAAGGGAGGATTAGTGTAGTCTAACCCTGACAATTCTAGCCACATCTCTGTTTGCATACCAAGTGTTCGATAAAATTCCCAAAAGACCAAAAATATTGTTTTGCTTTCTTTATTTTATGTTTTGATCTTTTCATACCTTAGTTTAGTCCAGATAGTTGTTAAGCTTGTGAATTGGTAATTGGCAACCGATCCCTGTGGATACGATAACCGGTCTTACCACCGTATTACTTGTTTGCGACGAGGTGCACTTGCCTTTTTATCTTAAAAATCACGCAACAGCGGGTGAAGCACCTAAGAGGTAAGGAGATTCCTTTGGTCAAAGTAGTTTGGAGGGGGGCTACTGAGGAAAGTGCAACATGGGAGCTGGAAAGCAAGATGGTGGAAGCGTACCCGCACCTTTTCGTTTGGGGTACGTAGAAATTTCGAGGATGAAATTTTTATAAAAGGGTGGAATTGTAACACCCTGTTTTTCGTAAGTGCTTTTCTTTAAAGCTTGTTTGGCTGTTTAAGTTGTTTTGTTAAGTTAAGTTGTTGCCTAAGGGCTAGGTGGGATTTTAGCTTAAAAGTCCCTTTCTGGTAGATGAGCACGACCGTGCTCATTAGCCAGCATGTCCGTGCTTAAAGTCAGAAGCGTGTTTCTGATTTTAAGTTGAGCACGCTCGTGCTTAACAGTGAGCACACCCGTGCTCAATGTGCAGACCGCGTCTCGCTGACGCTAAGTTCAACACGACCGTGCTCAGGAGGAACACGACCGTGCTTCGTGCACAGTCTATGTATTTTGGCACAGAAACTGAGGGTTGCATTTTTAACCCTATCTGTGTTGGCTGCTAACCCTATTGCGGCTAACACTGTTTCGTTCCCTATTTCCATCGAACTCATTCAGTTTCTTGAGTATTGGAGACCTTTGGGAAGCCCTGTTTCATCTGTGCTTGATATATAGAGGTAAAGTCTTTCCCTTTCGTGTTTCATTTTCTTGTTTAGAATTGGAAACTGATAGTTTGTGTTTATGTTATTCCAAGGCTTGGATTTGTTTTGAGCCGCGCCGAGGGAAGGAACCAGTTTACTGTTTGGTTGTTGTCAGAGCTACCTTCAATCCAGGCATGGGGAGAAGGGTAGTGTATATATTAGGAAGTGGGGGTAGTGTAAGGTAAAGGGGTTCCCATGACCCCGGTTTGTTATGTATGATTGTATGATTAATGTGTTGGTTTGATTGATTGTGATAACATGTTATTGGCTGTTGCTTCGTGTTCATGATATGTTCACGTTTATGATTGGTTGCCTTAGAAGCATGATGATATGTTAATCAATGTTATCAACATGATTTTGGTTGATGGATGTTGTGGCTGTTGAGACACCCTGATGTGCCCCATCGTATTATTACATTAAAACCTTAATATTTATTTACTTAATCGCTCGCTTATCGTTGAAAATACGTAAAAATTAAAACTTAATTAATAATTATATAACTTATGCAGATATAAAACATACCAAAACTATATTACATAAATACACACCTTTATTCTCTCACCCAAACAATTATCTCCCGAACAACACATATCCTTACTTAAAAATCAGCTAAGCACAATATTAAAAACCAGGCAGATCAAGCATAACACAATATCAGAAAATAATTCAAATACCACAAAATATCACATAAGTAATGAAATAATAATAATAAATTCAATCAACCTCAGATAAGATAAAATCATCCTAATGTCGATAAACCTACAATCCCCAAATCACCATTGGTTTTACAGAAAAGGTTTCCAATATGATTTTGGTCTTGTCGATTACTCAACTACTAGTAGGGTTTAGGTCGCCCTACACAATTATCATATAATCTACTACTTATCGATTCCGACGATAGGTTGATTCTTTTCCCCACCTGAGTTAGCACCGGAAACACGTACACAACGATCCTCGTTATCCCGCCACAAGTTAACATAACCACCTTCATTCAAACAACATAACTATAATTAAGCAACTAACAACCATCTATGACACTTTAGGGCTAGGTTCGTCCAAGACTTAGAAAATAGGTTTAGGATTATCTTCTCAATGCCATCTTTTGGATCCTAGTTACTAGAGTCTTAACTAACATAGATTACTTATTACAAGACTAAAATTTGAAACAAAATCCTCTAACCTTTAGGGTTAGGGTTTCGGCCCATATTAGGAAATTAAGCTAGAGATTTTTGTTGGACCTAAGCTCTTGGATTTAAGCTATACATGTATTATAGAACTTAAGTCAACTACTAACATTCAAAACAAACAACAAAACACCAAACCCATTTTCCTACCTAGGTTCGGCCATTAATGGTTAATAGGGAAGGAAAATGATTTTGATCACATGCTCTTGGATAATTAAAGGAGGGATCATAACTAGATCATAGAAATTGGTTTCACATTTTTATGATTTTTCTACAATTTTCTAAAATTATTTGAAGTTCTAGATATAGGAATGGAAAAATATGATTCATGGCATAAACATGAGAAATACATGAATATGAAATCTTATATGATCAAGGAGATGAGATTTTACCTCTTGAAGATTGAAGAAATGAAGAAAATGATCAACCTTCACTAAGCTGAAAACTGGACAGCTTGAGGTTGTGATGGTATTGTGAGTGTATCTCACAGTATACTCATCCAAAAATCATGAACTTTGGCTTGATAGAAATATAATAAGAAAATTAACAATTTTGGTGTTGAAGGTTTCATTTGGTTCGGATCATAACAGGGGTGAAAAGGGACTTATTTCTGCTGTTTCGTGGGTTGCTGAGAATTCTGGGCAGTTTCTGTATTTTGATCCTATCTCCCAATCCACTTATCCGTTTTTGATGATATTTAGCTTGTTGGAAATAAGAGAGAAATAGGAACAACTTTTATGTTGAGTGTTTTTCGAGTTTCAGAAAGGAAGAGGGTCATATGTTTGATGGGAATTCGGTGTTCTTAGGGTTTTGTAACTTAGTTGGTGAGGAAGATGAAGAGAATGAAGGTGTGAGTGAAAGGGGAGGGAGGCCACGGTTTTGAAGAGTATTTATAGGCTATATTTAGGCTTTGTTTGGTTATAAGGAATTGATTTAATAGGTTTTGTGATTATTTAATTAATATAAGTTTAACCATAGTTAATAATTAACCTAACTAGGGTTACTTTGCTTAACTATGGTTATTAAATATGTGGCTCACATTTGATGGAGGTGTGGCTGATTTTGGGCCACACAAAGTGACTCACTAATGAGTCACCGATCTTATCCGATAGCGGTTCCCGGAAATTCCGTACGCAGCTCCGTCGTTTACCCGATTTCGGTTTTTGAGAGGAAAATAATGAAACGAAAGCAAAATAAAATAGGTAAGATTTATTGGAGGTGGATGCACGAAATTGGACAGAGGTGGGAGGTTTTCAACCACGTAAAATGAGTGGTTAAGAGTGCGTAGATGCGTCTTGTTAATACCCGCGAAAACTTGGGGGTATTTTGGTCTTTTTACCTAAATGTCATGATTACTTGCATTTAATGCTCATAAATGCTTGGTGACTCATCCTCCATGAGTCATCATGTATGACTTGTTGTCCCGATCTCTTGACGGGTCTCCACACTTCCCTTCTCGACTCCGTCGGTTTCCCGATTAGGGTTTTACGCCCGTAAAAAGCATAATATTTTATTTTCGGTTGAAAATTTTCAAAACAACCAAACTCGTTAGAAATATGATTTAAATATAAACCATTTCGTTCACGAGTCAAAATTTGGTTTCTCGCCCAAGAAAATTATACTGTCAGTGAAAACGCAGACCGGGTTCCGTCTGAATTTTCAACCCAAATTTTTATCGTAAGCTTCTACCCTAAGATAGATTATGAATATGATTTTTATTTCATAAAAATAAATCTCCATGAACTCGGATAAAAATATAAATAAATACATTTATACCGGTTAATACAGCGAAAATATTTTTACTCAAAAAAAATCGGAAAATAAAAAGTAGGGTGTTACAGCTGTGATGATCAGTATGTTGATAAGATATTAATGGGTTAATTAGGTTTTAAAACGTGTTAAGTTTAAAAGATTTAAAACCCTAAAATTGGTTAAAAGGTTTCGATTTGATTTTCGCCAAAAACAAGAATACAAGATTGAGCACTGGTCGTCTTTGAACAGGGAGCACGCCCGTACTCCTAGTTTGAATTCTGGAAAATGGCCGCGCATTTAAGCACGGCAGTGCAGTAGAGGAAGCACGACCATGCTATTGAGCACGACAGTGCATGAATGGAAGCACGACCATGCTTCACTTGTGTGACCAGCACGGCCGTGCAGGGGATAAGCACGCCTGTGCTCCCTTTACAGTCAGAGATGGAATTAAAGGACTTAAAGGGGTTCCTAACCCTAACCTTCCCCAATGATGATAAGTTGATATAGCTAATCAAAGATAAAGATTAGACAACTTGGTTAATGATTATCAAAGATAAAGATTATACATCTTGGTTAATGGTTATCAAAGATAATTAAAGATGATGAGATGGTTAAGTCGGTATTTGTTGGATTACCGCACGTTGATAGCTTTGGTGCTTATTGGCCAAAGTGACATCGATGCCTATTGGTCGAGGTGTTGATGAGTTGAACCTTGGTGCTTATTGGTCAGGGGAGCCTTGACCCCACGGTTTGGGTCTAAGGTTACGTTGATGTTCAAGTTGAAGTCTTGGGAGCTTCATGGCCCGAGCAAGGAGGTGGTTGAGATTGTTTGTTGGTGTGCCATTTGCATAGAGCATTGGAGTTGTTGGTTGGTTGGGGGGGTTCGACATAGGGGAGATCGTCCGAGAATACGGTGATCTGACCATCCACGGTAGGTCACCCGATGGTTTGGTGACCACGGCCCCCCATGATGAGGCATCCACGGTTTGATGTGTTGGCTATCCATGGGGTTCACCCAAGGTTTGGTGAACTGCCGGTGTTGGTGCTTTTACGGCCAGTACGGATATGTAACTCCGAAGTCGTTCATCTTGAGTAAGTTTGGATCCACATACATAATGGAGTAACGGAGTAGTGTTGCATTACACCGCATAGCATACTTGGTTGATATGATGATGTTGTATGTTGTTATATGTATATGTTGATGTATGCTTATGTTGTTGCCATGCCTGTTTGTTTACCTTGCTTCCTATCTCCATGCTGTATATGTTTACATGATTCTTACTCCCCCCTTTCTGTTTGTTTGTTTGGCCTGATTGGCATCTTGCAGAGGATGACGAGCAGCCCGGAGAGGAGTGACTCTGAGGAGCCACCACTCATAGTTAGGGTCTTTCTTTGTCAGTTAGTTTTGTTCAGTTTGTTTTCGTGATGTATCCGAATTTCGGTTATACCAGCTCTGTATGTGACATTGGGCACTAGTGCAAAATATACATTTAACATCAGTTTTTCAACATCGGTTTTAATAAAACCGATGTGAAATAGGAGGCGGTGACATTTTTGAAATTAAACTGAGCTATTTTAACATCGGTTTTATGAAAACCGATGTGTTAAAAATATTTAACATCGGTTTTAAATAAAACCGATGTGGAAAAGTGGAACAAAAAATAAATAAATTTAGACATAAGATTCCACATCAGTTTTTAATAACCGATGTGGAAAATGGAAATAAATTATAATTTTTTTAATGAGCCGTAAGATTACACATCGGTTTTCAAATAACCGATGCAGTAAATTAAAAAAAAAATTAAAATAAATTGTAAGTTTATACATCGGTTATTAGGAAACCGATGTGAAATATCCTAACCACATCGTTTTCTAAAAACCGATGTGTAATAACCTAATTTTCTATTTTCATTCCATCCTACTCTTCGCGCCGTCTTCCATTCCATTTGTTTTTCATTCCTTTGTCACTGCTTCTCCATCTCTCTCACTGCACTCACATCCGCAAGCTACCCTAGTTTGAAGAGCGCCATTTTTGCTCATCCCTCCTCCTCCCTCAGGTATGCGTCTCTCTCTCTCATTCTCTCTCTTTCTTTCTCTTTCTCTCTCTCGCTCCCTTCTTCACGTCGCCGCTTCTTCCGGTAACTCCCAGGTCCTTTTTCCCTTTTCAATCGTAGACAAAGAAGACCACTACGACTGCGAGCCTTCATTTTCTGCTTCGGAAGAGAACCACTGAGAACGGCCATCCGCGAGCTACCCTCGTTTGCGTGAAGAGCGCCATTTTTGCTCGTCCCTCCTCCTCCCTCAGGTATATATTTGTTTCTTGTTTAGAAAAGTTATGAACTTTGACTCCAAATGGTTGGATAATATACTTGCATGTGTTGTTCTGTTGCTCCAAGACTGGATTTTTCCAGTGGTGGTATCACCCGTCACGGCCGTGCTGCCTGTCACGGCTAGCCGGTGACGGATTCTGCCTGGGAGGTTGCTTCACTGGTTGTTCTGTCACGGCCGTGACCACCATCACGGCTAGGCCGTGATAAGTTCTGCCTGTGAGGGTCTGGTTCAGTTGGCATGTCACGACCGTAATGGCCATCACGGCCAGACCGTGACAGGTTCTGCCTTGGAGGTTGCTTTACTGGTTGGTCTGTCACGGCCGTGACTACCATCACGGCTAGGCCGTGATCAGTTCTTCCTGTGAGGGTCTGGTTCAGTTGGAATGTCACGGCCGTGATGGCCATCACGGCTAGGCCGTGACAGGTTCTGCCTTGGAGGTTGCTTCACTGGTTGGTCTGTCACGGTCGTGACCACCATCACGGCTAGGCCGTGATCATTTCTGCCTGTGAGGGTCTGGTACAACTGACATGTCACGGCCGTGATGGGCATCACGGGATGGCCATGACCAGTTCTGACTTTTCCATTCTTTCTTTTAAGCTATACTCGATCACGGCCGTGATGGGCTCTGTTTGGCTAATTTTCTTCACTTTTCAAGCCCCATCTTCATGCAAGCTACATAATTAGTAAAGCCTTAGTTTCCCGTCTGAGATGCAATACTAATGAGCGTACGTGCTTAATGTACCGCTCATTGTGTTGGATCTTGAATTGTCCAAAGTTAGACAGTTTGGGAAAAAACTTTTTCTTAATTCAGTTAAAATAGTTATTCATTGATTCTAATGTTATATACTTGATGAAAGTTCGGATTGATACATTTCCTTTCGTTCTCCGGGTGCATACTTTATCGTGGTGGATGTCATCGCGTTCAAGTAGTGTACGTCGGAGACCGCAGGGAAATGCTGTCGAAATTTTGTCGAGTATGAGCATGAGAGTTAAGGACTAACTGTTAACCGAATGTTGAAAAAGTTTCTTCTCAAATGGGATAGGGCCATACCCTGTCATAAGAAGTGGTTGATGAATATGTTGGACTAAGTACGAAGGTATTGGTTTAGTCATGGATCGCGGTTGGATGAATGCTAGACGGACAAGTGATGAGTATGAGAATGGAGTGGAAGATTTTCTACAGTTTGCAAAAACAAATGCTCCTGATAGTGGTAACGGAAGGTTTTATTGTCCTTGTGTTAACTGTTTGAATGAGAGACGACTAGAAGCTGAGGAGATACGTGATCATCTTATTTGTGAGGGGATTTGCAAGAGTTATACAACATGAATATGTCATGGTGAATCGTTAGACAAGCCGAGGGTGTCGGATAGAGAGGAAGTTGATGACGTGGAAATGGACGATGGACTAGAGGACATGATTCGTGATGTTGGGCAAGAGTCTTTTCGGCGCGCACATGTGTATGATACTTTGTGCAGTGATGCGCAAGTGGCTTTGTATCCGGGGTGCACTAATTTCACATGGTTGTCAGCGGTGTTAAGATTGTTCAATGTGAAGGCGAGAAATGGGTGGAGCGATACAAGCTTTACTGAATTGCTTGAGTTGTTGAAAGAAATGCTTCCAGAAGGCAACACATTGCCATCTCGAAACTATGAGGCGAAGAAGATATTGTGTCCGATGGGTATGGAGTATAAGAAAATACACACTTGCCCCAATGATTGCATATTGTACAGGAAAGAGTTTGCAGAGATGCACGAGTGCCCCAGGTGTGGGGTATCACCCTACAAAGTGAAGGATGGTGATTCTAGTTGTGATGTGGTCACCAAAGGTCCTCCTGCGAAGGTGTTATGGTATCTTCCCGTGATTCCGCGGTTCAAGCGATTGTTTGCTAATGTAAATGACGCAAAGAACATTAGATGGCATGCAGATGAGAGGAAGTGTGATGGACAGCTTCGGCATCCGGCTGATTCTTTGCAATGGAAGAGAATTGATAGTTTGTTTCCGGATTTCGGCAATGAGCCCAGAAACCTCAGGCTTGGACTTGCTACCGATGGAATGAATCCATATGGAAACTTAAGTAGTATTCATAGTTCATGGCCTGTTCTCCTGGTAATTTACAACCCGTCTCCTTGGTTGTGCATGAAGCGCAAATACATTATGTTAAGTATGATGATTTCGGGTCCTAAACAGCCAGGAAATGATATTGATGTTTATCTGAGGCCCTTGATTGAAGACTTGAGAATGTTGTGGGATGAAGGCGTTGATGTGATCGATGGGTATTGCCGTGAGACATTCAGATTGCGTGCCATGTTATTTTGCACCATCAATGACTTTCCAGCATACGGGAACCTGTGTGGGTATAGTGTTAAGGGGCATAAAGCATGTCCAATATGTGAAGAAGGCACATGTTACCATCAACTGCAACATGGAAGGAAGACGGTTTACCTTGGGCATTAGAGATTTCTCCGACGTAATCATCCTTATCGTAGATTGAGAAAAGCTTTCAATTGACTTCCGGGGAATGAAATTGCTCCGGTGGCCTTGATTGGAGAGCAAGTTTATGAAAGGGTGAACAACACTAATGTTATCTATGGGAAGACCCAGAAGAAGGCTACCGAGAAGAAAATATGGAAGAAGAGGTCGATCTTCTTTGATCTTCCATACTGGTGCAAGCTTGATGTAAGACATTGTATTGATGTGATGCATGTGGAGAAAAATGTGTGTGACAGTTTAATCGGAACGCTTCTCAACATTCAAGGCAAGACAAAGGATGGTGTGAATGCTCGTCTGGATCTAGTTGCGATGGGTATACGAGAGCAGTTAGCTCCACTTAAAGTGGGGGATAAGAAGACTTATTTGCCCCCAGCATGTCATACTTTATCAAAAAAAGGGAAAAGAAGTTTCTGTGAATGTCTACGGGGAGTCAAAGTGCCACAGGGTTACTCTTCAAATATCAGAAGACTTGTCTCAATGAAAGATCTCAAATTAGTTGGCTTAAAGTCTCATGATTGTCATGTCTTGATGCAACAACTATTACCGGTGGCCATTCGTGACATATTGCCTAAAAAAGTCAGACATGCCATTACTAGGTTATGCTTATTCTTCAATGCTATATGTAGCAAGGTCATTGACACTAAAAATTTGGATGAGTTGGAAAATGAGGCAACCATTATCTTGTGCCAATTGGAGATGTATTTTCCACCTTCATTTTTTGACATCATGGTTCATTTGATTGTTCATCTAGTGAAGGAGATTAGATTGTGCGGTCCCATTTATTTAAGGTGGATGTACCCAGTTGAATGATACATGAAAATCTTGAAAGGATATATGAAAAATCCACACCGTCCCGAAGCATCTATTGTTGAAAGGTATGTTGCAGAAGAAGCTATTGAGTTTTGTACAGACTACATGTCAGAAGCGAAACCTGTAGGGCTTCCAAAAATCTCGTCACGAAGGAAGATATGATGGTAAGGGTACACGAGGTATCACTGTTAAGAGCATGGATCGGGAGGAAGTGCTTCAAGCACATTTGTATATATTGAATAACACTGATGAGGTTGAACCATACTTATGTGAGCATAAAAGCATCATCAATGAAACTTACCCTAGAATGAATGAAAAATGGTGTTTGAACAAGCATAACAAGACTTTCTTGAACTGGTTTAAAGAAAAAATTGCAAAGGATGGTATTGCTTCTGATACATTAAAATGGCTAGCATAGGGGCCTAACTTTGATGTCATATGCTGGAGTGGGTACGATATCAATAAGTTTTCCTTCTATACAAAGTCCCAGGATGACAAAAGTACTATGCAAAACAGTGGCGTTATGGTCGTCGCCGAGTCCATGCATTTCTCTAGTTCGAAAGATAAAAACCCTGTTATGGCATCAGTTTCATACTTTGGAATCATTGAAGAGATATGGGAGGTTGATTACACGAAGTTTAGAGTACCTGTTTTTAAATGTCAGTGGGTCGACAGTAACAATGGTGTGCAAATCGATGAGTTAGGATTCAAATTGGTGGACCTTAATAAGGTAGGTAATAAAGAGGAGCCTTTCATCATGGTATCCCAAGCAAAACAAGTGTTTTATATCCGTGATCCTTCTAACAAAAGGTGGTCAGTGGTTCTCCAGGGAAAAAACATGTATAATGGTAGTGAGGGAAATCGTGATTCAACTCTTGATATTTCAGTTACTCCTTCTTTCTCAACATGAGTGCCTAATTTCAATGAGGAAAATGAAGTGGATGATGTACATGCTACTCGTAATGATCACCAAGAAGGGTTATGGGAGAACTTTACTAATTGACCACAAAGTAAGTTTAGTTTGATATTACCATCAAGTTTGGCATATTATATGTTTACGTTGATATTTATAAGTTATGTTTATGTACGTTGATCGATATTTATAAGTTATGTTTGATATTTATCCTGACATACTAACAAGTTTTTTTTGTTTAAACAGGTATACATGGCTGATCATGAGGATATCCCTCCTTCATGCAGCGGGTCGGAGACCCCGTCTATTGGTAGAAAGGGTAGACATGCCACACGAATGAGGAATTTGACTGCCAACCGTGGTTCAAATCAAAGGATAAGAGTAGACTTTGATAATAACCTCAATCCTATTGGGCCAATGGCAGATCATTTTAACAGTTTTGTGGCGACCCTTGCTAGGAACAGGCCCAGTATACTCATTGATATGTGGAAAGATGTACCGGCGGACGTGAAGGATCAGATATGGGAGAGTATTCTGGTATCTATACTTCTACGTCCTGTGTTTGTCTGTATCTACTTTATTTTTATCTTAATAATATCATACAAGAATTCGTTGATTCTCTTGGTCTTAATGTAGTTGACCTTTGACATACCGGATAACGCACGTTATGAAGAAGCGTTTGCTAAAGTATCTTTGGAGAGCGTTGGAGGGCTTTTAAGGCCGACCTGGGCAGATACTATGTATTCAATCCAAAAAGTAAAAAGAACCCACTTGAGGTGTATCCGTTTCTTGACCAGGCGACGTGGGATCGCTTTGTTCAGAGCCGACATGATCCCAGCTTTCAGGTTAACTTATTTGATTTGTCTCTAAATTTATGTAATTTCATTATTTTTATTTACTTATGTAATTTAATTGTCTTCTATTTATAACAGGATAAGAGGAAAAAGGGGCAGAAAAACCAAAGCAAGAATGTCTACCCCCATGTCATGTCTCGTGGGGGATATAAAAAGCTTGTTCAGAAAATGGTTGAAGAGGAAAAGAAAGCACGTCAGGAAGCAGCATCTCAGGCGGATCCTAATGCTGAAAATCTTCCAGAGGTTGTTGATCCACCTCCACCCCCACGCGATCGTAAATGGAAGAGGGCCCAACAAAGAAAAACAGGACAATATACATCTGAGGAGGCCCGCCAAGTAGCTGAGAAGATTGTAAGTATAGTTTGAATTGTAATTGTCATTTTAAGATTGTTACCGAATTGTAATGTGACCTGCTATTTTATGTGATAGGATGCCTTGGATGATCATCTAACCCAAGGAACCTTTGTTCCTAGAGGACGCAATGATATCTTATCTGCTGCCATCGGTAAACCAGACCACCCGGGCCGTGTCATTGGTGTTGGATGGGGAGTCGGCATTCGCCAATACCATGGTTCATCTTCACACCAATGCCACAGGGATGTTGATGCAGATAGAGCACGACTAAAATAGGAGATTGCAACTGAGCTTCGACAGGAGATGGCCGAGCATTTGCCCAGCAGATGGTAATATTGACTTCTATGTCCCAGTAGATGACAGCCGGTGTCCAACCCTCTGTCCAACCCTCTGTCCATGTGAGCACTAAGGGCTCATGTGATCCTCCTCATCAGCCTGAAAATGATGATGATGATGATGATGATGATGATGACGACGACCCTGATAGGTGTGAGCTGTATGTTGATGATCATCATGATCGCCGCTTAGTGGCATTGGGTAGGGCACATAATAACTTAGGTAATACCATACACCATCATTTATTACCGGATGATCAGCTGAGGGTCGTTGTTGAGATTATTCAAGATGCTGATGCTCGAGTCCCTGTGCCCACTGAGGAGGTTCAAACAGTGGGTCAGACCCCAGAACTTCATCCTCTGGCCAAGAAGACTGGTCAGCTTTCTTGTTGCATCTGAGGTATTCAGTTAGTTGTGTTTTTCTATATTCATAGTTGAAATAATTTATTATTGTTTAAAGATAATGCTTTATTTTTATTCTTTATAGGATGTTGGAAATGATATTGTGCCTAAAAGGTCGGATCCAGGAAGACCAGAGATGTCTGCTCCTTCCAAGGTATTCATTTGACCATTTAGTTAATTACGAATTAAATAACTTAATTATCCGTGATTACTAATATATATCTATGTTGTTTAGGGGATCGACAAAGGGACACCTGGCCATGGTGATGTTTTTAAAGTTCTGGCTATACAGGTTGTCACCATGGAGAATGACGCAGCCTTGGTAAGGTTGGAACATGATGCCAGCCCTGGTGATGAACTGTATATCTCAAAGAAGGAACTTATGGAGATGGTACTCAATAAAGAAATGGCTAGTTCTACACACATATCGTTATGGTGCACGTAAGTACATTTTATTTATAAGTTAAGTAATTAATTTTTAAATACTATGATAATTAACATGTTTTTTCAATATATTAGGTATCTGCATCGTATGTTAGTCGATCAGGGTAACCTCGCCCTTTAAGGGTTCATTGACCCCATGTTCATTCAGGATGATGTTCTCCTAGCATCAGAAGACCCGGTCACTACCATACGTGATATACTTGCCCGAGACGATCATCAATTCTACCTTGCGCCTTATCTCAACAAGTAAGTACCGGTTATTTAAGTATAACTATATATGACTTAGTCACTAACTGTTCCGCAAATACAGCCAGCATTGGCAACTGTTGCTCTTGTACCCTAGGATGAACGTCGTGGTCTTCTTATGCTCATTGGGAAATAAGCCGGCGAATCAACTGAAGACGATCATCGAAACGTAAGCATTAAAATACTTTATAATCAGTAATGCAGTTGTTTTAATTATCTGAAATCTATTAGATATACTTTAATTAATGTTTTTGTCATGATAGGTCTATTAATGCAACCCACATGTTGCGTGGTGAAAGGCGTACTCGGGCTATCAGATGGATTATTCCTAGCGTAAGATATTTATTAGTTCAAATGCATCAAATGCAGTGGGTACAATAATTGATTTCTATTTTATTTAATTCCTCATATTCTAATTGGGTTTCATTTGTACATAGTCACGTATACAACGTGGATCATGGGAATGTGGCTACTATGTGATGCAGTGGATGTTGGAAATTATCTCCTCCTGGATCACTGAAAGATGGCACGAGGTAAATGTTAATTGACACAATTAGAAGAAATAGTATAGATTCGTTATATATTTTATGTTAGTTTATTACTTAATAGATATAATCTTTTGTCCAATTAAACTTGCAGATATTCAACAATCCAACTCCATTATCTGATTCCGACATCAACAACATAAAGAGGTGTTGAGCAACTTTCTTTCTTGAAGTGTACCAACCATAGTTTGTATATATGTAGTTAGTTTAAAAACTTATCATGTACTAGCTATAGTGTACTTTTGACTGATCATATGTATTTTGATATGAAATCTATAATATATCATGTAGCTTTTTGGTTTCTAATTATTTTTGTTGTCTGAATGTAATTGAACGTACATATATATGTATTGTTCGTAATAAATTCAGTATATATTAGTTGTGTTGAGAATATTTACAGTATGTTATTCTGGTATTGATCTGCATTACTGAAACATGGGGAAATGAATGATAGAAATGTAAATAACAGGGGGAAAAAATGAGACTTTACACATCGGTTTTTTTTAAAACCGATGTGGAAATTTCACTTTCCTCATCCGTTTTCATTAAAACCGATGTGGAAAGTGAAATTCCCCAATAGGATACCAATTGACAAATTAATTTTCCACATCGGTTAAGAGGAAACCGCTGTATAAAATATTATAAACATCGGTTTTAAAACCGATGTAAAGTGACAATAAACCACATCGGTCGTTTCAACATCAGTTTGAAACCCGATGTGAAAAGCCAAAAATAACCGATGTGGAATCCCTTTTTTGCACTAGTGGGGGTTGTGTTTTCTTTATCTGTCATGTTTATGTTTATTTTTTACACTACAACAGAATAGACTTTTAATAACGCACCTTTAATAGCATTTCCGTGTGGAAATGCTATTAAAAGTGATGGGGGACTTTTAATAGCGTTTCCCTAAGGAAACGCTATCTTAGGTATCACCTAAGATAGCGTTTCCGTGTGGAACCGCTATTAAAAGTGCCACTTAGGAAAAGATAGCGGTTCCACACGGAAACGCTATCTTAGGTCTTCAGAGCAAAATTAAACTCGCGCTCGGCCTTTCCTCTGTTTCTTCCTCATTTTCATTCTACTGTTTCCTTCCTCTCGTTGCATGCCATCTCTTTTTTCTTCCCTCACCTTCGCCATTGCTCGCCGCTGCTACTCCGAAAGAGAAAGAACCCACTCGAACCCAAAACCCCCGTGCTGCTCCTATCGCCCCGCGAGTTCTCTCCATACCCGCCGCCGCCTCTCCTATCGCCACCGCGAGTTCTCTCCATACCCCCATCGGTTATAGAAGAGCCATCAACATCAACCTCTATTTTACACGAGTCTCATACTAAGAGCATCACACTCTGGCTCAGGGTCTATGACACAGTCACAGGGGCGCATTCCCGGTTGAACCCAGTTCCAAGTTTGCAGCTTTATTGGAACCCACTTCCAAGTTCACAGTCTGTGTTCAGGTGATTTTCTATCATTTACAAATTTTATTTCCGGACATTCTTAATATTTGTGGGAGTGTGTTTTTATCCCTTGTACTAAACGTGAAAAATATTTATTCCCACCTCATTTTTCCGGGAATATTCAGACATGCTGGTACCAAACACTACATTTGGATAGTGGAATCCACAACTGGGTTCGTTTGTTAATCTCATGTTTATATGCAATTGAGATTTAAAAACTGGTGGAATTAAGCTATTTGTGCAAGCATTCCAGTGTGTTGTTTTGTTTCTATGGCATTGACTTCTTATTTTGAGAGTTCTTTTTGCTTTCTATTGTCATGGTATTTTGGGGACAAGCTGACACTGGGATGTCCAAACACATTGTAGGGCTGTGAATTATAATGGTCTCAATTTTAAAGTTCTTACTTGTACTGTTATTTGCTAAATGGATGAAATTAGATTACCTAGTGATGCTGTAATGTGTTCTTTTTACAACTTCTATTGGAACTTGATATAGCTATGATTTTCCAATGAAGATGGGGTACCTGATATATTTATGTCATGACATTGTATTTTTACTATCCTCTTGTGTGTTCATAATTTATTCAGATCTTTTAGCTTTTGTTAGAGTAGTTTACTGGTTGCATACAAATTACAAAGGTGTTGAAGGTAAAGGAGTGGTTATTCCTGGATATTTTTAAGATTTGTTTTTGGAGTTAGGATGTGATAGGGGTTCTGCGATCCATCCTTTTGGGAATTTATGCTTTAGCCTTATTAATTCATAGTATTATGGTTGGTAGTAAAACATGATTGTAGATGTAGATAAGTAGTAATATTGTTAACCTAAAAAAAATAAGTAGGAATATTGACTGGCAAGATGGTTTGGTTGCTTTGTTTTCAATTTATCGTCAATGAGTGCAACCATCTTTAACAAGAAGGCCTCTAACAGTTCAAGCTACATATAGGTATTCTATCTGGTGTTAATTTGTTATGAGATTTATGTAGTTTGTCTGCATGAGTGCATTGAATTAGTTACACAGTGATGATGATATGAATAGCTGATAAGAGTCTTAATTATGTTAATTGCTTAGTTATAGAAACTTAAGGGTTTCTGGGTTTCATTTTATACTTGTGCCACACTTTTTGTTAGACATGTGAGCAGTAGTGATTAACTTGGAGCTGAGAAGTTTTTATCTCTGTTATTTAGTGAGAACATTGGGGAGAAAAATCAAAAATGGTAAAGAACCATTTTGGGATGTTTTGATATGTCAGTTTGATATGCCCCAGCTCGTTCAACCTATCTAGTAGCTGCCTTGCCATTGGATGCCAAGATTGAAATCGAGTGCATAGCTGCACTATAAGCACCGGTTGGTTCCTTCAAAGAAACTCAGGTTAATAATGAACGTGGAATCTTAACCTAGTATTGGAGTTTAATTTTGGTTTGTCCTCCTTGAATCATGGTGCTCTTGTCATTACTATTATTGCTCTAGTATCCTGATAGGAAGGAATTTAATCATCGGATTCTCTCTCAAGATTATGTGCCCCATTAAAAGGGAAAGAAACTAAGTCAGCGACAATGTGTTTTGTTTGCAGCCTTTCATTCCTTTAATTAGTATACATTGCATGAAGACCTCAACCACTCTAAACTCAAAGTAAATATGTTTAATAAATATTTTTGTAGATCGGAAAAGCATGGATCGGAAATGGATGTCTGCCAATCGTTTAACGAAGGAGTATGAGGATGGGGTGAAAGAGTTCATTAGTTTTGCAGTTCGGCATGCGGAAAACCCTAATACAATCATATGTCCTTGTTTAGATTGTTGTTATGCAAGGCGAGTTAGTGCAGCCGATTTGGAAGAACATTTAGTGTGTAATGGAATCGATCAAAGTTATACATGTTGGACAAAACATGGTGAGACAAGAGCCGAGTCTAGTGAAATGAGGAATCGTGTGAGATATTCATCATACGATACCGACACAAATACTTATGAGGGCGATCGTTTTGAAGACATTGCAAATGCTGTTGAAGAGGATCTTCGGGATTGTCCTCAAATGTTTGGGAGGTTGGTAAGTGATGCAGAGCAACCATTGTATGATGGATGTACTAAATTCACAAGATTGTCGGCGATGTTAAAGTTGTATAACTTGAAATCGGGCAACGGATGGGCTGATAAGAGCTTTACGGACTTACTCACACTATTGAAAGACATGTTGCCGGATGATAATGTGCTTCCTAGTCGGACATACGAGGCTAAACAAATGTTATGCTCTATTGGCATGAGCTACGAGAGGATACATGCTTGTCCTAACGATTGCATTTTATTTCGGAATGAATATGCATCGTTTCAGATGTGTCCTAAATGTAATGCCTCACGATATAAGAAGAAAGAATCAGATCCAGAGAAGGTTGTGTGGTATTTTCCCATAATACCCAGATTTAGGCGCATGTACCGTAGTTCTGAAGATTCAAAGCACTTGACATGGCATGAGGATGAAAGGATCAAAGATGGCAAGTCTGCGGACCCGGCAGATTCTCCGCAATGGAAGAAATTTGATCATGATTATCCCGATTTTGGGCAAGATTCAAGAAACCTACGACTTGCATTGGCTCTCGACGGATTTAACCCGCATGGTGTTCAAAGTAGCTCTCACAGTACATGGCCTGTGATTTTGGTGATTTATAACCTATCCCCATGGCTATGCATGAAGCGCAAATTTATGATGTTATCTATGTTAATTTCTGGGCCCAAACAACCAGGAAATGATATAGACGTCTATTTGACTCCTTTGATTGAAGACTTGAAACAACTGTGGGAGACAGGTGTGGAGGTGTATGATGGGTATAAGGAAGAAAGTTTCAATTTGAGAGCTATGTTGTTTGGGACAATTAATGATTTTCCAGCCTACGGTAATCTGTCAGGTAATAAATCAGGCTTAAAGTGTACAATATTTTTTTAGACTTTCCATTTAAATATTGATGTCATTGGTGTAATCCATTTTTATATTTTAATTGAAGGTATTTGTATGAAGAATTGTTGCTTCCAAAGGAAATAACGAGGAGGTTTCTGTTCTTGTCCCCACACCAAACAAATACATACGGCTACTTCGGGAGGGATTCACAGACAACGTATCTAGCTGAATGGGTTTGCAACTAAAGAAAGAGAATATCAGCCCTTGTTTTTAGCGCCGTGCAATGTTGGGTGAGTCGCTTATCCTATAGGACTTAATTCACAATAATGAATTACATAAAAGTTGATGTGCTTAGGATTTGTTATCTCAACATTTTTGTAGGAATCATTGGGTGCTGTGCGCGATAAATATTGTTGAAGAGATTATTTACTATCTGGATCCCTTGTATGTTGATCCTAGGGATCGCCCAGAATTAAAGAATGCATTCGATACGTAAGCATGTTTTTATATTTCTGATTTTCTATGATTCACGTTTCGATAAGTAAGCATGTGTGTGTTTGTGATGATTGAAAATATGTTTCTTAATGAAGTCTGTTTGATTTTGTGATTAGTGCTTTGCAAGTTTATCGCGCAAATATCGGAGCTAAGGTGCCGCGTTTAAAGGCAACCAACATTAAATGGATTCAGATACAGGTATATTTGCAAAAACTTAATGCGCAATTAGATAAAAAAAACTATATTGATTTACTATTTTATTTTTTATAGTGCACTAGACAAACCAACAAAGACAGATTGTGGGTACTATGTCATGCGTTTCATGAAGGAGACTATCTTGCGAACCAAGTTAAAATACCAATGGCGGTATGTTGTTTACTTAGCTTTTAACTGTGGATCTGTTCAAATGTTTTAGCAATTGTAACTTAATTTATTTAATTTTTATGTCGCAAGATTTCCCTGACTTCAAATGCTCCACATACTCCACTGCTCAACTATCTGAAGTCAAGGAAGAGTGGTGTCGCTATATTGTTGAAAAGTTCGTTTGATTATGTCAAATTGATCACAGTAGTTGCAGCAATACTCATTGGTATGTAAATAATGCTTTATATTTATCAACCCCAAACTATCTATGTATTTGTTTTTCATTGGTACATGATTCTCTTGAGATGGTATGATCATATTTAATTATTTATACATACATGATTTGTTTCTTGCTATTATTTTTGTTAGACTTTGTTAATGCTTGATTTGAATTCTGTTTCTTGCTACAGTAGTATTTACCTAATTAGTCTGTTGTATCCCAATGTAACAAAGTTAGTCTTTGTGGTGGAAATGCAGTATGTATGCTACTGAGAGGCTTTGGATCACATTTCGACACATTACTTTGGTGTTGTCTTGGTCTCATGAAAAACAAACAGAAGCTGTAAATGTAGATTAATTGTAGATGTATGTTGGTTTTCTGATTTTGGTTTCTTAAGGATTGAGATCTGGTATAGTTGCTGCACTTTGATTTTGTCTTACTCGTGTGAATTTGAATACTTTAGAAACAGAGTGGTGTACTTATATCTGGTTATATATATAGTTGCTGTATAGAGTGTTGCACTTTGATTGTATAGTTACTGGTTTGCTGCACAAACACATGCAGTGCTGCATATTGAACACTTATATTTGAACACTTATATTTTGAACACATTTTGAACAATTGTGTTGACTGCAACATTTGTGGTTTTTTTATGTAGTTCAATATGCAGGAATAATGGATGTAAAAGTTAAGAAATAAAATTAAAAAAAAAAAAGGGCTTTAGATAGCGTTTCCTTGTACAAACGCTATCTAAAGTCAGACTTTAGATAGCGTTTGTACAAGGAAACGCTATCAAAAGTCGACTTTAGATAAGCGTTTTCGTGTACAAACGCTTATCTAAAGTCCGACTTTAGATAAGCGTTTTCCGTGTACAAACGCTATCTAAAGTCTCATTTTAATAGCGCTTCCTAAATGTTATCTTTGCTAACGAGTTTTAATAGCGGTAGCATAGATAGCGGTTACAAACGCTATTAAAAGGCATACGGAAACGCTATCTAAAGTCTAATCTGTTGTAGTGTTAAAAACTATGTTATTTTCGTGTTGTTTATGTTGAGATGTAAAACCTTTTTTATCCAAGTGTCATTTTATTCAAACAAATGCATGTTTTTATATTATTTCTTTTAAGTAAATGTTTTATATTAATGTGCGGGATAGAAGGGTGTCACAATGAGCAAGGCTTAAGAATAGACCAACAAGGTGTCAATGTTAATGCTAATCAAGTCACTGAGATGGCACAAGTTCGAGATGCTATTACAAATCAAATATGGGAAAGTTATCACCGATCTTGAGAGACTTTATATTTGGTGTTTTTTTTATCATGATAACATTTACAGTTTATTTTTGTTATCTTTGAGACTTAAAGACGTATTCATCGTTGTATTTAACATATGATATTAAAAATTAACATTAGTAAGGATATATATTTAAAAAATTATTCATAAATGATTAATTAATAAAAATTAAAATAAATATGGAAATTAAAATGGTTAAACCAAACGTATTTTCAGTATTTTTTAAAATTTGGAAATAGAATACAAAATGTCAAATTAAACATGTTTTTAAGGTTTTGAAAATGACAGGAAATTAAAACAGAAATAAAAATGTAAACCAAACAGATCCTTGGCGATTTGAATATTGCATTGGATTAATAGACAAACTTCGCAGACAACATATTGAATGAGTATATAATTGAGAAGAATGAAAGAATGAATGCTTTGAGTAAATGCTTGTTCAAAGTATGTTTATTGCTTCAGTACTCACCGGCATTCTTCAATGTCTTCTGTTTATAATCTTTAAATTCAAATTAAATTCGTTAAAAACATTCCATTAAATGTGAATAAAGACGTCCTGGTAAGCTATTAAAGTTGAGGAGCGTTGGTTTGTACTGTAATTGAGAAGTCCTCGCTTTAATCTGAACATCAGTCATAGCAGGATATAGCAGAGATTTCTTTTGTCCTTTAATTGCACAGGTCGGTTCTTTTATGCAACTAGATGTAGCAGAAAGTAAAGTTCTATTGTTGTACTCCAAGCTAAGATACAAAGATGCTTTTGTTAGACTTGACCTTTATATCCTTGTATTTCAATATCTTCAAAGTGATTTTGACTTTGGGTGCATAGTTCACTGAGTCTTTGGATTGATCCATGCTTATTCTTTAAAGGATAAGATGCTTCAGAAAGCTTCATTGGACTGGTGAGATCTAAGTTCTTTTGACGAGTGAGAGCTCCTTGAACAGACGCGTGTTGTTTAAACACATTAGAGGAGTGAAGTTTCTTCATTAGATAGGTGGGAATACCTCTTTAGACGAGTGAAACTATTTATTCTTTCAAACTTAACCTTCCAGAGTCTTAGAGCAGACAAGTTATTCAAATGATTCTCAACAAAGTATCTACAAACTAAGTAGGTAGGTTAAAAGATATCTTATAGTTCAATTAAATAATTTAACAAATGTCAAGTTACATCAAAACTTATGGTAAAATGCTCATTAGACACAGAGACTCAACACACTACTGTTTTTTGAATGTCTAGAAAATAGAAACAAATTATCTTTATCTCGGACAAACAACAAAGTTTTAGATCGTGGACCGTATCACTTAATATGATAGTAATATTGTGGTTGTGGACACCATTACAACTGCATAATCCTGCAACTGCAATGTAGATCGCATCAGGTCACACAAATTTACAAATTTTCAACCTCTTGAGCCGTAACGGCCACGATCTGCATTGTGATTTCCATAATCATGCTTGTAAACGTTGCAATGAATATGTAGCATATCCCAGGTTGTTAGTTTTTGTCATTCTTCTGGAATTTATGTTGGGGCTCACCCATTTTGTTTGCGGGGAGTTGTAATTTAACCCTTTCATTTGTTTTTTATGAATGACTATTTTTGAAAGAAAAAAAAACATGATAGTAATAAAAGAATTTTATCCACATATACCACTGATTTTCAAAAATTCTTTTTGGCTATTTGCTATTGTTTGAACTGGGAATGTTCAGTAATTAGACGCTGGTGATTTTTCGTTCCTTTGGTTGATATTACATAACGTTACTGTTAGAAAATTAGTTAAACTAATAGGAAACATCGCTATTGCTGTGCTATGGACGAATCATTGTCTTAAAAGTAACATTTCGGCGGATCCAAGGTACAATCTGACAAACCGACTTGCTCCCGAAATTAACACAACAACTCTTAAACATCTGTATTCAAGACCAAAAACAATGAAATTTATACAATTCAATTATTCTGATAGTCTCAGAAATTATACCGTCAAAATTCCTTTTCATATCTCTACTCGTCTATCTCTACTTAACCCATCAACAAGGAATGATTTTTATAAGTCCTAAAAGAATCGTTCCATAAAGCTATCCAACAGCAAATAAAGTAAATGACAATAAAAAAAGTTCAATGAGCAGTAACGTCAATATATAGTATATATATGTTAAAATCGCCGTGTGTACGTTGCAACCATAAAGATTTAAAGGATAAAAACATTATTAAATTGATTTTGCTGAAAATGTTCAAAGTCATACCAGAGAAATAATTATCTAATTATGCCATAATTAACATATTAATATATATATATATATATATATATATATATATATATATAATCAAAATCTGTTATGATTCTACAATAAATATTTTGTATGATATTAAAAAATGTTTTAAAGATCATTCAAAAAATTAAAGGAACCTAATTTTCCTTTTAATTGCTGCCATTATTTCAATAGTCACCCTTGGCACGAAGATGCGAAGTTTGATAGATTGATTGATTGGATGTTTTTATACCTGTTTCAAAATTTGAATTTTTGAGTTAGGATTGTACTATACTTAGAAAGATAGACATGTGTTGGTTCAAGGGAAGAGGGTTGAATCCCTTAATGTGGTGTTTGGAAGAGCTTATTTAAGTTTCATTTGACTTATCTGATGACATAAGCTCTTATGCAGTATGTTTGGCAAAGCTTATAAAAATAACTTATGACATCCCATAAGGAGTTTTTGACTTATTTTCATAAGTCACCGGGAGAAGCTTATGAAATTATCATAAGAGCTTATGCACTAAACACCCTCTCCGTGTTTTTCACTATTCGAATCCTCTCATGCTCATTTCTTTCTTTTTCTTTCTTTAAGCGCTTATGGCATAAGCCCTCATGCGATAAGGTCTTATGTGATAAGCTCTTAATTAAGTTGTTTATCCAAACGCACCCTAAGTATATGTGGTCATGACTGGCAAGTAACCCGAGTCATTACACAACCACCCTCTGAATTCTAGGGTTTTTCACTAGAGATCTCACACTCTGACGGTTGCATTTTTATATCGGTCGAGTCTGCTGATCGATCGGATACACCAAGTCTTGCTCAATGTCCAAAACCAAACTCACATTTCATATGCATGGCATATACACACAGTTCAGACAAGTACATTTCCAAATCTGTCGAAGCATGGGGCCTCCTCTAGTAAAAAAAACCCTGAGTTCGGAGGGTGGTTGTATAGTGACCGAGGTCACTTGCCGGTTAGCAGATCCGGACGAGATATAAATGTGACCGTCAAAGTGGGAGACTCTAGTGAACAACTCCATGAGGAACACAAGCATCTTGCTCAATGGTAAATTGATTATATTGCAAGTTGGTATCACTACGTTTTGGGTTTATAATCTTGGTACAGACTATGGGATATGATTATGGTTATGTACCTACTATTTATAATTCTTACATTATGTGTATTTTGTGCCTTCACTCGCTGAGTTCCGGGACTCATCTTCGCCCTTTTTGGTTCAGCTTCAAGTACCTCTTAAGGAGAGCCATCTCAAAAAGCCCACGCACATGTGTAGTGCTCTGGCGGCTACTGTTGTGTTGTTGTTTTTTCTTCTTTTATGTGTCATATGGGTGATCTTCATGTTTTTTGGAGTATCGAATCTCCTTTTGGTTTTGTAGACAATTTGTTTTTGAAATAAACGTTTTGGTCGTTGACTTTCGGTGACCTTTGGCTTATGTTGTTATAGAAGTTTACTTTGATATTTTACTATTGTGCCTATTGTAATTATATTATGATGCAACATGAACACACTTAAAAGGCCTTGAGAATGGGAGAGCGTTGACCCATTTTGGTCGGTCACGGATGCCTAATTTGTGTTCTGACAAGTTCTTCAGCATCAATCAACAACAAATAACCCCAAAGGAAGGGTTAATGACGTGATTGGCAAAGACCAAGGGAACAAGAAAGCCATCGAAAGAATGGAATGTTGCCACAACTTAGTGCAATGAAGGAGCATACCTATGTGGTGGTGGTATAAACAATCTGCTAGATCTTCTCACTTAGGTCATAGGGGTTTCTAGTCCTTTGGACTCCCGCTAACAAATGGTATCAGAAAAAAAGTTCGATAAAGATGAGTATTAGAGAGAAGGCAGTGGTTGGTGGATCCATGTGTGGGGTCCCTAGTGTCAAAAGTCTTCCTAGCAATGTGGAGGCTAGGCGGCATGTTCCATTATAGATGATGGACAATGACGAAGTGAGTATGAAGAAGGGCACGTGGTGTCGGATTTGGAGGCGAGCTAGTTCTTTGTGAACCATTAAATACTTGAAAGACTCCCGCTCAAGGGGAAATGACCCTTTGTGATGGACTCACACTTGAGGGAGAGATTGTCGGAAATTCCAAGTGTGAGTAATATGTGATTGAAGGAGTTGCACATTGGAAACAATTTGACAAGTTGAAGACAATATATATAAGTGAAAAAGACTCATAATTATATCTAATGCCTTTATAAGGGTTTTGAGTCAAGATGAGATATAAAGTCTACTTTTGTGGTTATTTATTTATCAAATGGAAGAATACCTTAACTCATGGAAGAATGGCTAATACTTTCCCTATAATCCTAACAATTGTGGGTTGAGAGAGAGAGAGGAAGAAGAAAAGGAGGATAGAATTAAATAGGAATTTAAAAATGGCATAAACTTAAACAGGATTGCTATATGGTTCAAATAGCTTACATACGAAAGTCACGCATAATCTTTGTAACCAATCAAGTTAGGTTTATCTAAGTTGCACAAGTATAAAACTAGTGCAATCATGCTCCACTTTTATTGAACCAATAACATACATAGTTTTCGACACATCAGCATTGTTACATTTGCTTGAGTTTAACCCGGTCAAAGACTACTAGGTTGGTCAAACATATAAGTTGTCGTATTTGGAATGTATATTTAATTTTTGTTGAGTGTATTTGTACATTTTTTTGTATGTGCGTTTATTTGTACATAATTTTTTTTTATCAGAGTCTTTGTATTATCATGAATTGATCATTCCTTATCATGATTTGGTCATCGGGTTTGCATTAAACACCGTAGAACGCCCCCATACCAATTCGTCGGTGCCGCCACCCTTCTCTGGCGACCGCTGGCATCACCTTTGCCTCACCTCACCACCCCCTACTCTCACCCCCACACTACCCTCAACACTACTTTCACTATCACCCCCTGCAACTAGAGCTATCAATATGGGTTAAAACTCGTGAGCCAACCCGACTCACTGGTGGGTTGGGTTGGAGAAAACTGGCTCATTTTTGCCAGGGTGATTTTGACCCTGCTGACCTAACCCGCAGGTTAGGCGGGGGTTGGCTCACGGTTTGCACCATACTTTTTTTTATATATAAAAAAATCACATACATGACCCATCACCCCAACCCACCTTAAACCTCCTAATCGGCCGAGTCCTGGCTCCAAAACTGAAAACATTTCCAAAACACACCAAGTCCAAAACCAAATGTGAATCTATCGGCCTTCTTCCTCTAAAGACTTGAACTCAAACCCTAAGTATTCAAACTTAAAGGCAGCCTCGTGTTTGCAAATCTCAATGCAACAAAATCCAGTCCTCGTCCCGTCTTCTTTGCTTGGCAGGTTCGTAAAGGAATGTGATCAACCAATCATACAATCATATTTCCTATATGTGTAGTGAGGAGTAGTCAATAAAGAAATCCAACCTGCACTCCATTCAAATAGCATTTATTTTGGAGGGTACCATAATCTGTGAGTGAACTAGTGAAGCTCTACAAAGTTTTATGGACTTATGTAGGTTTTGTAAATATGACCAAAATAACTAGTGTTTGGATTTGGTATTATTTCACAATTTGTACTTTGTATGTTTCACGACTTCAACAATTCTTTTTACAATTTTTTAAATTTTTTTAATTGTAAGTGAGCCAATCCGTGTAATCCACTAACCCGTGGTGGGTCGAACCGGGTTGGCTATTTTTTGGCTCACTAAAAAGTGAGTCGAGTTGTGCTGTCCCATTTTTTTTTAACTAACCCACAGTGGGCCAAACCGAGTGAACCGGGTAAGTCCATTTTGACAGCTCTACACGCAACCATCACAACCATCCTCTCTCTCTGGTTTTCTCATCAAATTTCACTACAAAAAAAAGGTCATTTAGCGACCGAAAATAGTGACCGAATTTTTTGATTGCTATTTACGACCGAAATAGCGGCCGATTGTAGGATCTACATGAAACACTGGTTAGAGTTGATTTTGCGACCGAAATAGTGACTGAAATAGAGCGTAACAGAGATATCGGTCGCTATATCGGTCGCTAAATAAAGAAAAGTAAAAGTCAGGAATTTATGAATTTTTAGCGACCGAAATAGCGGTCGATTTAAATGCAACGGTGAAACTTTATTTATACTAGCGACCGATTTAAAAATCCGTCGCTAAATTTATGAATTCATATTTCAAACTTTATTTAAATTTGCGACCGATATTAATTCGGTCACTAAACGACGCGTAAAAAAATAAAATAGCGCATGTTAGCGATCGAAATTTAAATCGGTCAGTAAAATTATAAATTCAAATTCCAAACTAACCATATTAGCGACCGAATTAATTCGGTCGCTAAAACTGAAATCCCTAAATTCGACAGAACCTCCTTCTTCCTCATTTTACTTGAAGGCATATCTCTCTCTCACTGTTTCTCTCTTCCTAGTCGCGCGCTCCGGCCACCACAAGACACCTCCTGTCACCACCGTCATCCCATCTGCTCAGGTAAGCTCTCCTCTACTCCATCTCTCTCTCTGTCTCTGTTTCTCTCGCATCTCTCTCTGTCTCACTCTGCTTCTCTCTCTCTATCTCTCTCTCACTGTTTCTGTCTTCCTAGCCGCGCACTCCGGCCACCACAAGACACCTCCTGTCACCACCGTCATCCCCTCTGCTCAGGTAAGCTCTCCTCTACTCCATCTCTCTCTCTGTCTCTGTTTCTCTCGCATCTCTCTCTGTCTCACTCTGCTTCTCTCTCTCTATCTGTTTCTAAGGTCTCTCTCATCCATTCGCTTGGGGACTGGGGAGATACGTTAGTTCACAAAATACAGGTAACAAATTTGTTGTTGAAAACTGTGTGTTTTGCTTTTGCTACGTGGTTTGTGGTTGGATTTTGATGTTTAATTTTCGTTTTTACATATGTCAGATTTTAAATACTTCTTTATCATTCACAAATGTTTTCGTGTTTGTGTTTATATAAATGAATGGGAGAAGTCGTGGTATCGATGTGGTCTGTGATGGTGTGAACACAATGGTGACTGGGAGGTTTTCATGTTTGTGTTAGCATTAAGGTGTGCAATATTCCCAATGCCACTTACTAATTCAAATGACCCATGCATGCATCACTTTTCAACTTCCTGCTTTCTTTTCAAACTATATTATTGGGACTATTAAAAACTGTAAATCTGTTGCGTTAATTCATATTGCAATTATTGATGGCATTTTCAAAAAACTTCCCATCTGTTAATTGCCATCAGCACCAATATAAAGATGTTTTATGCATCTGAGACCTTTTTTTTCATCTTTTTCATGGTGAGTGTTTGATAATTAAATCAAGCCTTTTTTTAATCACCAACAATTAACACAAGTCATATTAGTCCAAATTGAAGTCTACCTGCCGCAATGCATAGTAAACAAGGAACGTTTTACAGCTCATTATCTACTTGCATCATTATCATGATTCATGTAGAATAGTCATATTTTGTGTGCCACCGCCTAAGCCTTTCTTATCAATTAAGTTTGTTTATATTTTAATAGTTTATTATGAAGTGTTGCCTATAAAAGGCCATGGTTGTACGTTGGCAATTTGATGATGGAATGAATCAAGAATATGAGAAATAAATTTTCTTCTCTTTCTTTATAAGTGCTGTGTGAGTTTGAGAGTTAAAAGTGAGAGAGAACAATTATCCTGGGTGAGTTTTATGTGTTTGTATAAACACCAAAGTAGAGTCCAGGTCTATGATTTCATGAATCGTGACACTTGCTTTGCCCGTCCAAAAAGCATTTGAAACATTCTTTTTTTTTTTTAGTTTACTTTATTATAGTTACGTTTTTGTCACTGATTAAAGCTTAAATTTTGTGTTTTGGATTTTGTTTTGAGTTCTCAGACATGCAAATATGACAAACCACAAACAAATGGAATTTGTAATTTAAGATTTAAACCCTTACCTCATCTTCCAAGAGTTAGGTTTTGGGAGAGAAAAAGTTCCTTAGTACTTTTCTCCCTTTGTTTCCTCTTCTTCTGAAATAAAGGAGATGGGGAGGAGAGTATAAGGAAGAAGGGAAGTTACAAATTGTTCTAAATTTGTAACCGTATATTATTGATTCTATTTTATATTAATTTATGTGTTTCTAGTCTTATAAATAGTTGTACTGGATTCTGTATATATAGAATAGTGCCCCCTTGGTTGTGCATGAAGCGCAAATACATGATGTTGTCTATGATGATTTCGGGCCCAAAGTAACCGGGAAATGACTTAGATGTTTATCTAGGTCCCTTGATTGAAGACTTGAAAACGCTGTGGGTGGAAGGTGTTGATGTAGTTGATGGGTATTCTTATGAGACTTTCAAGCTTCGTGCCATGTTATTTTGCACCATCAACGACTTTCCAGCATACGGTAACTTGTCCGGCACAAAGTGTCAAGGGGCATAAAGCATGCCCTATATGTGAAGAAGGCACATGCTACACTCAGTTGCATCATGAAAAGAAGATGGTTTACCTTGGGCATCGGAGATTTCTTAGACGTGATCACCCATATCGTAAGATGAAAAAAGCTTTTAATGGATGCCAAGAGACAGAAGAAGCGCCGGCGGCCTTAATTGGAGAGCAGGTTTATCAGAGGGTAAAGGACATCGATGTTATATTCGGCAAGTCCAAAAAGAAAGGTAAAGCTAGTGAGAAAAACATATGGAAGAAGAGATCGATATTCTTTGATCTTCCATACTGGCGCAAGCTTGATGTCAGACACTGCATTGATGTGATGCATGTGGAGAAAAATCTGTGTGATAGTGTGATCAGGACGCTTCTCAACATTCAGGGCAAGACAAAGGATGGTGTGAATGCTCGTCTCGACCTCGTTGCTATGGGTATACGAGAGCAGTTAGCTCCAGTTGTTGAGGATGGTAAGCGGACTTATTTGCCGCCAGCATGTCATACTTTGTCAAAAAAAGAGAGACAAAGTTTCTGCGGGTGTCTTCAGGGCATCAAAGTTCCACATGGTTACTCTTCAAATATGAAGAGGCTTGTCTCTAGTGATCTTAAATTGGTTGACTTGAAGTCTCATGATTGTCACATCTTGATGCAACAACTTCTTCTCGTTGCTATTCGTGGTATTGCTCCAAAAAAATGTGAGACATGCCATTACTCGGTTGTGCTCATTATTCAATTCTATATGTAGCAAAGTCGTTGACCCCCGTATGTTGGATGACTTGGAAGTTGAGGCTGCTACAATCTTTTGCCAATTGGAGATGTATTTTCCTCCTTCATTTTTCGACATAATGGTTCACTTAATTGTTCATTTGGTGAGGGAGATTAGATTATGTGGGCCGGTTTTTCTGAGATGGATGTACCCAGTTGAGCGCTACATGAAGATCTTGAAAGGGTACGTGAAGAATCCTCATCGTCCGGAAGCATCTATTGTTCAAAGGTATGTTGCAGAAGAAGCTATTGAGTTTTGTTCGGACTACCTTCATAACACGGATCCTATAGGGGTTCCTAAGCCTCGGCATGATGAGATTAGATGTCAAGGTAAGGGTACACATGGCTTAAGAATTGATAGGAAGGATCGGGAGGAAGTGCTTCAAGCACATTTGTATGTATTGAACAACATCGAATGTGTTCAGCCTTTCTTATTTGAACATAAAAGAAAAGTCAATCAAGAAAACCCTCGAATGAGCGAAAGGTGGTTGTTGAACAAGCATAACAAGACTTTCTTACCATGGTTCAAGGAAGAAATGCTTAAGTATGGTAGTACTGCTTCTGATGACGTAAGATGGCTAGCACGTGGGCCTAGCTTCAACGTCATATGTTGGAGCGGATATGACATAAATAACTTTTCCTTTTATACAAAGGAACAAGATAACAAGAGTACCATGCAAAATAGTGGGGTTATGATCGTGGCCGAAGCAATGCACTTCTCTAGTGCAAAGGACACAAAACCCGCTACAAAGACCGAGACCTTACTTTGGATATATTGAAGATATTTGGGTGCTCGATTACACTAAGCTTACGATGCCGGTATTTAAATGTAAGTGGGTTGATAGTAACGGTGGTGTACAAACCGACGAATTGGGGTTCACATTGGTAGACCTCAACAAGTTAGGTCATATAAATGAGCCTTTCATAATGGCTTCCCAAGCAAAACAAGTGTTCTACATCACTGATCCTTCTAACAAAAGGTTGTTCGTGGTTCTCCAAGGAAAAAACATGTATAATGGTAGTGATGAAAATGAAGATTCAAATCTTGATATTCCTGAGACTCCTTTTTCAACAAACATGCCTACTATAATCGAGGAGACACAGGTGGGCGATGTACATGCCACTCGTGATGATCATCACGAAGGGATATTGATATAGGTAGTTTAAACTTAGTATACATTTATTTTTATTTATATTTCTGTATTTATTTTGAGTTATAACCTATGTTAATAAATATATATTGTTTCTGAACAGGCATACATATGGATCATTGTTCCATTTTTCCTTTGCAATTCTCAGAATGTGTGTGATATTCCCGTATTCTGGGATATTTACTGAATGCAGGGATAGCTGAGGGGAGTGATATTTTAAAACTGAATTTAAAAAAAACAATACTATTAACGTCAGTTGTATCATACAACCGACGTTAATAGTATTTTATAAAATATACAGTACACTATTAACGTTAGTTGTTTATTACAACTGACGTTAAAATTAAGACCTTTAACGGTACTTCTTTATAACAATTGACGTTAGTTTTAACAAAATTAACGTCAGTTTTGTTAAAGAACTGACGTTAATTTTGACAAAATTAACGTCAGTTGTGTTAAAGAACCGACGTTAATAGTGTTATATTTAACGTCAGTTCTCAACTGACGTTAAAATTTTAACTTTTAACGTCAGCTGTATTTACGTCAGTCAGTATTCTGACGTAAAAAATCAATTTTAACTGACGTAAAAAGCACTTATTGCACTAGTGTAGGATTGGTCAAGCTATTTAATTGCCAGCAATGGATATTCCGGAGAATCGGAAATGGATGTATCGTAGGTTGGATCGGAATAAACGTCTTAGGGAAGAGTATAGAGTTGGAGTGGGTGAGTTTATAGAGTTTGTTGTTAGCCAGGAGAGATTTATACGGCTAGGCGGTGATCAATTGAGGTGTCCTTGCAAAAGATGCAAGTGTCAATCTTTCAAAAGCGTGGATGAAGTTGTAGCCGATCTTTATGAGAAGGGCTTCATGCCTGATTACTATTGGTGGAGTAACCATGGTGAGACGTTGCTTGACTTAAACCCGATTGTGGTTGAAGGTTCGTACTATGGAAGTGGTGACCGGAGGGAAGAATTGAATCCATACGAGCAGATGATAATGGATCATGCTGGACCATCGGTTGGTGTTGTACTAGAAGAAGATGGGGGAGAAGATGGTGGAATGGGTTCCCAATACATAGAGGAGAATCCGAATCCCGAAGCTCAAAGATTTTATGATATGCTGAGTGCTGCACGATCTCCATTGTGGGAAGGATGTCGGGAGTACACGGAGTTGTCGATGTGCATGGAATGGTTGATTATCAAATCTGACTACAATATGCAAGAAGGCTGTTTTAATCGCCTCACCAGGTCAGTGTCCAAGGCGTTGCCAGAAGACAATCGGATGCCTACTAGTTTTTATCATGCTAAGAAGTCTGTGGAAAATTTGGGTCTGGGGTGTTTGAAAATTGATTGTTTCCCGAATGGATGTATGTTGTACTATAAGGATGATTCAGCATAAAGCATAACATGTTGTCGATTTTGTGGTGCGGATCGGTATAAGACAACCACTAGGATGGGCATTGAGAAGAAGAGGTCGCTAAAAAAGATGTGGTACTTTCCGCTCGTGCCAAGACTTACGAGATTGTACTCTTCGATGACCACTGCAGCTCACATGAGGTGGCATAGTGAGCATGAGAGGGAGCAAGATGTCTTGTGTCATCCATCTGAAGGAGAAGCTTGGAAGCATTTTGATAGGGTTCATATGGCATTTTCACAGGACCCTTGCAATGTCCGATTGGGGTTATCTACTGATGGATTTAATCCTTTTGGGCAGTCTGGAAAAGCATACTCTTGTTGGCCGGTTATCTTGACTCCGTACAATCTTCCCCCAGGGATGTGCATGAAGCGGGAGTTTATGTTCCTAACAGTCATAATTCCGGGTCCGTCTAATCCAAAAGGTAAGATTGATGTGTACTTGCAGCCGCGGATAGATGAGTTGACAATGCTTTGGAATGATGGTGTGTTGACATATGACATGTCTTTGAGGCAGAATTTCATCATGAAAGCAGCTTTAATGTGGACGATCAACGACTTTCTTGCTTATGGGATGATGTCGGGTTGGATGACCGCGGGGAAGCTTGGATGCCCAATATGTATGGAGAGATCGAAGGCATTCACGCTTAAAAACAGTCGAAAGATCTCATATTTTGATTGTCATCGTCAATTCCTTTCAGAAGATCATCCTTATAGGCGGAACAAGAATGCATTCAAGAAGCGTTGTGCGGAGACAACACCGCCTCCACCACGTTTGACTGGTCCTAATGTATGGCGCAGAGTATAGTACTTACCGCTCGTCCATGAAACCCAAGGAGAACATATTCCTGATTATGGCGTCAACCGTAATTGGACAAAACAGAGTATATTTTGGAGGTTGCCGTATTGGAGGACGCAGCTACTCCGTCACAACATTGATGTCATGCATAATGAGAGGAATGTGTTTTTGAATGTGTTTGATACTGTGATGGACATCAAGGGGAGGACAAAGGATTCAAATAAAGCCCGATTGGATATGGCTGACATTTGTAATCGGAAGGAGCTTGAGTTGCAGGACGGTGGTCGTGGCAGACTTATCAAACCGAAGGCAAGTTATACACTAAGCAAAACACAGAAAGTGGCCGTCTGAAAGTGGGTTAAAGAAAGTTACCAGATGGGTATGCTTCCAATCTGGGTAGATGTGTTGACATTAAGGAAGCAAAGTTACATGGAATGAAGAGTCATGATTGCCTACGACGACAGGACCATCATCATCATCGGGACAGGAGAGTCGTGGTCCATCCGACAGGAGGATTCTTCTTATCCCCAGGGGGGATAACGAGTATGCTAATTTAATTTTTTAATATATATAAAGTATCGTTAATTTCTATTTACTTGTTTTTTTAATTTATTTATAACATTTATTAATGCTCTAATTTTGCTCAGCAGCTTTTCGCCGCCAAGGGCCCTTCTGATTCGATATCGAAGATCCTGCGACGCAAGTTTGATGGTCCATGACCTACATGGAAGGCCATCCCAGAGGGCCATAGGGATCAGTTGTTTCTAGAGTTTAAGGTAACAATTTATTAAGTTATTTAAATTAAATTTACATTATATATATGTACACACGAATTTCCTAACAACTGTAAGTTGCAGAAAGAGTATAGGTGGGACTTAGCTTTAGAGGCTCTCGTCAGGGACATATTTGAGCATAGAGGCTCACTGGTCATGAAGAATCTAACGAACAAGTTGAGGAAGGGTTAGAATAAGGGGAAGTGGGTGGATCCTGAGATCAGGAGGCAGCTGGACCAGTACTGGGCTACTGAGAAGTTCCAGGAGATCCAGGCCACAGCTCGGCGTAATCGAGCTTCTGATGGTGGCACATGTGCTTGGACCGGTGGGTCTAAATCAGCCGCCGCCCACTACGATGAGCTGGTAATACATTAAACTTTTGACTTAATATACTATTTAATTAATTAGTTTTCATTTTTAATTATTCTTATGAATTTAAGATTATATTTTTCTGTGCAGAAAGCACAGAAACAGCAGGCCCCCACTGCTATGGAGTTGGTGGAGAGGACGAAGAAGTTGAAGTCGGGGACATGGGTCAACGACAAGGCCCGTAACTATGCTGTAAGCAAAAAAATAATTTAGTGTTTACTTGTAATTTATTATAAATGATTTGTTAATATTGGATATAATTTTAACTAAATCTCTTCAACTATACTTTGTAGGTGGGCTTCAACGAGAAGAAGGGCGATGCCATATCACGTGCCTCACAGTCACAAGATGAGGCTTTGACTAGTGATGGACCCTGCTCTCCTATCTCCGTCGACGATAATGCCATTTATTTGGAGGTCGTCGGGGGCAGGAACAAGAAGGGGCACATGTATGGCCTCGGACACTTGGGAGGCGAGTTTATCGCTTCATCATCCGGCACGCCTGCTCCTTCCTACGCCGATACCGTCCCTCAGGAGCAGTTCCACCAAATGCAGGACACCATCACGCAGCTGAATGCGGAGCTTCGGGAGAAGAGCGAGAGAGAGCAGCAGATGGAGAACCAGATTGCACAGTTGACTCAGGCACACCAGCAGCTGATGCAGGCGAGCATCGAGCAGGGCCAGACACTGCGGCTGGTGTTGGAGCAGATGAGGATCCAGACTCCAGTTGCTCAGGGTGATGCTCTGACGGTTGTGCTGCGCTCTTTGCCGCTCTTCGATTCCGTCGCCCGACATCGATGCTGCTACTCTAGAGGACGATCAGCTAGCAGACGTTGGTGGTACGAATGCTGAGGATAATTGGATTCCTCCATCTCCCCCTCATCATGACTGATTTTTTTTCATATTTTTGACTTTAAACGATTCTTGTACGACATTTTAGATTATTTTTTATATATATTTATTATTTCTTATGATTTTTCACAAGTAATTTGGTGTGTTTTATTAGTAATTTTGCTAACGTTTAAAGAAAAACAGGAAAAAAAATTTATTTTAAAAATTAATTTTTTTTTAATAATAATCAGTTTAGCGACCGAATTAGAAACCAATAATTTGGTCGCTAAACTTTATTTAACATTTACAGATGTGGTATAACGACCGAAAATCCGTCGCTAATATAGGTTAACAGTAACCAAAATCAGCGACCGAACTAGCAACCGATTATTGGTCGCTAGCAATGGTTACCTAAAAAATGCGACCAACCTAATAGCGACCATTTTTTATTATTTAGTGACCATAATTTCGGTCGCTAAATGGCGACCGAAATATTAATTCGGTCGCTAAAACCTTAGCGACCAGGTATTCAACCACCACCATTAATCGGTCGCTAATTCGATCGCTAAATTAAATAGCGACCGATTTACAATGTTTAGCGACCGAATATTACGGTCGCTATACAGTTGTTTTTTTGTAGTGTTTATTCTCACAATTTTGGGATAAAAACCTAAAACTAAGCAGATTTGGACGACACCTTGTACCCCTCCACCACTGGAATTGGGCAGATTATACATGTCAGAAACATGCCCCTTCTTCCTCTTTCTCTTCGTCCCAGCACCGTTGAACCGCCACCACCATAAAACACATATACATTCATCACCACCGTAAAGCATAGATTTGCAACTGCCGCTGTCATGGAGCACAGATCTGCAATACAATTTGGGTAGGGTTACTGGGTTCGACCAGAGGGTGGAGGCCAACACAGATCTGCAACCATTTGAGGATGAGATAGAAAAATCAAAGGGGTTACAGGTTATAGGTGATAATGGGTGTGCTAGAAAGATGAGAGGGGGTTAGGGACTTGGGAAGGAAATAGAAGATTATAATTTCAGACAAAATGAATTTTTTATGGCTTTGTATAACTAGATTGTCAACAATTAACAATACACATATAAAATGGTACAAACAAATAGGTGGATTCTAGCATGAAGTTGGTTATTTATGGGTATATCAGTATACCCCAAATTTTTTTGATTAGAAATGATTTTCAGCCCTCGGATATAATATTATAATAATGAATGGTATAGATTTTTTGGTCCAAAAAAATAAAAATAAAAAATAAAAGTCTCTTTTGCCCTTTCACTCCATCACCCTGACAATCACCATCCACCGTCACTGCCTCTCCCAACCTTCTCCAATGATCAGTCATCGTCTATATCATAACCTTTCTTCCCTACCAAAAAAAAAAAACACCCTCTGATCCAAAGTCCCCAACCACGCACTAACACCCACCAACACCCGCACTGTCATTATAAAGCTCAGTCACTGGATACACCCGCACCCACACCAACAGGTCAGGTCGAGTCGAGCCACGAGGGGGTAAACCCGGTTTGAGTGTTTTGCTGCCCGTGTTGGGGCTTGAAGTTGCAACGACGAAATTTCCGCCGTCACCGGAGTAGATTAATGGATGCCCATAATAACGAAAATGAAAGATTAATAGATGATTCACTAGTGAAAAATATACATTAGACGGTAAAGGTTTACGTCAGTTAACCAAAAGCTAGACGTTAAAAAGGAGGCGGTGGCAGTTTTGTAAATATCAGACTTCATTAATTCAATTTTAACGTCAGTTGTTTTAATGACTGACGTTAAAAGTGAAGTGACTCACTTTTAACGTCAGTTCAATAAAGAACTGACGTTAAAAGTGAACATTTTAACGTCAGTTCGATAAAGAACTGACGTTAGAAGTAAGTCTCTTCACTTTTAACGTCAGTCCCTACATCAACAGACGTTAAAGGTTATTTTAATAATTTTTTTAATCTAGTTTACGATTCCTTCCGCATTGCATTCCTCAAAGTTTCAGTTTCACATGAATTGCTTTGATGTTTTGTGTTTCTGTTTTGAAAACTAAAATATATGTGCGAAGTATAAGTTGAATCAATAACCCAAACCGGATCTCATTCATGAAGTGTAATACTGATCGATCGATATGAGAAGATTGAAAGGGTTTAAAATCCTATAAAAAGTTACATTGAAAGGGTTTAAAATCCTATAAAAAGTTACATTGAAAGGGTTTAAAATCCTAAACATTAAAGCTACATCCCATCAGAGAGTTTTATGAAATATGCCAAAGGGAAAACTATATATACTCCGAAGACCTCGTAAAACCGGGGGCATGAGAGAGCTCAAGAGAGAGGCAAAAACAGGTGCACTAGATCTGTTTCAAGCAAAGGCAGTGGTTCCAGAGACTTCCAAGATGGTCACTTGCTTGCCAAAGCCGAGGTTTTGGAACTGTGACCCCGAGCACTGAATTAGCCCAGCAGCTGATTCTCCGGAAGGTGATAAGGTGAGCAACTCACATAACGTAATTTACTCAAACTTATCACCCATGTAATGTAATTTACTCAAACTCAGAAGTTGTTTGACCATTAAGACAAAGACCTTTGAGTCTAGGAATAGGAAGAAAGAGTGATGAAGTTAATCTCCACGGCAGAGCCATATTGTGAAGCAGAAAATTAAAAGGATGGAACGAAGCTATTTATAGGAGCAGTGAATGGAAGGAAGCTATTACTAAGCTAGCTATTCTGATTTTCTTGAAAACTTATCTATAAACTTAATGCTCATTAAGAGGATTGAGTTACAAGGTGCATGGGTAAGTAGCACAGTAGTCAAAGGAATGAATGTTTTTGCAGATATCTATACACTTTTAACGTCAGTTGTTTAAAAAAACTGACGTTAAAAGTGTTTTTAAAATAAAAAATATTTATTGTTAACGTCAGTTTTTTAAAAAACTGACGTTAAAAGTTTGATTTTTACTTCAGTTAAATAAATAGCTGACGTAAATAATCCTATATATTATAAACGTGCAGAATGAATATTGGAAATAATGTAATTAATATACGGGAACTTGGCAGTCATAAATTAAGTTGATGTTAAAAATGAGGTGGTGGCAGTTTGTAAATATTAAATCACTATTTGCGTCAGTTCTATAAATAACTGACGTAAATAATTATGAAACTCATTTCATTGCTTGTCATGTCCCTGTTGTCCCTCTTAACGCAGATCACTCCATATAGTACTGCAGTTTATTTCTAAACCTTTTTTAATTTATACAAGTTTATTTTTAATTTTTATTAATTAGCTTGAATTAGTAAACAAATTCTTGTGCAAATTAAAATAAATAAACACTTAACATAAAACAAGTTATATGTATAATCAAATCGTATGACATTGAAGCGATTCATAAGTTAAAATTACATGATTAAAAGATAAAAAATTTCTTCAACATAGCCCTAAAATATAAAAAAGTTTCTGCATCAACATCATTTTCTTCTCAGTCCTGTCATCAGAAACTCCAATGGATGCATCACCTCCTCCCTCACTTGAATTCCATGATGCAAAGTAAATCCTCAGTCACTAGCAGCGAAAGCAAAGTGAAAGGGATCTTTGCATCTTTCTTTTCAGTGGAATTCCTTGATGCATCATCTTGAATCCACAATCACTTGCTTCCAAAGCAAAGTGAAAGGGATGACGGGGATGAAATAAAGTGAGAGAATCACATTACGTGATTCACCCAACCTTAATATCCATGTAATGTGATTTACTCAAACTCAGAAGTTGTTTGACCATTAAGACAAAGATCTTTGAGTCTAGGAATAGGAAGAAAGAGTGATGAAGTTAGTCTCCATGGCAGAGCCATATGTGAAGCAGAAAAATTAAAAGGATGGAAGGAAGCTATTTATAGGAGCAGTACAAGGTGAATAAGCTATTCTGATTTTCTTGAAAACTTATCTATAAACCTAATGCTCATTAAGAGGATTAGGTACAAGGTGAATGGGTAAGTAGCACAATAGTCAAAGGAATGAATGTTTTTGCAGAAACTAATAAATTTTTAATGTCCGTTGTGTAATACAACTGACGTAAGAAGTTGTGAGTGTTTTTAACGTCTGTTTCTTAATACAACTGATGTTAAATATATGACCTTTAACGTCAGTTGTTACTAAAAACTGACGTAAGAAGTGTGAGTGTTTTTAACGTCAGTTTTTTAAGACAACTGACGTTAAATATATGACCTTTAACGTCAGGTTTTACTAACAACTGACGTAAAATGTTGTTTTATTTTAATTATAACGTATACACCCGCGCGCCTTCTGCACTTCTCTGTACGTCTCTTTTCATCTCGCTCAACCCTCACTCTCAACCCTCACTCTCGCTCTCACTCTGCCCAAATCGCGAGCTCATCTCCACCGCAACCACCGCGAGGGCTTCTTCGCCACCACCGTGAGGTACACTCTTAACCCCTAACTCTGTCTTTCCCGCTCATTCTTTGAAATAACTTGACATCTCTCTTTCCCCTTCCCGCGCACTAACTATCCTTGTCCCTCTGCTCTCCAAGAACCACATCGAACGTTGGCCACTAGTCGAGCGTGACCCCCACCACCACGCGAGCGCCTATTGCTGGTGAGTCTTTAATTAGGGCACATTTTTTTATTTTTGGTTTTGAGTGCATGCATGTTGCTCTGCTGGTTTGAAATCGTAGTCTCGTGAGTTGAAACTTGAAACTGTGAGTTTGAGTTGTTTGGAATGTCTCTATTTTTGGTTTTGAGTGTATGTTGAAACTGTAGTCTCAATAGTTGTAACTTTAAACCGTGAGTTTGAGTTGTTTGGAATGTCTCTATTGTTTGGTTTTGAGTGCATGTTGCTTTGCTGGTTGATCACATCACGCGGCAGTGATGCTCATCACGGCCAGGCCGTGATCAGTTCCGCCTATGAGGGTTTGGTTCGGTTGGCACGTTACGGCCGTGATGGACATCACCGCCAGGCCGTGACGATTGCTTGGCAATCTTCAAAAACTATAGTTTTCAATCTCCCGTATTGTCCTTATATTGGATATATGTTTTGTATATCTATAGGACCTATCTAGTTATTTTTATTTATATTTCTGTATTTATTTTGAGTTATAACCTATGTTAATAAATATATATTGTTTCTGAACAGGCATACATATGGATCAGTCGGATAGCCCACATGCACGGGGAGGACACTGTGGGGCTACGCAGGACCCGATCACGCCTACGCCTGATTCTAGTGTAAGTTTACATGTTATATACTATCTTTAGTCCTTCTTTTTAATGTAAGTTTATAATGTTACAACCCTCTATTTTATCATTTTTTTTGTCCATACAGACATCACAAGCTCATAGGAAACGGGGTAGAGGAGCCACCTCGTTGAAGAAACTAGAGAAGGACAGGCAGAGCGGACAGAAGCTTGAGGCGTCCTTCGATGCTAATCTAAATGCCCAGGGACCCCGTGCTAAAGAATTTAATAAGTGGGTGTTTCTACAAGCGAAGCAGCACGTAAGCATCAACTACAACCACTGGAATGACGTTCCACAGAACGTTAAGGATCAGATTTGGGAGGCTATCACGATATTTTACCTTTACATTCGTTTGATTTACATTATTAGATAATTATCCGAGTTATAATCCATCCAGTTGTTATATATGTATCTAATGTGTAGGTAGCTTGGACTGTGCCAAATGACGAGGATCATCGTCATAAATGTATGAAAATGGCATCAAAGCGTTGGAATGGGTTCAAGCACGATCTTACTAGGTACTATGTATCTGGGAAGAAGCGGCTTGATAAATTGTTCTCGGATTATCCCTGGATTGATCATGATACTTGGGATATGTTTGCCAGGAGTCGACAGGATGGAGAATTTCAGGTTGGTTGATTAAGTTAATTTTGTATGCTTATTATAGATCATTTAACTGTATTTAATTATGTGTTTTTGTTTGAATAGGCTAAGGCAAATAAGGGTCGGCAGAATCAGGCGAAGAACGTCCACCGCCACACCATGTCTCAGGGTGGGTACCAGACTCGGATCGAGCAGATGATGGCGGATAGGCTGAGGGCGAAGCAGGAAGAGCACTCTGCTAGGATTGAAAGAGGAGAGGTGCCTGAGGGCACACCATCAAGTCCTCCGTCGGACATCGACCGCGAGAATGTCTGGTTAGCCGGCCGCATGACAAAGACGGGATCTTTTAAAGTTGATGCCACTCGCGAAGTGGCAGATAAGATTGTAAGTAAATAATTAACTTGATTTCAATTGATATTTGTATAGATATTTGCAACACTTTTCACTTGCACGTTTTTTCATTTGTTTTCATTGTAGATGGATCTTAAAGTAAAATCCTCCCAGGGCGCATTCGTCCCTTCTGGACGGCAAGACGTCTTGATGACTGCTCTAGGCAAGAAAGACCATCCTGGTCGGGTTCTCGGTGTTCCTGGGAACGTGACCATCAAACAATATTATGGCAAGTCTGCTTCACGAAAGCGGGTGGTCAATGAAGCATCAATTTTGGCTAACCTTACTCAGCACCTCATGTCCAACCCAGATATTACAACACATCTGATGCAAGGCTTACTATCCAACCCAGAATTCAAGCAGGCGCTTGCCAGAGAGCTTTCCTCCGTCGGTACATCCCAGGACACCATAGGGCTTGCCAACCCTTCACATGTGAGCACAAAAGAGAGTTTTAGTAGGGCACATGTGGAGGACGATGAGTTGGCAGCTAGGGAGCGGGAGTTGGAAGTCCAGCGCCATGAGCTTGAGTTGGAAATGAAAAGGCGTGAGCTTGAGTTGGACTCCAAACGACGTGAGCTCGAAATGTTAGCAAAGGTATTTATTCATTATTAATGTCCAAATTAGTCAAATAATTACTTGTGTTTTTTTTAATTATCAACAACTTATCTATTTTATTTTTCCTAAACTGAAGGCCAAGTCGACGTCGGTGTCGCTGTCACCTATCACTTGTTTGTTCTCACTTGGTGAGGATTATGCGTTTGAGATTTTTGTATGTCCATTGGATCATGATGGATGGGTGGCACGCCCAGATCAACAGAGGATATTTTCCTTCGTTGGTGACGATCTCGGGAACGCCTGCAGAAATAACATCTGGATGAACAGCAATGTCATCAGTCTCTGGTGCACGTAAGTTAATTTTAATTTTATAACTTATTTATTTTTGGTATTTTTCCATTTAATAATTTATTTTAATTTCAATATATATATTATGTAATTAACATCCACACCTTTTCATATCTTAGGTATCTCCATCGTCTTCATCTTGATAAGGGCGTTGCATCAGTTTACGGTTTCTTAGATCCGTCAATCCTTGTGCCCGAATTCTTTGCTAAAGATGCATTGAGTAAACACTTAGGGAACTTGTTGGGAGACAATCCGAAAGAATTATATCTGGCTCCCTACTGTATGGAACGCCATTGGCAGTTGTTTGTACTTCACCCGTCTAGGCATACTGTCATATTCTTCTGCTCTCTCCACCAAGATTCGCCACCGAAGGTGGTGGAAGCTGTAAATAAGTAAGTAACTAATCTTAAATTTAATTTAAGTTTTAATATCAGTTGTTTTTAGTTTATTACACACATGATATATGAGTTTGTTAATTGATCGACATGATTATTTGTTTATGATAGCGCGCTGAAGGCGACTAGCATAAGTTGCGCCAACAGGAGAAGTAGGACTTCTAAGGCTAAAGCAAATCCTGTATGGAACATCCTCAAGGTTTGGTAGTTTATTTATCAAATAATTAATATTATAATTACTAATTTATATGTATATTCAACTTACGTTGAAATTAATTTTGTTGGTAGTCTCGATTTCAAACTGACGGGTGGTCGTGCGGCTATTATGTGATGCTTCATATGCTGAACATAGTCTCCGCATCTATTACGGATGGATGGAAGAAGGTAATATTTAAACAACTTGTTAAATTATATATTATAGTTTTGAAGATGACTTGCATTGATGTTATTGTTATTATTTGAACGTGTCTAGGCATTTATCGACCAATCGCCTATTGAAGAAGAAGAGTTAAGAGACTTGAGGATGCGCTTCGCTGAATTCTTCTTGTATGCGGCTGAAAAAGGAATTGACAACATACCTCCGCACTACTTAGGTGAATAGTTTTTTTGTTAGACTTTAGAAACTAATTAATAACATGTATATATATATCCTTAGATAGTTTTGTTTTTTAGACATTGGAACTAAAATTTATTTATATATATACATGGGTTTTGGGTTTAAGTCCCCCCATTGTTCAATTTTCCTTTGCAATTCTGTAATGTGTGTGATATTCTGTGTTACTGGGACTGAATGCAGGGATAGCTGAGGGGAGTGATATTTTAAAACTGAATTTAAAAAAAAAACAACCTATTAACGTCAGTTGTTTATTACAACTGACGTTAAAATTATACCTTTAACGTCAGTTCTTTATAACAACTGACGTTAGTTTTAACAAAATCAACGCCCGTTGTCTTAAAGAACTGACGTTAATAGTTTTATGTTTAACGTCAGTTGTTTAAAAATCTGACGTTAATTTGTACAAAATTAACGCCGTTTTGTTAAAGAACTGACGTTAATAGTTTTATATTTAACGTCAGTTCTCAACTGACGTTAAAATATTAACTATTAACGTCAGCTGTATTTACGTCAGTCAGTATTCTGACGTAAAAAATCAATTTTAACTGACGTAAAAAGCACTTACTGCACTAGTGATTGATGGTTCCCAGTTGTTGATGATGCCTCTACTGTGGTTCCAGTGGGAGCGATTGGGTTGCTTAAACGGGGACGTACGGTTTGGTGGGGTGGTCGGTGGTGATAGGGGTGGTGGTGGTCGGAGGTGATAGGGGAGGTGGTCACTGGGTGGTGGTAATGAAAGATACAAAGAATATGTTGATGAGGATAAAAGAGGATTTTCACATGGAAATTTGAGGTACACCAGTATATCCATAAATAACCATCTTCATGCTAGAATCCACCTAATTAAGAAATATAACTAAGGTAGAATCCGGGGCTGACATTTTTATTGGTATAGAATGGTTGGTCACACTGGTGTACCATTGCACCATTTTTTTTTTCTTGGTACAACATAGAAGCCACTATCAAGGTAAATAAAAGGATTAAAGTGTAAAATGACTTTTGATGGCTTAAATCCAGCAAACCTTTCATATTCTTTGACCCTTGGTTCGACATTCATTCGTACCAAGCAGCATTTTTGAAACTTAAATCTTAGTTTAAAGTAATATTTTGGTCCCTATACGTGATACGAATTCTCGATTTGGTTCTTATATGTAAAAAATTATTAAAATGGTCCCTATACATATACAAAGTCTCCATTTGGTCCCCGCCGTACAAAATTTTAGGGACTGATTTGATAATTTTTTGCTCGTATAGGGACCAAACGGGTAACGTATAAGGATCAAATGGAGACTTTCTGTATATATTGGGACCATTTTAATAATTTTTTATATATAAGGACCAAATCGAGAATTCGTATCACGTATAGGGAAAAAAAATTACTTTTAACCTAAATCTTAATGACATGCAACTATTATCTTTTGTGTATTTGATTGGTAGAACAGACATAGTGACAGATATAAGAACAAACCCATTTCATTCAACAACAACCAAGCCTTATCCCACTAGGTGGGGTCGGCTACATGGATCATACGGCGCCATAATGTTCTATCATGAATCATGTTAACAGTTAAATCATTGGCCTCCAAATATTTCTTAATAGTTTCTCCTATAGTTTTTCTTGGCCTACCTCTACCTCTAGCTATTGGATTGCCCTCCACTTGATCCACTCTCCTTACTACAGAATCTAAAGGTCTCCTCCATATATGCCCAAACCACCTAAGTCGAGATTCAACCATCTTTTCTACAATAGGTGCTACCACAACTCTCTCTCTAATGCTATCATTCATAATCCTATCACGTCTAGTTTTTCCGCTCATCCAGCGCAACATTCTCATCTATGCTACATTGATTTTACTCTCGTGTTGATTTTTTACCGCCCAACACTCCGTCCCATACAACATCGCTGGTCTAATAGCTGTACGGTAAAATTTTCCCTTTAGCTTAAGAGGTACCTTTTTATCACACAAAAAACCCGAAGCCTTCCTCCATTTCGACCACCCTGATTGAATCCGATGGTTTACATCTCCCTCAATTTCTCCGTCATTTTGTATAATAGACCCAAGATATTTAAACCGTGTGACTTGTGGTATGTTGTGGTCTCCAACTTTCACCTCTAAGCTAGAGGTGTTTCGCCTTTTGCTAAACTTACATTCCATATACTCCGTCTTGCTTCTACTCAAGCGGAAGCCATGTGCTTCTAAAGCTTGTCTCCAAGTCTCCAACCTTCCATTTATATCATCTCTCGACTCTCCAACTAGGACTATATCATCTGCGAAAAGCATGCATCGTGGTGCTGGCTCTTGAATGTGCTCCGTAAGTACATCCAAGACCAAGGTAAAAAGATAGGGGCTTAAAGCTGACCCCTGGTGCAGACCTATGGTTATTGGGAAATCTTTTGTGGCTCCACCCTGCGTTCTCACACTAGTCGTGGCCCCCTCATACATATCCTTGATAGCTCGAATATAGGCAATCCGAACACCTTTCTTTTCTAGGGCTTTCCACAAAACCTCTCTTGGCACCCTATCATACGCTTTCTCCAAATCAATGAAGGCCATGTGTAAATCTTTTTGATCCCTTCGATATTGTTCCATCACTCGTCGTAGCAAGTAAATTGCTTCCATGGTCGACCTCCCGGGCATAAAACCAAATTGGTTGTCGGTGATTTTGGTTTCTTTTCTTAGTCTCCGTTCAAGCACTCTTTCCCATAGCTTCATAGTATGACTCATAAGCTTAATCCCCCTATAATTTGCGCAATTTTGTATATCTCCCTTGTTCTTGTAAATCGGAACTAAAGTGCTTCTCCTCCATTCGTCCGGCATTTTCTTTGACCTCATAATCTCGTTAAAAAACTTCGTGAGCCAACTAATGCCTCTATTTCCTAGACTATTCCATACCTCCACAGGTATATTGTCCGGTCCAACTGCCTTGCCATTATCCATCCTTCTCAAAGCTTCTTTTACCTCATGCTCTTGGATTCTACGATAAAAAGTGTAATTTTGGTCCTCCTCTCTGATGTCAAGCACCTGTGAGCGTGATAAAACTTCAAATCCTTCATTAAATAACTTGTGGAAATAATTCTTCCATCTATCTTTAATATCTTGTTCCTTAATCAAAACTTTACCTTCTTCATCCTTAATACACTTCACTTGGTCCAAGTCTCTTGTCTTTCTTTCCCTATTTTTAGCAAGCCTATAAATAGATTTCTCACCATCTTTGGTGCCTAAGGATTGGTACAACCCGTCAAAAGCTTTAGTTCTAGCTTCGCTCACTGCCTTCTTGGTCTCTTTTTTGGCCACCTTATAATTTTCCCAATTTTCAGCATTTCGACATAAAGACCAAGCTTTAAAACATTCCCTTTTAACCCGAACCTTAGCTTGCAGACTTTCATCCCACCACCAGGATTCTTTACCCTTAGGTCCGAATCCTCTTGATTCACCAAGCATCTCTATAGCTACCTTCCTAATCCCCTTGGCCATCTTGTCCCACATATCATTTGCACTTCCGTTTGCCTCCCAAAACCCTCCCTCCAAAACCTTGTGTTGGAAGATCCTTTGTTTTTCACCCTTCAGTTGCCACCACTTGATCCTTGAAACCTTTTCGTGGCCTCTTCTCTTCACACTCCTTTTAACTCTTACATCCATGACCAAGACTCTATGTTGGGTAGTCAAGCTCTCTCCAGGTATGACTTTACAGTCCAAACAAATCTTTCTATCCGATCTCCTAATAAGAAAGAAATCTATTTGAGAGCTTGTCACCCCACTTTTGTACGTGATAAGATGCCCCTCACGTTTCCTAAAACACGTATTGGCTATAGTAAGATCGAAGGCAGATGAAAAGTCCAAAATAGATTTGCCCTCACCATTTACCTCCCCTAGGCCATATCCCCCATGAAAACCGTCGTAACCTCTAGGTGCCCTCCCTACATGCCCATTTAGATCACCTCCTAAGAAAATCTTTTCACCTAGCGGTATTTCCTGAATTAGGTCTTCTAAATCCTCCCAAAATTTTACCTTGAAGTGTTCTTCTAACCCTACTTGAGGTGCGTAAGCACTAATCACATTAAAGGTGCCTTGTTCCACTACAAATTTTAGGGCAATGATCCTATCTCCAACCCTTTTTACATCCACAATATCATTCTTCCAATATTTATCCACAATTATGCCCACCCCATTTCTCGATTTTACTTTGCCAAGTGTACCAAAGCTTAAAACCCAAGAGTCTAATTCCTTTGCCTTTTCTCCCACCCACTTAGTTTCTTGTAGGCACATGAAATTGATCCTCCTCCTAATCATAGTGTCAACTATTTCCATTGATTTACCTGTAAGTGTGCCTATATTCCAAGTTCCAAAGCGAATCCTACTATCGTGAGCTAGCTTCTTTACCCACACTCGTTCACAAAAATGTGGGAACCCTTGCTTATTTTTCACTACATCCAGGCGGCGATGCAATGCCCTTGCTCTTTTGACATCGACTTGAGCTATACAACACAGTAGCGTTGCTTCTGGGCAACGACCTAGCATTAGCATTATTACGTCGTTGATCCATGTCATAGAGATTCGACTAAGTTTTACGTTGGCTGTCGATGGCCTAACACAACCCTCTCCTTTTATCCGGGCTTGGGACCGGCTATGTTTAGCTTTGTCACAAAGCACAACATAGGCAGGATTAACAAACCCATTTCATTCGAGCCGGAAAAAAAACTAGTACATTTATTCTATTCATTTAATTAGAATTGGGAAAAAGCTGAGGACTAGCTCTTTCCGATCCGAATATTTGTTGCTGTTACGTGAATGATTATTGATTTTTCATCTTTAATCTTGTATTATTAATAATGTTTCTCATTAATTCTCTCTGATATTAACTTGGGTTTTTCTAACCTGTACAACTTTGCAATTGTTAAGGAATCAGAAAATAGAAATATTGTATTGGGAAAAGTAGATTAAGTTTTCAAGAAATTGAATACACAACTTTCAACATAATATTTCTATTTTTTGATTCCTTAACATGTACAACTTTACCCATATTAGAAAAATCGAATTAACTTATGTACCCAAAGGTTCCTTTTAGACAAAAAATAATTAAGTACGCAAAATTCGACGAAAATAAAAGACAGAATGAATTATATTATCTCTTTCAAATTTCAATCAATCTTTGAAAGACCTTTTCTGAAATGTATGTATATATATATATATATATATATATATATATATATATATATATATATAAGACCTTTTCTGAAAAATAAGGACAGCTGTTCATCGATATCTATCATGACATAGTAATTTGAAACAATAATTGAACCTTTTCTTAATTTCTTTTGTCTCGACCTATGCACTCGATAATGATCTCCCAAATAATTCACATACTTTCACTAGTGGAAGATAAATTATGTGCACAATCCTGTTCTACTTTTTCCACCACTAATAACAAGCTTCAGCAAATTGGGGCAATGCTAGATAAACATGCTAATTAACCTGCACTTAAATATGCCTTAATTAACATACTCCCCTATTGGTTTAAGTTGCTCGAGCCTGGTTTCTCTTAGAGTTTTGTAAATAAAAAGATAGGTGTTGAGAAAACTTTGCTCCTTTATATGGGTCCACCCAACATCGATCCGGAATAGTTAGGATCCAATATGACTTCCGGATATCGAGGGTGCACACCAAATATATATATATATTAAACATAGAACATAGTAAAGAGATATATATAGTAGCAAAAGTAACACCGGAGAATATGGTTTGCATTACAAAGTGAAAGTTAAATGTAAATGCATGCAACTACCAATTGAGATTATCAATAATACCCATTGCCACATCACATATATGCTTCAAACCATTTTCTCTTGTAGCTAATTCAGTAGGATAGACCAAATTGGGATACCGTTTGAATGCATTGTGACAAGCATTTGGGTAATCTTTGGCCGCAGTTATGTGCATGTAAGCATAATCATATTCTTCATTAGCCAAATCTTGCACCGAAGCTTGAAGGGCATCACCTGCATAGGTGTACTTATCTGCACACTCTTTGAGGACACTTTTCAATGTTGTGTTGTTGGCAGGACTAAGAAGCTTAGAGGATAAGTAGGAAGAAGTAGAGGTTGCATTGGTCATTCCAATCCCAACCATGATCACAGCTAGTCCTTTGGGGTCTGCATTTGTGCTTGTGGGATCTGATTTGAGGGAAGAGAAGCAGAGATCATAGTACTTGGTGTTCTTGCAAGTTGACTTGATCAAAGTGGCATCTCCATTCACAAAGGCATATGGTTGAGGGTGTAGTAGAAAGAGGAGAAATAGGAAAAAGATCTTATTAGGAGCCATTGTAGATTGTAAGGTGTTGTGGTATCTGATATCTTGATGAGAAGTTGGGAGGAGAGAGAGTTAAAGGTGTATGGAAAATTAATTGAGGCAATGAAGTCAAGAAGCAGAATTATATGGTTCCTTTTACCCTCAGATATTATTAGGTCTGCTTTGTCTTGTGTGATCATGAAAAAATATTTTACTCTAGCTATTCTTTTGGCCTGTATTGGGACATGAAATGCTTGCAATATTCTAAGTAGGAGTAGGACTAGTTGTATATATTACATAACAATCTTGTACATATGCTTAGACATAAATCATATTTTGTTATATCTCTATAATTTTTATCGTCAGCTAGTTCTATATTATTTATACAATTACATTATGCTATGTCTCAGCAAATGCGAGCATTTTACTATAGAAAAAAACTTGGGTAAAGTTTATAAGATGCTTGTGGTATCATTATCATCAGTAAAAATATAACATATGCCATACTTTTTTGTTACCTCATTAATAAGCTGTAAAAATATAATATACATACTAGTATTTTTATTGACAGCTTATCAAAAAAAAAAGAATTCATTTTATTGATAAACACCACCAAACTTTAGTGTTTTTTAATTTTTATCCCTTCCTGTATTGCATAATGGTTTGATCAAGAGTCACATGATTAGCTCTGTTCATGAAGAATCTTTAGGACATTATTTTTGGCTGTAGATATGATTTTGGCGAAGCCACCCTTCAGTTGTAAAAAATGAGTTGTTTTTTTCTTCTTGTATTTACTTCTTTGTGATTGATTCGGGGATTTATTTGGAAGGTAGCAAGCTACTCATAAGGCCTTCCTTGTCTGCTAGTGCTAGCAAACATCATAAAGCCCAGAGTCACGGGTCATAAACCAACAAGAATCTAGACTCTCAATCCTAATATCTATCAAGTTCTGAAGACTGAAAGTTCCTGTTTTGGCAATGGGAAAAGGCCACACCATTTGGACAGTGCCACTGGAAGAAGCTTTAGCCTCTGATTATTGGGTCCTTCTAGATTTTACAGACTTACAAAGTTAAAAAGCTTTAGGTTTGGTCCACTTTTCTCATAACATTTTGATTTTCTTAAAGTTAAATCTCCAACTCTTGTTAATAATATTAGCATAAGAAAGCTTTTTCGTATTCTAGTTTCTAAGAAAGCAGGTAAAACTGTTAGACTAATCCACGAGGCGAGAGTAGTGATTAGATAAGACCCTCATCAAAATAACGACTTAAGGATTCGAGCTTCTGACTTGCAGGTAAAATTTGCTGAGCACACATGATACGGGATGAAACCCATGTGAACTCCACATGTGCCATAACCTAGCTCCATTCTTGGCCACTCTCAACCATAGCCATTACTCTCAACCTTCAATCACCTAGTCTCTATTTTTGACATTTCATTTCTTGCATTCCCATTACACTTCAGTATTTCTAGCTTACTTACAAGGCCTCTAGGATTGCTATAAATAGGGATTGTATCAACATTTTGAAGTTTATGAACATCTTGAGTTTCTCATTGTGAGAATTAGAGAGTGGATTCTCTCATTGTTTCTGAGCCATTTTGGCATCAAGTTCCTAGATCCCGGAGTTGAGTTTGTGTGAGAGAATCAATGGAAAGTTTGAGTTTTTCAGTGGTATTTAAGTGGAGGAGCCACTGCCTCTGCTGAAACTCTACTTTGCGGCCATTGCGCTCAGGAGGTCGAAAAACCCTTGGGTAGCAAATTTCAGGGTCAACGGAGTCGCCACACGTTGCCACAGGCTTCGCCGGAAAAATCACCGGACCACCGCACGCCGCTGCCGGACCACTGCACGCTGCCGCCGGATCGCCACTCTGTGTCGTCGGAAAACCAGAGGTTGAAGACGCTGACGTGTACGCCACGTCATATCCACGTCGCTGCCACGTGTAGGCAGTCAACCACTCCTGTTGCGCCACGTGTTGCAGGAGCCATGTCAGCAGACAACCCAGTCAGCTGCCACCTCACATTACGTGATCCATTCACGTGCTGCCACGTCAGCAGCCCAGTCAGCAGAAGTTCTTGAAATTTCATATCAGCCCCTCAACTTTACAGAATTGTAGATTGGCCCCTAAGCTTTTGAAAATTTTATTTTGGCCCCTGAACTTTTGAAAATTGTAAAATGGCCCATAAACTTTTTAAAATTGTGTTTTGGCCCCTATACTTTTGGAAATTTCATTTCAGCTCCTTATTTTTCAAAAAAAAATTTAATTTGGCCCATAAAATTTCCTTTCTTCCTATTTTCACCTCATATTTGCAATTGCCACAAAATCTTTTGTAAATTACCGAATTTATTAGAAAGTTCTTAGTATGCTCTATGCTTGCAGCATTGTCTGGTCTTCCACATCAGAAAAGAATTATTCTTGCTACTGGAAAGAAATTGTAGGATTGTAAAAAGTGCATGTCTAGGAAATCTTTGACTAAGGAAAGACTTGGTATTTAAGTGTGTCTATCACCACCTTTCTTTCCTGGGAACTTACCTGGTGCACTGTTTACAAAACTACGATCTTTATTCCAATCACACGGTACTTAACAAATTTTCAACAAGAAAAAAATGCCTCCTAGAAGACAACATGTGCATGACATTCAAATGGAAGAAATGAGAAGACAAATACAATAGTTACAGGAAGTCGTGAATGCACAACAAGCACTATTGGAAGCACAACACGTACAGTCAGATGCTGGCGAATACAGTAGTGAATCATCATATCATTTAGACACCATCGTCCACAAAGACAATCATTTAGAAACAACGACATCAAGGTAGAAATTCCAGATTTTGAAGGAAAGCTTCAGTCAGATGAGTTCGTTGATTGGCTTCAAACTGTAGAACGAGTCTTTGAGTATAAGGAGATTCGAGAAGAAAAAAAATCAAGATCATTGCTGTGAAGCTAAGGAAGCACACTTCAATATGGTGAGAGAATCTGAAGAAGAAGCGTGAACGTGAAGGGAAAAACAAGATCAAGACATTGGAAAAGATGCGGCGAGAACTGACTCGAAAGTTCTTACCTACTCAATATTATCAAGACAATTTTATTCAACTACATAATCTTCGTCAGAAGAACTTATCTGTAGAAGAATACATTCAAGAATATGAAAGGTTGATGATGAAATGTGGCATTCGAGAAAGGGAGGAGCAAACAATGGCTCGATACCTCGAAGGATTAAACTCGGACATTGCCCACCCAGTCCAACTCCAACAGTATTGGTCCTTAGACGATGTCGTTCGTCTAGCTGTTCGAGTTAAGAAGCAGCTATCCAGACAATCTTCACACCCACCTTCTTCCTCAACAAATAACTCTTCAAACACCCAAACACAAGCCCTACAATCGATCTCTTCAAATAGGTCCCCATATAAATCCATCGGAGAAACCAACCTCAAAGCACCTAAATGTTCCAAGTGTCAAGGTTTTGGACACATAGCCTCTGACTGTCCAAATCGAAGAACAGTAACCATCATTAAGGAGAAATAAATTCAAGAGCTTGAAGAAGAAACAAAAGAAGATAAAGGCCCAATGTTTGATGAAGAAGAGTCAGTGTATGATGAAGAGTTAATCTATGCTGATCAAGGTGAATTGTTGGTAGTGAGGCAAAGTCCATACGCAGCAGTATCAAAAGAGGAACCATGGTTGAGGCACGATATTTTTCACACACGCTGTACAGTACAAGATAAGGTTTGTGATGTTATCATTGACAGTGGAAGCTGTGAAAATGTGGTGTCAAACTACATGGTGGAGAAAATGGAGTTGCCTACACAAAATCATCCACATCCATACCAATTACAGTGGCTCAACAAGGATAGTGAAGTAAAAGTTACTAAGCATTGCCTTGTGACCTTTTCCATTGGTCCAAAATACCAATACCATATATTGTGTGATGTTATTCCTACGGATGCCTGTCACATCCTTTTTGGAAGACCTTGGCAATATGATCGTCGTGCTTTATATGATGGTTATGAAAACACCTACTCCTTCGTAAAAGATGTGGAGTCAGAATCAAATTAGCACCTTTACCGGCCAGTGAATTATACAAGAAAGAATCTAAACCATTGTTGATGACCGACGAACAAGTCAAGCAGGCAACGGAGGAAAATTTTCTTCCAGATGAAATTGAACAAATGATTCCTAAATCTATAGATGTTGTACCAGTAAGAACTCTACATGAACTACCATCAATGCAGGGTATTCAACACGCCATGGACTTTCATCCTGAAATGAACATTTTGAACAAATCAACTTACTAGATGAGTACAAAAGAACATGGATGAAGCAAGAGCTTAACTCGAGGGCGAGTTCACTCAAACCCGGGGAGAATGAGACGGGAAGAAACCCATGTGAACTTCACATGTGCCATAACCTCCATTCTTGACCACTCTCAACCATAGCCATTACTCTCAACCTTCAACCACCTAGCCTCTATTTTTGACATTTCATTTCTTGCATTCCCATTACATTTCAGTATTTCTAGCTTACTTACAAGGCCTTAGGATTGCTATAAATAGGGTCATTCTCCTCATTGTATCAACGTCTTGAAGTTTACAAAAATCTTGAGTTTCTCATTGTGAGAATTAGAGAGTGGATTCTCTCATTGTTTCTGAGCCAACACAGTCCAGCTCCATTGGACCAACCACTTTTAGATAGAAAGCAGTATTCATCCTATGACTTGATCAGATTTCTAGTAGAATTTCCCAACATAAAGATTTCAAATTTCAATCACACTCAACAAAAAAGTAATATATATTTGTACAAAAACATAGCGGTACATTGTACATACATGAGCATCTTATTTTATTGTGTACAAACACATGCATAGCAATAACTTCCATACGAAATTTACAGGAAAACCTACGAAAGTATGAACTTTGTTTTTTTTATTTTTACAGTGACCACAGCTACATATATGGTCAGGTAGACTTTTTTTTCTCAACACTCATAAAAGAAATTCTATGCAGTCATGCGGATAATACAACGCAGGCCCTCCCCTTTAAGCATGTATTCAAAGGCTTTGTTGATTTCTGAGAAAGGTACTTCATGAGTGATAAATTTCTCCAGTTCAAGTTCCTGTCACATTTTAAATAAGTCAGAAGAAAAAAAGAAGTTTCCAAGTGATGACTGAAGAGCATTGAGAAAAGAAAAATTCTTATATGATCTTGAGAGTATTACTTTCAACATATTTGTAACCAACCAAATTTAATTCAGTGATATTTTATTTTCAATCCAACAACTGTACGGGTCACTTAAAGGAGGGACTGCTCTCAGAGTACAAAATAATTTATTGTAAAGAAAGGCTGATATGAAATAAAGCAGCAAATATACAAAGAAGTTTCCAAATGATGAGTTGCTAAAAAAAAGGTCGATACTCATTTTAGCATGTGTTTGGTAACACGTTTCAAAATCATGCTGAGTATAGAATTATGGTAAAATGACATTTTTTGTAGTTTTTTTACTCATAAAAGTGAAAATAGCTTGAATCTAGCTTTCACGGTGAAGTGGAATCACCGTGATTTTGGACTGTTCACCGCAGCTCTAAACACATACTCCCGGAACTTAATTATAAATAAAATTAATTAATTTCATACTTGTTAAGGAAGTTAATAAATTTAACTTAACTATCTTGATTTATATAAAAGAATATGAGTTACAATTACTAAACTCATTTAATTGTTTCAGGAGTGTGTAATTCTCTTAGAAAAATAAAAGTAGAATTGGTTGGATTGGTCAATTGTCTTGATTTTGAAACACTGACATTAAATAGAGTTGAATTGATTAAATTTTGCTTATATTTAAGTCTACAAAATAGATACTTTTTTTTGCTTATAATTGAGTCCGGAGCAGTACTCAAGGACTTGTTTGGTGGTCAGGATAAGAGAGACGGATAGGATAAACTATCATTAGTCTGTTTGGATCAGCAGCCATTTGCAAGAGAATCACGTCCAAAATGGTTGGACGTGGAAGCAGGTATTTGGAGCTTTTAGAATTTGGGTGCAAATTTTTACTGAAATGCCATTTCTACCATGATTTTGCTTCACCGTTGTTTTATGGACGTGCAAACAAACATATACCATATCATATTTGAAACTATTGTTTGGTGAGCCAGCAGGATAGGATAAAGCCATCATGTTACATATCATATCATGTCCATCTAGTTATTATTCTATCATGAGGGGAGGACTAGGTTAGAATCCAACAGGATAGGATATGGTAATTTAAAGTATAATAAAATATAAAAAATAATTTATATATAAATAGTATCAAATAGTATCAATTAGTTAACAAACACTGCTATTTCATTTAGAATCTGCTTTCAGTTTACAGTTTTTCTGTCAGCTAATAGCAATCATGAATGAAGCATGTCTTGACTGAAGAAACAGTCTTGTCTATGATCATTAACCACAAGGTACTATGAAAACTTTGAAATTAATGAGATTGACCAGGTGACAACTAACATATTGACATGATTAAGATGGTTTCTAATCATAGATGAACCAAATTTTAACAGTGTTGTAATCTCGAATCTCAATTAATGTGTGGATGCATACAAAATAAAAGTGAGTCCCTAATCCCAAATTTAAACTGTATTCTCATTAATGGTGAAATCAACTAACCTTGTTCATGTACATCTCCACCACTGATGGAAGGTCAGAACGTGGTTTATAGTTACCAAAGAAAGTACCCTTTAGAGTCTTTTCATTCAATACATTGATAGGATGCGTTTTGAAAGCATCATCTTTATTTGGCACACCAACAAGTACAGCAACACCCCATCCCTACAAGGTTAATCACAATTGGAATGAAGGACCTTATACATTTGAATGCATGAATTGATGCATACTATATATATAGTTAAAATCATGGAAAATTAAAGACTAAAGAGAAGGTTGAGGAACTTTACATCATGCACACATTCGAATGCAGAGATCATAGCACTGATACTTCCAGTACACTCAACACTACGGTCAACTCCACCACCAGTCATTGCAGCAATCACCTGAAATGTATTGAAGAGATTCTAATATATGTGCAAAAGCTTATGTATAATTTCATGACTAATCAGTTTATAGTAGGTGACAAACCTCTTGAACTGGCTTGTCATGATCTTTTGGATTCACAAACTCATTAACTCCAAACTTCTTAGCTGTAGACAAGAATAAGCACATTCAGAAAAGAATAAGTACAGACTTATTTATTATCTTTGATGTATCAGGATCCTCAATGACTATATAATTATGGTACTCATATTTCATGAGTTTGGTTAGGTCATAGGTGCTATCTTATATGCTAAGTTAGAATGAATATTGTATGCGGATGTGAGATGTTCAAATAACAGAACTTGTCTGTAATCAAGGTATAACTGGAATTTCTAACTACTTGACTCACCTTCAACAAATCTTTTAGAATTCAAGTCAACCCCAATAATCCTTGAAGCTCCAGCAATTCTAGCTCCCTCAGCAGCCTGCAGAAAAGGTAAAAGGAAAAAGGTTAAGTCACTTTTTCAGTAATAGATGCACCAAAATTTCCTATTTTCTTTGGGAAGAGAAAACTCACTGCAAGGCCAACAGCTCCCAATCCAAATATAGCTACTGATGAACCATTGGTTGGTTTTGCAATATTCAAGGTAGCACCAAGACCTTCAATATGAAATCCATCAGCAATTCAGCATTGTTAACTGAATGAGAAATTGTCCAATTGATTAAAAGAGCAGAACTTAATCTATTGTTACCTGTTGAGATTCCACAGCTCAGAACACAAACTTTGTCAAGTGGGGCAGCAGGGTTGATCCTAGCAACACAGCCAACATGAACTACAGTGTATTCACTGAAGGTGGAGGTTCCAACAAAATGGTATATTGGTTTTCCATTAATTGAAAACCTTGACTTTCCATCATTGATCATAACTCCACGGTCAGTGTTAATCCTTAGGAGGTCACACATGTTACTTTCTTCTGATTTGCAATGCTGACACTCCTTGCACTCCCCTGTGAACACTGGCAGCACATGATCACCAGGCTTGAGATCTGTCACACCCTCACCAACACTTTCCACAATTCTGAGAGCAAACACACAAAAATAGTTCGGTAAAACAGCTTAATTAAGCGCTTATTTAATAAACATTTTTCAAATAAGCTGAAAGCAACTTATTTTCGTAAGTTTCTCTGACAAGCTTATTGCAATAAGCTAAAATGAACTTATATGAAGGGAAGATCATAAACTATTTTCACAAACTATTTGAATAAGTTTATTTTCATAAGCTATTCTCGTAAGCTCCATATAAGTTCTTCCAAACACACCCTGATTGATATATATATATATATATATATATATATATATATGCAATAAGCCAATAACTATACAGCTTAAGAAAAAAGATATTTTTTTTTTTCATATGAAAATTGTGCATACCCTCCTGCTTCATGACCAAATATGCGTGGAAATAATGGTGTCTGTCCCTGTAAAATATTCAATTCAACAATCTCAGCATGTATTCAATCATAGTTTAGAGAATTAGAAGTATCACTACATAGAATCATAACCATATAGTACCATTACCTTGGCTTCCCAGAAGTAGACATCAGTATGGCAGAGTGAGGTGAACAAGATCTTAAGACGAACCTCATTTGCCTGTGGTGGAGCTACCTCCACTTCCTCTATCACCAGTGGCTTTCCAGCTTCCCATGCCACCGCAGCTGCAATGCAGTAACGTTAAGTTAACCCGATCAATGAGAAAAACTGCTGCTAAGTTGTAACAAATAGAACTGCTATAACTATATATATTGATATATATTTTATATATTTGAGTTATGAACAAGCAAATGAAGAATATTGATTTTATCAGTTGGTTTCCTTTGAACTTTACTACTGATAACTAATTCTGTGCCAAGGAATTTTGTTAGGAACCAACTCTCCAAAATGCAGCTTTATGATGTTAGGTGAAAACATATATAGTTAAAGGGTTTATTCATTAAGGCTCTGCATAACACGCATCGAATTTGTCGTATCGCGTATTGCGTATCGAGTATCACGTACCCAAATGAATCGCATACCAGTGTTCGTACCATGTATATCTTTAACTATGTGATGAAATATAACTTTTATTTAGTACAATGGAGGTAGGAAGGATCAAACTTTACGGATAATGATCTTCTGTCTTATTTTCCTGTTATTTTTTTATCTCTTACAAATGATAATTTGCCACTTCAAGAAAATAAAATGACAACCCAATAACACATATGCTCATCTCAAGCCTTTGATTGATATGTCACATCGAGACAATATTTTTTGGTACGGAAGATTTTTATTCCAAACTCTAGATACTCTTATACGAGATCATGAATGAACTCTCAAAAAATTTAAATTGATAGGTAAAGGCATATGCATGGCTTATGATATCGCTAACAATATTTGCATGGCTTAACAGGAGCAAGTTTATGAAGAAAGTATAGTGGAAGACACATAATTAGAAAGATTACGGTGGAAAAAGAAAAACCAGTGTGTACCGTGTAGCCAAAGGCATGCCTCATTTTAGTAAATGACAAGAAATGAATATGGCAAAGATAAGATAACACTAAAAAATATATGCATTATGCAATACCAAAAAGCAATGGATGGACCCCTTAATTGGAATATTTATGCAGTATAACAAGAAAAATTAAGAGCAACAATAAATGAAATAGAATCTATGCAAACAGAACAGGTACAATTGTGGTAGAATTACCTTTGCAGTGTATGACCTTTCCAGCAGTGTTTGAAACCATATTTTCTTTGCTTATATTGACTTCTTGATTAGTGATCACTCACACAAATATACAAGTAATGATTTTCTTTTTTTTTTTTGCTGTGCAGAAAAAGGTTGGTTTTGGTAGGATATATATAGCACAGCATGAGAAGGAAAAGAAAACCATTGTATCCGCTGGTTTTTGTTCCTTTGACTTACAAGCTTTACAACCAGCGGCGCCTTTGGTGTTTCCAATTCCTACCGTCTGGTTTCTGGTAGTTGACTTTTTGTGACAATATAATACTCCCTCAGGTTCACTCTAAAAAATAAATGAGTTTTTTTTTCTTCAAAATATAAAAAAAACATGTATTCATTTTTATATATATTAAATGTTAATTTTTAATATTATTTTTATTAATTATTGTCTTTAATTATAGACTATTAAATATTAATTAAAATTAAAAGAGATATTTTTAAAAATTTATATAAATATTAATTACAATACTCATTCTAATACATTTTCTTAATCTTTTATGTTTTAGATTTTTATCTCTTATATTATACATATGAGCAAGTAATAAACCAAATTGCAGGTAGCCTAAGGTTCCAATGCCACGAGAAATTTATTTATAATATACTGCTGATCTTAACGATTAAGATATATTTTTTTCTTTTTTAAATCTTGCTCAAGCAACTTTGAATCCGGGTGAACTTTTATCAAATTAAAAACTTGTAGGTACAATTAGAAACCAATAGACATTTATAGTGAGTTTGTAAAGTAAGCAAATAAATATGTATTTATCCTTTTTTTTTTTTTTTTGCTATATGTATTTATCCTTTATTTGATAAAGTGTATAAAAATCTCAAATCATCAAGGATAAATACACTTTTTTTTTTCTTTTTACGGAAACCAAATTACTTCATTTCACTAATAATCAAGGCATCAATACAAATGAGGGCAATATGATAAAGGTGGGGGCTAGGATGAGATAGAGCTTCACTAACAAGGGAATGAGCAACTCTATTTGCTTGCCTCCTAATAAACTGAACCCTAAAGTTTTGAGAAAATGCTAATAACCTAGAGCAATCAGAAAAAATACAACCAAACTCTGAAGTATCGATTCTAGGCTTTGTAATACTGTCCACCACTCTTTTGCAGTCCAGCTCAAAAATTACATTATGATAGCCAAGGCTAAGGACCTAAACTAGCACCTGGAATAGACCTTGGGCTTCACCTTCATGGACTTGGGAACTAGGGGAAGACCACACTGTTTTTGTGATAATGAAGGGACCATTATGGTCTCGGATGCACAAACCCCAGCCCATTTTACCTGAACCGTTTACAAAGGAAGTATCAATACTACAAGAAAGGAAGCCATTTGGAGGGGGCAACCAACGAGAATCAACACCAAGAGAAGGCTTACCTGGTGCCAATCCTGCACACAAGCGGCCACCCTGTAGCAAATGGAAGGTGCAATATGCTCCTTGTTCTCCCATAAAAGTTCATTCCTGCTACTCCAGAGAGTCCATAAAGAGGCCACGAAAGATCACAAGAGTTACTAGGAAGACTCCCAATTAACTCGAAACACAAATCCTTGAAAGATTCCATACCTTGCATAGCCCTATCAATCTGATCCCATAAGCCAAGTATTTGCCAACATTCAACCATTTTAGGGCACTCAACGAACATGTGCCAGTTAGTTTCCATCTACTGGTTACACTGGACACAAAGAGAAGAGCATTGAACATTCTTCCTCTGAAGCTCCACTCGGTTGGGAAGATAGTCACGGCACACACGCCACACGAAGAGCTTTACTCTATGAGGGACTTTAAGATTCCCAATCCTTAACCACTGGCCATCCTTGCGAAGATGAGAGGTATCAACAAGAGTGGTCATGGCAAGATGGTAAGCACTCAGGACTGAATACAACCCATAGTCATTTGGGAACCAAATGCGACGATCCTGATCAATGCAATCAAACAAAGGAGTTTCCATGACAGCTCTAGCTTGTTGAGCTGACAAAGCATGCTAATCATCGGCTCATTCCATTCCTTTTTACCAGGCACCCACAGGTCACGCACAAAGAGGGTAATATCATTATTCTGGGGAGAAGGGATACAACTAGGAAACTAGGAGTTCCTGATCCAAGGTTGATCCCAAACCGAGATTGTTGCACCATTGCCTATGCGCCATCTAGTTCCAGTTTTTAATAATAGCTGAGTTGACCAAAGACTTTTCCAAGAGTAAGAGGGATTATGACCAAGGGCAGCATCCACGAAATCCACATGCGAAAAGTACTTAGCCTTAAAAATTTGTGTGACTAAAGCATCCTGTTGTTCAACAAATTTTCAGGATTGTTTACCCAACATGGCTAAGTTGAAAGCATAAAAATTACGGAAACTCATGCCTCCCAACTTCTTCGGCATAGACAATTTATCCCAACTCAACCAATTTATTCCTTTTGCGTCCTTCGATCCCCACCAAAAAGAATTGAGCATACGTTGGATCTCATCACCATGGGAGGGGAATAAGAAACATACTCATACAATAGGCCGGAATTGCTTGGGCAACAGATTTAATAAGAACCTCCCTACCCGCCATAGAGAGAGTCTTACTTTTCCAGGAGCTAATTTTCTGCCAAATCCGATCCTTAATGTAACTAAAGGTAACCCTCCTGCTTCTACCAACAACGGATGGAAGCCCCAAATATTTACCTGAACCAAGACTTTGAACAACACAAAGGATACTTGCCAAAAAATCACGGTCACCGGAATTCACATTTTAACTGAACAAGACTTCATATTTTTGGAAATTTATAGCTTGACCCGAAGCCTGCTCAAAATTATTAAGAATATCTTTCATGGCATGAAATTCCCTACCAGTAGCTTTAAAGAAAAGAAAGCTATCATTAACAAACAGCAAATGGGAAACCAATGCGACACCTCTACAAATACGAATGCCATGGACAATACCTGAAGACTCGGCTTTCCTGATAAGCGAAGTCAAACCTGAAGTTGACACAGGCAAACACAAGAAGGGGGGTTGAATTGTGTTTGTTAATAATTTTTCTAAAACAACCTTTTAAAACTGTTTTTCTCACACAAGGATATATAAAACAGATGCACACACAAAAAAGAACTTTTGAGATTTAAAAAAAGCAACATCAAAACCCCCGCAGTCAGTAAAAACAAATAAAGCTGTAAGAGTTTAATGATAGAAGATTCACGCAGATAATTTTATCCCGGTTCACTCTCTTCCAACCAAGCGCTACGTCCAGTCCCTTCGACTTGAAGGATTTATCCACTATTTCTCCAAATAGATTACAACCAAGTATTCAACACCTCTCCAGGCTTACAAGTATTCATTTCTTACCAAGCCTCTTCAGGCTCTAAATCTATCAAATAAGTTTAACTTAGATCTTCTTAATTCACTATGTGTGAGTATATGAAAGTTTAAGATCTGTTGAATATTTTCACAATATTCAAACTAAAGAATACATACTTTTGTTTTTGAAAAAATGAAAGAAATAAGGGCTTGTTCTCGCAAGTATTGGATTAGCAAAAGTTGTTCTTCAGAACTTTGACGTCTTCTATTTATAGTGACCTTCTTCTTCACTTGTATTTCTTCAACGGTAATTTTGAATAGTCCCGTTTAGAGATAGCATTAAATGCATGATATCCGTTGTGACTGATAGCTTGATTGTGGCCCTTGTGAGATGTACTCTTGGTTATCACATTTGCACAAAATAGAGAGCCATTGCTTCTGGGTAATTTGTACCTTGAAAACTTTCTTTCCGCCTTTGTGTACAATCCAGCTTTTTCCAGCAGTAAAGATGAATTCGTACAAGTCACTTTTCATTTCCTTATTGTACTATTTGCTTTTTGTATTTCCTCGTTGGTACTGTGATTTTCTCAAAAGGAAACAAAGCATTAACCGGATAAAACAAATGGGAGGAACAAATATTCTATTGAAATAAATATCAGTCATTTGAAATAAATTCAAGAGAACCAGATTGCATTTACTCACCTTAGAAGAACGTATAGGAGATAGAAACTCGTCTACTCAAAATCTTCGTCTACTCAGTTATTTGTAAGACTAAGTCTGTTTACTCATTCATATTGCTCCTCTACTGACATGGCATGTCCTCTCATCTATCAAGTCTCTGTACTTGCTATATCTCAGTGAGTAATTTTGATCTCCGTCTAGTAACGTGGTAATTAGAGCTCGTCTACTTGTTATTTTATTTTTCCGTCTATTTCATTCTATTAAAAACTTCCGTCTGCTGATGTGGAAAACTAACCATGTCTACTTAGAAAATTTTAAGCCTCATCTACTTAAACTCCTGTCTACTCAAATAACCAGAAAGTAATTTTACCAAATGTTTTTGATCAGCTTGTCTACACAATTGGACGTGAATTCTCTTTCTCAGTTCAAGCAGATATAAAGAATTTTATACAAGATTTCTCATGACTTATATGATTCAAGTAATCCTGCAAAAACTGAATAACCTTGTTAGATCTCAACTAACACTTTGCCAAGTAAATTTAATCATTTTGTTAACATCAAAACTTAGAGATTAATTAAATCCAAATAACTTTGGTTCCAACAAAACCCTCTGCACAGATAATGTAGAGATAAGGGGACAAAGGATCACCTTGTCTCAAGCCACGACCCGGCTAAACAGGACCCACCTGATCATTATTAACTGAAACTGAGTAATGGGCTGAGGTAACACACATATAAATTCAATCAACCCATCTCTGAGGAAAACCCATTTTAATCATGATAGCCTGTAGATAATTCCAGCTCACTCGGTCATAGGCCTTGCTAATATCAATTTTCAAAGTTGCCTCTCCCTGCTTACCCTTTATTTTACATTTCATAAAATGGACAATTTCAGAGGCAATTAAGGCATTATCAATAATAGATCTACCATTAATAAAATCAGATCGCTTCTTCGAAATGCACTTTGAAATTACAAGGGCTAACCTGTTCGCAAGGACTTTTGCCAAGATTTTATAGGCCACGGTTACATAAGGAGATTTCTCTGTCCAAGCAGATATAAAGAACTTTATACAAGATTTCTCATGACTTATATGATTCAAGTAATCCTGCAAAAACTGAATAACCTTGTTAGATCTCAACTAACACTTTGCCAAGCAAATTGAATCCTTTTGTTAACATCAAAACTTAGAGATTAATTAAATCTAAATCACTTTGGTTCCAACAATCTCCCCCATTTTTATGATGACCAAAACTAATTAAATTTGAGTAGCAAAGTCTAAGAGAGCTTACAAAGCTCCCCCTAAGACAAAGCATTCAAACTTCTAACAACACATGTATATTACTTATTAGATCAGGATTTTATCAGAGCAATTAACAAATCATAGTAAACAGTATCAGAGCATTCAAAACAACAGATATAGACTATTTAAAGCATAAGCAGAGACATGCATGTGCAAACAGATATATGCTTTTCAAAAACTGACTTTTCTTATTAAATTTAATTCTCTTTCATTTCTCCCCTTTTTTTGTCATCATACAAAAAGGTAAAGGAGTGGATCATCATTGTCAGTAAAAGAAAAACAAGATAAAAGCCTAAGAAGAGGGTGGAGGTGGAGGAGGAGAATTTGGATTTGGATTTTGTGGAGGAGGGGGAATCTAAGTTGGTAGATTTTGACTCTGTTGGAATTGCAGCATGATGTTCATCATCTGGTTCATCATGATGTTTGTTGACACCAGGGCTTCAGCTACCTGCTCTTTCACTTGTTCTTTAACCTTACTCTCTACTCTTTCATCTATAATTCTGCCAATAATTTCTTCAAAGTTTGGAGGAAGTGAGAGTGAGGGTCTTGTGCTTTCAGCACTATCTTGAGCATATGCTTGACTTGGAACAGTGTCTAAAGCTCTGGAAGTATGAGGTTGCTCTGTTAGATGAATGACAGTCAGAGCCAGTGGTTTAGAAGAGTGCTTCTTAGAAGTGCTTTGTCTAGGAATGGACTCAGCAACTTCTTCAAGCTCAGCTACAAGTTGAACCACTTCAACTTGAGGACCATACTGCACTTCTTCAACTGCCATGTCCTCAACGATGATTTCTTCATCTATGTGCTCTGATGGAGGTGAAGTAGCATGTTGGAGCACTGGTGGGGGAAACTCTTTCCCCAATGGATAGGGTCCTCTTCAAATATAGGACTTATGACAGGAATGCCAATGATGTCCTTATAGATGAGGAATCTACAGTAAGCAAGGCCATACTTCCCTCTAACTTTAGGAATATATTTCTTATCTTTAATAGTCAATCCAGAGGAGGAAGCTTCTTGTACACATTCTACCATGTGAGTCCTCCAAATGTCCACAGCAACATCCTCTTGAACATCTTCAGTTGGTTGAGCCAACCAGTAGTCAATCACATTTTGATCAGTGAGATTGATTGTTGCTGGATTGATTATGCAGCTGTCAGGAAAAGGCATTTTGCCAGTGTTTCTCTGCTTCTTCTTGTCCTTATCCTTATTGTAATCAATCATGGGTAGCCTATGATAGATCATGGATGGCTTGATCCCAATCTTGGTTTCCCTATTATGCCTTAACCAAGTTGAAGGGACAAAGTTTGCAGCTCTGTCAATTCTGAAGTGACTGAACTCCCACTTTAGTATTTCATACATTAGAGTATCGACAAAGTCAGCAGCTTTGCCATAAGTGCTAGGATGTCTGAAGATAGTCCACTTGGTGTTTCTGTTCATGATGAATGGAATATGCCTGAATGATCTAGATCTTTTGTAGATCACATTAGTGAGATCCTTCTTGGCAGGGTCTGTGTGCCAATCAGTTATGATGTGCCTTTCAACACCTTCAGTTAAGGGCTTAAAGGGTGGATATCTTACTAGGTTAGGATAGATTTTTCTTGGAGGGAATTTATGTAACACCCCTGGCTGTTCTATGGATTAACGACTGTCCCCATAGATCAACACGGGTCTTTTCAGCATGCTTTCTCCTCACTCACACGCTTCCTGGGTAACTTCCCAGGAGGTCACCCATCCCAGAATTGCTCCAAGTCAAGCACGCTCAACTGTGGAGTTCTTAAGTGATGGACTACCGAAAAGAAGATGCAGCTACCCAAAAGAAGACGCATCTTGTTAGTATAGGTAGTACCAATCAATTCATATAATCCTTCCTCAACTGTATAGTCCCATACCTGCACAGTCTCAGGATCCCTCTCATCGGGTGTGTAATCAGTTCATTCATGTGTCCCTCAGCCTAGAAGCCTGCCAGGAGCCGCTCCTTGCCCATGCCTTCTTGCTCCGGCTTCCACTTGGTTCGTCCCCGAACCACACCGTACTGGGAGAGGTGCAGCTCTGATACCATTTGCAACATCCCTGGCTGCTCTATGGATTGACGACTGTCCCCACAGACTAACACGGGTCTTTTCAGCATGCTTTGTCATCACCCACACTCTTCCTGGGGTAACTTCCCAGGAGGTCACCCATCGAAGAATTGCTCTAAGTCAAGCACGCTTAACTGTGGAGTTCTTAAGTGATGAGCTACCGAAAACAAGATGCATTTTCTTTTCGGCAGCCCATCACTTAAGAACTCCACAGTTAAGCGTGCTTGACTTGGAGCAATTCTGTGATGGGTGACCTCCTGGGAAGTTTTCCCAGAAAGCGTGTGAGTAAGGACAAAGCATACTGAAAAGACCCGTGTTGATCTGTGGGGACAGTCGTCAATCCATAGAGCAGCCAGGGATGTTACAATTTCTTTAGGGGTAGATTAGTAATGAGTGGTCCAAGATGATTGTACAGTTTGGATGGTGGAAGGTCAGTAGGGATACCAGGGTGAGGTTGATGCCAGGGATAGATAATAGTTTCAGGTTCGTATTCATACTCAGGCAATGGATAAAAGGGTCTGGTTGAGATAGGTGCTGGTTCATGTTTGTGATACAAGATTTTTCAGTCCCTCTTAACTTTGGCCCAATTTTCTGCTTTGCCATCATAAAGTACAGAGGGGTCTGTGTAGGGAAATTTTATCCTTTGGTTTTTTGGAAAGGGTGCACCAAGGCTAATTCCATTGTCAGGTTGGTTGAACCAAGAGTCATCTGCGGGTATGATGGGAGGGAAGTAGGGTCTTTCTGGTAAGGCTGTTTGTGGTTGGTTAGGTGAGTTTGTTTGTGGTGATGGAAGTGTGGGGATATATACATCATCTATGGATTGATTCACAGAATTAGACACAGACACATCCATCCTATCTTTAAAGCTAGAAACTAAGGCATCTACTGCTAATTTGACAGGATCATTAGCAGGAAGAGTTACATCTTTGGCTCTTCTTTGAGGTTGCCTCCTCCTAGTTGGAATAGAGGCAGCAGCAACATCAGCAGAGGTAGAAATCCTCTGTTTCTTCAACACAGAGCTTATGGGGATCCTGTCCTCATCATCCTCATCCTCATTATGAGGCATGATCAAATTCCTTGTCCTCTTCTGCGAGGGGGCAGGTTGAGGAGCGGCTGTGGGCTCTCTGATGACAATTCCACCAGTAGGCCTCTTTGGCATATGCTTCCTTGCTGTAGTGGTTTTCTTCTTGACATTCCTTTTCAGACCCAAAACCTCAGCATTGTTCTGTTCCACCATTTCTTCCTTGACCTTCATTAATTCCCCAGTCTTGGCTATGGCAGTAGCAGCATAGGTGCTAAGATTCATATTAGCAATGTTCATTTTACCAAAGTCAGCAGCAAACATTGGTTTTTCAATTAAGATCCTGGATTGCTCTTCATGAGTCCTTGCAGCAATAAATTCATGGATTCCTTGAGCTTTAAAGATTTTGGAAAGGAGATGGCAATAGGGAAATGTCGAAAGTTTCTTCTTGTTAATCACAGCATCCATGAATCTTCCATACAAGATTCTGGGAAGATTGATCTTCGTCTCAGTGAAAAGATGGCATAGGCAGAACTTATGCAGAGCAGATAGGTTGTCCTTGGATCCAACCTTGGGAGAACCACCTTGTTCAGTAGTTGATGAAGGATGCAAATGATGTCCTTCATTTCAACTGCTTTCCATGAGTGATTCCTAACTGTGACCTCTCTCATCAAGAAGACTTCAAACACTTCAGTGCCTCCCAGTTCAGTCTCCATGACTCAGTAAGTACCACTCCTTCCTGAGCGCAGAAGATGGCATCAGCAATAGTCTTCTCAGATACTACTATCTTCTTTCCCAGCACAGTAGAGGAGAAGTCAGTATCAGTAACTTGAAGTCTCCTCCAGAAATCCCTTATCAAGTTGGGATAAACAGAGACTTTCTTAGTGAAGAGTCCTCCCCATCCAGTAACGTTAATGTACTTGCTAATATCCAAATTGTAGTCTTGCAAAACTCCAAAGTTGAAGTGATGCTCAATAGCCATGTTAAGTTCGTCCATGTTGAAGGTTGAAGAAGAAGTCACTTTTGGTGATCTGAGAGCTAGGGTTTGAAATCAAAGAGATAGAGAGCTCGAGAGTTCAAGGAAGTGTAAAGTTTTCTCAGAGGGAAGAAATTGTTTTTAAAAAGGTTTCGAATCTCAAAGGTTTTTCTTTTAGAAATAAATCAAAAATAAAATATTTGACAAGACATGTCATTAAGGAAGAAACGGCGTTGGTATTTTGAAACTATAAAAAGGTCTTGATGGGATTGATCGTAGTACTGACTCAGTAGAGAGAATAGAAGATAAATTTGTCATTGAGACAAAATAAATGCAAGTAATAAATATACGTATGGACGGGTCCAAACAAGATATTCAAACATGTATAGAAGCGACATGCAGTGGACGCGGCACACAAATACAATGGACGCGATATGCAATAGACGCGTATTTTAGTCATACAATGGACTTGAAATGTTTTAGATGCACATACATCAACAAAGATTCTTTAGGATGGACACCTTAATCAATCCACACATAGCATATTGAGATGCTTCATAATAAAAACAAATATGTCATCGACAAGAGGTTTTGTAAAGATATCTGCCCATTGATGGTTAGTATCTACAAATTGTACATCAAACACACCTTTTTGCATATAATCGCTAATAAAATGATGTTTAATCTCTATATGTTTTAGAATGCAATATTGGATTCTTAGAAAGATTTATTGCAGCAGTATTATCACGCATAAGTGGAATACTACTTACAAACACATTGTAATCCTTCAATTGATGTTTGATCCAAAGAAGTTGTGAGCAGCAGCTAGCAGCTGAAATATACTCAGCTTCAGCAGTTGATAAGGCAATGGTACTTTGTCTTTTGCTTGATCATGAGACAAGATTAGCTCCAATGAAATGGCATCCTCCAGTGGTATTTTTCTTTCAATTCTGTCTCTAGCATAGTCAGGATCACAGAAACTAACTAATATGTAATCTTCATTTTTCTTAAAACACAAACCCAGATTAGTAGTACCTTTTAAATATCTAAATTTTCTCTTAACTGCTGATAAGTGAGATTCTCTAGGATCAGATTGAAATCGAGCACATAAGCATACACTGAACATAATGTCAGGCCTAGACGCAGTAAGATATAAGAGAGATCCTATCATACCTCTATATACCTTTTGGTCTACCTTTTTCTCTTTATCAACTTTGTTCAGTATGGACATGGGGTGCATAGGGGTATTCATTGGTTTGCAATCATCCATTTTGAACTTCTTCAGGAGTTCCTTTGTATATTTGGTTTGATGGATGTACACCTCGTCCACAGTTTGTTTAACTTGAAGTCCAAGGAAGAATTTGAGTTCTCCCATCATGCTCATTTCAAATTCTTTCTACATTAGCTTAGAAAATTCTTTGCATAGAGATTCATTAGTAGCAACAAATATAATATCATCAACATATATTTGCACAATTATGAAATTAGACTTAAAGGACTTTCTAAACAAGATTGTATCAACCTTTCCTCTATTAAATAAATTTTCTATAAGAAAATAACTCAGCCTATCATACCAAGCTCCAGGAGCTTGTTTAAGACCGTATAAAGATTTCTTAAGCTTATATACATGTTCAGGATGTGCTTCACTCTCAAAACCCGGAGGTTGCATAACATAAACTTCTTCATTAATAAAGTCATTTAAAAAATCACTTTTAACATCCATTTGAAAAATCATAATACTATGATGTGCAACAAAGAAAGTAAAATTCTAATTGCTTCTAATCTAGCAACAGGAGCAAAAGTTTCAGTGTAATCTATACCTTCTTCCTGAGAATGACCTTGAGCAACAAGTCTTGCCTTGTTTCTTACCACCTTACCATTTTCATCAAGCTTGTTTTTGTAAAACCATTTTGTTCCAATAACTGATTTATCTTTAGGCAAGGGTACCAGAGTCCAAACATTGCTTCTCTCAAACTGATTCAGTTCTTCTTGCATAGCTAGAATCCAACCATCGTCTAGCAGAGCCTCATCTACTGTTTTTGGTTCCAAGTCAGAGACTAATGCAGAGTCTTCTTGTTCTCTGAAAGTTGATCTGTTTCTTAGCCTATCATTAGGGTTTCCAATGATCTGATCTTGTGGATGATAGTTCCTGAGGTACCAAGATTTCTGAATTGTATCATGTTGAGAAGTGGAGGTTTCTAGTTGTTGAGTGGAGTCGTCTACTTGATCATCAGATTTTATCCTTGTTGTATCTCTTGAGATGTTTAGATCAAGATCTGCAAAAGCTTCATCTAGCTCTGATAATTTCTTATCAGACTGTTTGTCGTCAAACTTGACATGAATACTTTTGTCTACTACTAGAGTTCTAGAATTGTAAACTCTATACCCTTTTGAAGTTTCAGAATACCCTAACAGAATTCCATTATCTACTTTTGCATCACACTTACCAAGTTTATCTTTAGTGTTTAGTATATAGCATTTACAACCAAAAGGGTGAAAGTAAGATATGTTGGGTTTTTGCCCTTTCCACAATTCATAACGAGTCTTGTTCAAGATATGTCTAATGTATATTCTGTTCTGAATGTAGCAGGCAGTATTAGCAGCTTCAGCCCAGAAGTGTCTAGGGACAGAGTTGTCATTGAGCATAGTCCTAGCCATCTCTTGAAGAGATGTGTTCTTTCTCTCTACCGCACCATTTTGCTATGGTGTTCTTGGTATTGAGAAGTTGTGAAGAATATCACTTTCTTCATAGAACTTATGAAATAGCTCATTTTCAAACTCTCCCCCATGGTCACTTCTGATTGAAGTGATACACATGCCTTTTTCATTCTGTACACGTTTGCAGAATACATAAAAGACCTTGAAAGACTCATCCTTGTGAATTAGGAACATAACCCATGTCCATCTAGTGTAGTCGTCTACAATGACCAGACCATATTTCTTACCACTGACAGAAGCAGTCCTTGTTAAACCAAAAAGATCAAGGTGTAGCAACCCTAGTGGTCTATTGGTACTAACACATTCTTAGATTCAAAAGAACCTTTGACTTGTTTTCCCTTTTGACATGCATCACAGAAAGCATCAGATTTGAACTTAAGGTTTGGTAATCCTCTCACGATGTTATGCTTATTTAGCTTCGAAATTAACTTCAAGCTTGCATGACCTAGCCTTTGTGCCAAATCCATCGCTCGTCTTCAGTGGACACTAGACATGAGACACTTTGATTTGAGAGGTCTTCCAAGTCAATCTTATACGGATGGTTTTGCCTCTTAGCAGTGAATAGAAGTGATCCATCATTTTTCTTGACATTACACATGTTCTTATCAAAAGAAACAGCTTATCCACTATCACATAATTGACTTATACTTAGCAGATTATGTTTAAGACCATTAACCAAGAGAACATTATCAATGGAGGGAAAATGATGTTTACCAAATTTACCTATACCAGTGATCTTCCCTTTCTGGTTTCCTCCAAATGTGACCCAGCCACCATCTTTGGCTCTAAGGTCTTGAAACATACACCTTTCTCATGTCATGTGTTGTGAGCACCCACTATCCAAGTACCAAGATGTTTGTTTCTTTCTTGTTGTTAAGAAAATCTACAACAGGTATTATCTTATCTTTAGGTACCCAAACTGACTTGGGTCCTTTCTTGTTAGTGGTCACTGGACGAGTATACTTAGCATATTTATTATGTATGCATTAGTTGTAGTATGCTCATTATTTCCACACACTTTGCAAAAGGTGATGGACAGGCCAGACTTGATTTTAGCATGTTTAGCTTGAGCTTTTGAAGCTCTATGCTGTGTATGTGGTGTTGCCTTTTGGTGAGATGCTTCTTGCTTCTCTTTGTCAAAACCAATGCAAGATTTATCATGTGGTGACCTAGAGTACCTTAAAATGAGACTAAGTTTATCTGAGCCACCTACAAGCTTTGATAGAGAGTCCGCCGGAAATGTTACATCTTATTTCAGTTTTGCAACTTCACAAGAAACATCGGGCTCACACTCCATTTTATCGCCTAGACTCGATATTCACTGATTTTAGTATGTCATTTTCATCTTTAAGGTTTTGTTTCTCAATGCAAAACCTATCAAATTCTCTAGACAATTTAGAAAATTTCTTTTTGAGACTCCTATACTCTCGAGACAGTATGGACGACTCATGCAACAATTCATCAAAAGCATTTTGAAGAGTGGACGGGTCAGAGTCCATTACCTCAGCATCAGTGTATTCACTTTTTGATGCAGTGTCTGTCATGAGACAGATATTTGCCTCTTCCTCAGCATTTTCTTCTTCATCTGATGAAGATAGATCAAGATCCTCCCATGTAGTCATTAAGCCTTTCTTCTTTTTGAAGAATTTCTTTTTATCCTTCAACTCAGGGCAGTCAGCTTTGAAATGACCAGGTTTCTTGCATTCAAAACACAAGGGTGGACCTTTTTCCTTGGAGTCTGACTTCTCCTTGAAATTTTTTTTGTTGAACTGTTTCCTTTTGGAACCACATTTCTTTCTCCACATATGTTGAATCTTCCTCGAGATGAAAGATAGTTCATCCTCATCTGACCCTTCATCATTATGAGAAGGTCCAGATTCATCTGATGGCTCAGCAGCTTTGAAAACTTTTGATGAACTTGCCTTCTTTGCCTTTAGGGCAATAGATTTTCCTTTTCTGGAATTTTCTTCTTCATTTAGTTCAAGTTCATGCAACTTGAGGGATCCAAGAAGCTCTTCCAGATAAAGTGTATTCAGGTTTTTAGCTTCCTGAATAGCAGTAACTTTAGGTCTCCATTGCTTGGATAGACTCCTCATAATTTTTCTAACATGGTCTCTATTTTCATATGTTTTTCTAAGTGATCTGAGACTGTTGATGATAGTCTGAAATCTCCCAAAAATCTAATTTATTGTTTCATGATCAGCCATCTTAAACAGTTCATACTGGTGAACCAGCATGGTTATTTTTTATTCCTTCACTTGTGATGAACCTTCATGAGCTAGGGCAAGAGTATCCCAGATTTCTTTAGCAGTATTGTAGCTGTGAACTTTGTCATGTTCAGATCTAGTAATAACACACATGAGATAGTGCTTAGCTTTTACATTAAGTTGATGTTTTGCCTTTTGATCCGCAGTCCAATTTGCTTTCACAACAGCAGTTCCATCTTCATTTCTGGGCTTAGTATAACCAATTTCTATGAGCTCCCAGATATCTAGACTTTGTACATCCAAAAACGCCATCATCCTCTTCTTCCAATAGTCATAGTCAGTTCCATCGAAGAGAGGAGGTCTGTTGATAGCTTGTCCTTCTGCATCCATGGTTGTTGGATCACACTCCCTCAGCACTTGTTAGATGCTAAACCCTTTTGAGGCTGAGCTCTGAAACCAACTGAAGTTGACACAGGCAAACACAAGAAGGGGGGTTGAATTGTGTTTGTTAATAATTTTTTTAAAACAACCTTTTAAAACTGTTTTCTCACACGAGGATATATAAAACAGATGCACACACAAAAAAGAACTTTTGAGATTTAACAAAACCAATATCAAAACCCCACAGTCAGTATAAACAAATAAAGCTGTAAGAGTTTAAGGATAGAAGATTCACGCAGATGATTTTATCCTGGTTCACTTTCTTCCAACCAAGCGCTACGTCCAGTCCCTTCGACTTGAAGGATTTATCCACTATTTCTCCAAATAGATTACAACCAAGTATTCAACACCTCTCCAGGCTTACAAGTATTCCTTTCTTACCAAGCCTCTTCAGGCTCTAAATCTATCAAACAAGTTTAACTTAGATCTTCTTAATTCACTATGTGTGAGGATATGAAAGTTTAAGATTTGTTGAATATTTTCACAATATTCAAACTAAATAATACATACTTTTGCTTTTGAAAGAATGAAAGAAATAAAAGCTTGTTCTCGCAAGTATTGGATTAGCAAAAGTTGTTCTTCAGAACTTTGAGGTCTTCTATATATAGTGACCTTCTTCTTCACTTGTATTTCTTCAACGGTAATTTTGAATAGTCCCGTTTAGAGATAGCATTAAATGCATGATATCCGTTGCGGCTGTTAGCTTGATTCTGGCCCTTGTGAGATGTACTCTTGGTTATCACATTTGCACAGAATAGAGGGCCATTGCTTCTGGGTAATTTGTACCTTGAAAACTTTCTTTCCTCCTTTGTGTACAATCCAGCTTTTTCCAGCAGTAAAGATGAATTCGTACAAGTCACTTTTCATTTCCTCATTGTACTATTTGCTTTTTGTATTTCCTCGTTGGTACTATGATTTTCTCAAAAGGAAACAAAGCATTAACTGGATAAAACAAATGGGAGGAACAAATATTCTATTGAAATAAATATCAATCATTTGAAATAAATTCAAGAGAAACGGATTGTATTTATTCACCTTAGAAGAACGTATAGGAGATAGAAACTCCTCTACTCAAAATCTTCGTCTACTCAGTTATTTGTAAGACTAAGTGTATTTACTCCTTCATATTGCTCGTCTACTGACGTGACATGTCCTCTCGTCTATCAAGTCTTTGGACTTGCTATATCTCAGTGAGTAATTTTGATCTTCGTCTAGTGACGTGGTAATTAGAGCTCGTCTACTTGTTATTATATTTTTCCGTCTATTTCATTCTATTAAAAACTTCCGTCTGCTGATGTGGCAAACTGACCATGTCTACTTAGAAAATTTTACGCCTCATCTACTTAAACTCTTGTCTACTCAAATAAACAGAAAGTAATTTTACCAAACGTTTTTTATCAGCTCGTCTACACGATTGGACGTGAATTCTCTTTCTCAGTCCAAGCAGATATAAAGAACTTTATACAAGATTTCTCATGACTTATATGATTCAAGTAATCCTGCAAAAACTGAATAACCTTATTAGATCTCAACTAACACTTTACCAAGCAAATTTAATCATTTCGTTAACATCAAAACTTAGAGATTAATTAAATCCAAATCACTTTGGTTCCAACAAAACCCTCTGCACAGATAATGTAGAGATAAGGGGACAAAGGATCACCTTATCTCAAGCCACGACCCGGGTAAACAGGACCCACCTCATCATTATTAACTGAAACTGAGTAATGGACTGAGGTAACACACATATAAATCCAATCAACCCATCTATGAGGAAAACTCATTTTAATCATGATAGCTCTGAGATAATTTCAGCTCACTCGGTCATATGCCTTGCTAATATCAATTTTCAAAGCTGCCTCTCCCTGCTTACCCTTTCTTTTACATTTCATAAAATGGACAATTTCAGAGCAATTAAGGCATTATCAATAATAGATCTACCATTAATAAAATGGGGCTGCTCTTCATAAATGCACTTTGAAATTACAAGGACTAACCTGTTCACAAGGACTTTTGCCAAGATTTTATAGGCCACGGTTACATAAGGAGATGGGAGCAAGTCTTTCATAGACTGAGGTAGACCACATTTTGGAATAAGAGCTATACGAGTATTGTTCATATCAGTTGGAATGGAACCAGTTTGAAGCCATGACCTGCAAGCTGAGATAACATCACTACCACAAAGATGCCAAAAGTCTCTATAGAAACCCGGATTTAGACCATCCGGACCCGAAGCTTTACCAGGGTGCATCTGAAAAGCTGCATTTTTAAGGCAAAAGGGGATAATCATTATCACTATCATTGAGCTTCACAGGCACAACATCCACAACTCTTTCCACCTGCTCTCTGAACAAATCATCAAAATAAGCACAAAATGACAATGTCGCACTTTTTAAGGCAAATTATTCTGCTGCGATGTTATCATTGATATTAACAATAAGTGAGTTTATACGTTTCTCTCAGTTCCAATTATTTCACCATAGATTTTACTAATCTCCGAGTTTTTAAAGTAAGTCATTTTGAAATACTATTTTTACTTCTGAAATTCGACACCTTTGTATACTAGGTTAATGATCTACAAAATCATGATTAATAGTATTGGATTTAGTTAATGAGTACATCAAGACTAGTAACTTGTTAATCATCCACCGACCTTCATTAATCAAGATTTTGTATATCATTAATCAAGTTGTCAATAAACGGGTTACCCATATATGTATAGGTGTACTCATTAATCAAGTCTAATACACCATTAAAAACGTTTTTGAACTCCATTAACAAGATGTCCCAAGATGACAAATTTCAAACGTACAAATAGCATTTTTTTTCTTTAAAATATCATATTTCCAAACGGAACTTTGAATCATTATTCTCCTATTAGAAATTCGGTATTGTTACTAATAAAAATTACATTTTCCCCTAACACATTTTACTTTTTATTTTTCACTTGGCACAGGGCTTTGGGTTGCAATTTTTGTTTAGATCTTGATAATAAGTACCCCAGGACATTGGTTAAAAAAATACAATAAAAGTACATTTTTATTGAAAAACTAAATATAATACTTTTAAAAATTTTGAACACATCACTTCTTTAACCGATGTCTTGAGTCATTGTTTAGTATTCTCCTTCTCGTTTTATGTGGGTTTTGCTAACAAATGTAAAACATAACACAGTTAAGTGCACCAAATGTTTCAATGCCCCGATTTTGTAGCTATCAATATAGAACGACTTTATTCCTCTTTTCCTCTCTATTTTCTCTAATGTCATAAGAGAGAAAGAGGCAAGGAAATTTGGAAGAAACCCACAAACAAAAGTAAATTTGCTTCTCTCTTTCTCTCTTGTAACATGAAAAAACATGAGAAAAAAAGAGAAGATCCAAATCCAAAACACTCAAGACTCTAAACAAGGAAAACAATTGTAAGTTGTAACCTGCTCATTCAATTGTCTATTCACACTATTCATTAATTGATAATAATTTTATAAATAAAAAATTAAAACTATGATTAATTTTAGTAGAATGTGGATAAACAATTTGGAGTACTAATAGTATTACTTAAGGCCTACATTTAAGTTAGACAAGTGGATAAGGCTATTGACACTCTCAATTGTCTATCCACACTCCTCATGAATCAATTGTAATTTTTCAAAATTAAAAATTAAAATTCTATTTAGTTAGTAAGGAGTGTTAATAGGCAATTTCTGTGTCAACAGCATTTGCCTAAACATGCAGTGAGATAAATAAATCATACACATACAGCTAAATGTTTTACACAAATTTTAGACTTAAATCCCAATATACTCCATTTTAGATTTTGATTATTTGGACAATGCCAAACATCCTTTGTTAATCTACACAAATTTTGATGACATTTTCAGTTTCTTGTACCTGACGAATAAAATAACATGTATATTTTTTAGCGCCCACTCTCATAACTAAAAACAGCGAATGCACCTAGGCTTCGGCTCAGTGCTTGGCTGCAGTGGAAGAAGACACTTGCTGACAATAGGACAAGGCATAGCAAAAGAATCAAGAATGTAGATAAGACAATGTTACCAATCTTCATCTCAACAAAGACTAAAATACATGCATATTCAATAATCAATAGCAGGAATTGTTTCACAGAAAGAAGCATAATGTATAAATCAAATTTGAGTACTGATATTTGCATATTACTTTTGGTGTACATCAGTACATCACTGTCACTTTTACATCATCAGATTAAGATATGTGGGGACTGATCACTGTGCAAGGTTGGTGATGAAAAAGCTTGTAAAGGGAGAACAGTGCAACCCTTTAATTTATCATTGAAGACTGTGACCACAATGTCACAAGTATTCATAAATTTACAACTGCCTCTAACGTATCCCTATGATAAATTACAATATGGGTAGTAATGCATTTGACTTACTCAGCAGCTCAGACTAAAAAATCCAGTGCTCCATCTGTGGCAAAAATGTCCCATTCACAAAATTGAATGAGGTTATGCAACCACCTTTAGCTCGATTGTTTGAGATGTTCAATCTTCATGTCCCTCTCACAATTTACACAGCATTAATTCATGAATTCGCTATGCTGCACAAAAGTCAAGCAATTGGGCCAGATTAATATTAAGTTACTGGTTAAGACAATATGTAATGTGCACTCCAAGTTGATATTAATGCTGATAAAGAACTAAGCAAAGGGAAGGAAAACATGCTGCCTGCAGATTCTCACACAAAAAAGGGCAGGATAAAGTTTTGCAATGCAAATTTTATATAGAGGTATGTTGTTGCAATTCCTTGACATAATAAACTGATGTTTCATCCCCAGTAGATGGCGCCTATCCGTGGTCATCAAAGTTAAATCAAGTATTCCCAGTTGTCACTTTATTCCATTACTCACCACAACCACCACCAAAATTGTATACATTCAAAATAGTTGAAGTTGGAATTTGAAAAAATGCCACAAACCTTTAGGTCAAATATAAGTTCCTTTCAAAAGAAATGGCTTGCCATCAAGAGTTGTGGCTTTTCTTTCTCTTCTTCGATCACCCTTGAAGCCTCATCTCTAATTTCTTGAACCTTTTTATCCCAGATATCATCCACTAGTTTCCAAGTTTCATCACTAACAATTTGCGTCTGCAGTATTTAAAAATAAAAATAAAAGATGAGGACTAATGGAAGAGCACAAATCAGTTACATGACAAATTAAGGTAGCCTATAAAACAAGGTTTTGACATAAACCTCTGTAGGGCGGGTTGCACCAAAGGTTGAAAATCCAGCATTGCCTGGCGCGAATGTAACCCTTCCAGGAAGACTGATCCCATGGATTCCCCATCGTCCGGCATAAATCAATGCTCCATATTCATCAACTGGACTCACAGAAGGCTTTACAAGAACCAGAAAAAAAAAAATGTCTTCAAAAGATTACCATATATTCAACCAAGAAGAATGATAAGTATTTTTAATAAAAAATGTGCCATGTTTAGAGCCTGCCATACTGAAATTTTAATGCTTAAAAAATCAACGAATGATTTACAAGTAATAAATCTCTCCCAAATTCCTATCTTGGAATTCAAGAATACTTTCAAATAAAGTATTAAATACCAAATTAACAATGTCATGAGAAAATCTCTAAATCCATCATATAATTCCATAGATTAAGTAGGCTTCCTGTCAAAATCCAAATGTAGACTGATTGGTATACATGCAAACGTTATGCTCACTTGTTGGATATCATATATTGAAAAGTGAAAATCATTGGCTTTCCTTATATATAACCGAACAGGTCACATGCTCCACTTTAGTTTAAGATCTACCTGAGCTTCACGGGGAGCACTCTTATAAATGTCCCAGATCTCATCAGCTTTGATTTGCCCCTTTTCAAGCAAAATATCTGCATAACAAGTAAATAGCATTCTTGCCAAGCACTTCTTGATTTAAAATGATCAACAATTATCAACTTACTCTACAGTAAAACCTAATTCCTAAAAACACATCTTAAATATCTTAAAAACAGCCAGAATAAATTGTTCATTTGTTAAAACATGAAAATCACAAGATAATCAGACCTGTGATTGTCTCAACCGCTGAATGGTATTCCTTTAGCACAGACAAACACTTCTCTGTAGCATATCGCATATACTCATCTCTGAGTGCCTCAAGCTTCATTGCAAGCTGTACCAAAAATTTCAACATAAGTTGTGACACAACTATACTTATAAAACACTTCTGACAAGGGAAATAGCATATCAAACACTAGCTGTTAGACTCATACATTAGGCACAAGATCACTTTGGTTTTTGTAGTATGCTTTCCCAAATGCAGTCATTCCTGTCTGCAGAATTAAAAATTCTGCACGCCTTGATGCTTCTAATGTTGCCTTTGCAGAGATCCAACACAAGTTGTCAATCCCAAACATCTCCTCCTCAATTACTCTTGCTACAAACAAATTTAAATAAGTAGTTTAATAACCAAAGTACCAATCCTAGGCCATCTTCATGACTAGCTACAGAAAGTTCCGTGTTCTTTCTGTTCAAGGGTATACGGATATGCTTCAAGTTAACCTGGCCTGACATATCAAGCCAACAACCAAACTACCCTGGTTTTAGCCCCTAATTTAACCCCTCAAGCTTTGAAAAGTATTGATCATAATACATAAGAGAACCTTATCTTTGTTGGTTTTCATTACTAAAATAGTTCATCTTACATTCGAAGTTCACACATTGCAACTTACTGCTATGGTTCTTACCAAAAGTTGCCAAAACCAACCATGAAATATGGGGTAAAAATTTAACACGATATAAGTAGGGTGTCATACAGTAACTACGAAGATTCCACAATAAAAAGCTAAAGGACACACAAACACAAGTTTAATTTATATAACTGACATAAAAATTATCTCAATGCAAGCCACATACTATCGATCTTAAAAGATTATTATTCCAAAATCAGAAGAAAAAAAATGTCTAAAGAACAATATCGACAAGATGGAAAATGCATAAATCAAATCAATTCCAAAATAACATAAACAACTTACGAGCACAAGCACGCACTATAGAGTCTACGTAATCCGATTTCCTCGCAAAAACCTGGCCAGAAATTTCAGTATAACGCATGTTCGGCTGGCTGCGGATAGAACTTATATCAGTCTGCACACAATGAAAACAGTGATATATATGAAACAGTCATGTTTCCACACAGAAAATGAACTTGCTAAACAAAATGAAGAGAGATAACAGCAGTGACCTCAACAAAAGGGTGGTGGGGTTCAGGAAAATAACACGCAAGAACAGCAACAGCTGCTTCTCTGTACGCCAATCTCAGCTTCAATTCCTCAGGAATTTCAGAACTATCCTCTTGCCCCGTTTCAAATGTTCCCTTTTGCTGCAAAACCATAAGATCCATTAGGGGACATAAAATTGCACCAAAAATGCATTGAAACACATCATATGAAAGAATATTATTTCTCAGACAGAAAGATGCAGAGAAGCCACCAACCCTTTTTAATGCCTCAAGTAGCTCATCTCGCCCAATGTAGTCCAAATCCTTCCTGGCTGTCAAAATTCCAGCTTCATTCCTGTCATTTAAATCATGATAGATCAGCCTGTATTCTGATGCCAGATTGATACAGCAATATTAGTCAAATATTATTTACAGTATATTTTGAAGCTCTGCCCCAGTAAAATCTTCTGTATGCTCTGCAATTTCCTTGAGTAAAGTCTCCTTTTCCTCCTCTGAGCGAAAAAATTTATTCCTAGCATGCACCTAGTTTGCAACAGGAAAAAAAGTAAACACAATGAAATACTACAGGAAGCCAGGATCCCAGTAAGTAAAGGTTGTGGTGGTAAAGTACCTTCAAAATGGCAAGTCTTCCATCTTTTGATGGCAAACCAACTCTGATGATCTTGTCAAAACGTCCCTTCCTCAATAGAGCAGGATCGAGAATATCCAATCTATTTGTAGCACCTATCACAAGCACCTGAAATTCAACTTTAGTATATCAAATGACATCTTTATGAACCCACTAACCAATCAAAAGCTTACCTGAGCTGTAGAAACTTTGAATCCATCCATCTCAGTCAGTATCTGAAGTAAGCCTTGTTCCCTCTCAGCACCTCCCTGTATATTAAAATGTAATTAGAAACCGAGGTTTCATTATGAGGAACATGGGAGAACAAAATGAAGTACAGGTTCTGCAGGCAATCTGATTAAATGTTTATCAACAATTAGACATTATGAGTGTGTTTGAGAAAGCTGGAAAAAAAATTACACTGATAATTGATTTTTGTATAATTGTTTATTGTGATAATCGATTATAATCAGAATTTATTTTTGTTTGAGTCTATTTGCTGAAAAGCGATTTTAAGATAATCTATTTCGTTTGGGTGGTGCAAAAACTCGCTTTTATATAGTAAATTACGAAAAAAGGTATGAAGTTAGTTGTATAATTTAATAATATTTGTTTAGAAGTTTGTTTTGTAAGGGTAATCAGGGAAGACAGTTTTGAGAATGAAAAATAATCAAATCACAACAATATTAAGCTAAAACAAACTAGATGGCATAAAACAACTTTTTTTTCCTCAAAAAAAAGCTTATTTATAAATTTAAGCAAGGTGCCAAACATGTTAGATTATTTTGAAAACAACTTTTTGGGGATAAAACAGCTAAAATGGAAAAAATTCAGCTTTCCCAAACATGCTTATGTATAAATTCATCAAGACATCACCAAATACAAAAATGTCTGACAATGAGTAGGGTCTGGGTAGGGTACTATACCGTCCCTATACCCACGTTTGAAAAAATTACCCGTACCTGGACCCGTACTCGCGTGGGTAGCAACTTAAGTACCCTTACCCGTACCTTCTGGGTAACCTAAGCACTCGTACCTTCTGGGAACCTAAGCACACGTACCCGCACTTTAATTGTGAAAAAACAATAAATAACAAAAAAAACATTACAATAATTTAAAACAATCCAAAGATCTTTTAAATCTACTCATAAAACATTAAAATCAAAATATTTAAATAAATAAAAAATCAAAAAGGGAATTATAGATGCAACTAGGTTTAGAAAGTTAAGAATCTTTAGATTAATTTTGGTTTTAAAATTTGTATTATGGTTAAAATTATATATATTAGTAATATAAATAAATAATTATATATGCATATGCATATGAGCGGGTGCGGGGCGGGGTAGGTACCATAGTACCGGTACCCGCACCCATACCCTTTCAAATTTGTGGGTAATTACCTATACCCAGACCCTTACCCATTGTGCGAGTAATTACCATACCCATCGTGGGTAATTTTTGCAGGTACCGAATGGGTAGAGTACAAATTAACATCCCTACATAAATCTCAAAACATGAACATAGGCATGATCCCAGAAAGTTATGGTTAGGGTAAGATTGGGATTTACCCGTTTTCCTGGAAAACGAGTCAAACCAAAAATTCAGGAGCCTCGTCGGGTCGCCAAAAATCACACAATTTCATCTATTCTACGATCTTGCCTAGCAATCCCACCAAGAGCTCATCTCTGCGAGTTTTGGGCAAGACTGAGATCGCAGAGGCCATAGAAAATTGTAAGATCATGCAGTCCTACGAGTAAAATCACGATCTTGACTACCTTGGGATTCATGTCTAAAACACAGGAATCTACAAAACAGTTCACTACTCAATCCTATGTAGTTAGGATAATATATGCTGTAAGGTCAGATGGATATTAACTTTTCAATGTTACTATTGAATTATCGTTTTAGATAGAGAAGGAGGAAAAGAGAGAATAGAGACTCAATAATATGAGATTGATATTGATTTGATGTGATGATAACATTTAACAAATGACAAACCCAACAATCCTATTTATACTAATAGTAGACTCCTAGTCCTAATTAAATAAGGAAATAAATCAAGGAACATAAATAGCAAATAAATCATACGAGATCATCTAGGATACTCTAAAATATTCTAAGCTGCAAAAACTATATTATGAGATATTTTCCATATATTCTAACCATTACATTTAACTGGACTCCCCTACAACTATTTCATAGGCCAAAACATTAAGAAGGACCATATAATCCTTAGAAAAATGTAATAACATCTGAAATAGAACTTCAACAATTCCAAACCAAATTCAAGCATTAATGCTACAGAAACAAATCCAAATTGCAAGCTTGTTTTTTCCCATAAATTTTACAGTTAATTTAGGAAGGGCAGAAAACAATGTGAAAGTTGTTCATATCTTACTCCGCCAATGTCAGGTCCTCCACGCTTGCTTCCAATAGCATCTATCTCGTCGATAAAGATGATAGAAGGCGCGAATGATCTTGCACTTGCAAAAAGGTCTTTAACACGGGATGCAGCAACCCCTACAAACATCTGGAAGAAAGGGCAAATTAGATTACCAAATTTCATTTTAACGTAACGTTAAAGTTCCAAAGTAATCGAGTAAAACACTAAGATAAAGACAACTCTTATGCATGCAATATTTCAAGTCTCATGGGTATATGCCATCATAAATTTCATTCATTAAGACAAATGAATGCACAAGATCTAGATGCAATTAGTAGCATACTCCAATCGAAGTCATATTTGTGTGTGCATAATTGCGTATTGATTGCAAGGTGTTGGAGTATAAGAGTTTTAGTCAGTACTGCTGTAACTCAAACTGAATTGCTGAGTCAGCAATTCAGTTGAGAATTAGTTAGGACTGTTAGTTAGTTACAAAAGTGGTTAGAACGGTTACAAAGCAGTTAGAAGATGCCGCTATAAATAGCCCTGTACACTGCATGAATATCAAGGAAAAATCATTCCTCAAATTACTAGTTTCTGTTCCTTTCTCTCACTCTCTGAGTTTCGTTTTCTCTTTCTCAACTCATTCAATTCTATTATGGTATCGTGAGCCACTTTTCTGGCGCCAAAATCCGATTCATGGCAGAAACCAGAAATCCCTTCGATCCACCTCACGCGAACGGAACCACCATTGGAGCTTCGTCTTCATCCTCGATGAATTTCAATCCATCTCTCTCTGTGAAACTCGACGTTCAGAATTTTCTTCTGTGGAAGCAACAAGTGGAGGCTGTAATCATAGCGCACAAACTCCATCGCTATGTTGTTAGCCCTAGCATTCCACCGATGTTCAACTCTGAGCAAGATCGAGCCCTAGGTCTACAATCAGAAGCGTATCAGCTCTGGTTAGTGCAAGATCAGATGCTCTTTACTTGGCTACTCAGCTCCATTTCACCGCCAGTTCTTCCGCGATTCATCAATTGCAAGCAATCTTGGGAAGTTTGGGACAAAGTGCACAAGTTTTTCCACTCGCATCTTCGTACCAAAATTCGACAGTTCCGATCTGAACTGAAAAACACGAAGAAAGGTTCGCGTTCGATCACTGAATACCTAATGCGCATTCGAGCCCTAGTTGACTCGCTTCAGGCAATAGAGGATCCCGTTACAGAGCAAGATCACATCGACACGATCCTTGAAGGATTACCAGAGGAATTCAACTCGTTTGTCATGATGATTTACGCGCGAGTTGAACCGGTTCCAGTCAATGACATTGAAGCTTTATTACAAATTCAGGACGCTCAATTTGAGAGGTACAAACAAGATCTCTCTTCCTCTTCAGTTTCTCTCAATCTTGCTCAAAAAGAATCCACTAATCAGTCCTCTTCTTCTAATTCACGGTCGGATGCTGAGTTGGCTCCGAATCATGACAACTATCAGAACTCCAATCGAGGCCGAGGACGCAGTGGGCGCAATCGTGGTCGAGGTCGTGGAGGTCGAGATAATGGTGGTGAAAGGCCAACGTGTCAGCTATGTCACAAGTATGGTCACGACGCATACAACTGCTGGCACAGGTTCGAGCATGACTTTGTTCCAAGTCAACCAGCATACAATCGTACTCCCAAGCCTCAAACTCAGTTTCCCCAATCACTCCCTCCAAGACCACCGGCAATACAACAATATCAGCCCTTTGCATACATGGTTGCTCAGACTCATCAGTATCAGCCTACTCAAAACATGGTTCCTCAGTCGTATCAGTGCGCATCTGCTCAGAACAATTTTGCTCCTACTCAGGAATTCTCGTCCTCTCAGTGGTGGTATCTAGATTCAAGAGCCTCTCATCACATCACAGCTGATCCTCAAAACCTGAGTCAGATCACTTCCTTTGGAGGCAATGACCAAGTTCTAATGGGCAACGGGCAAGGTGTTCCCATTTCTTCCATAGGTTACTCTAAGTTCATTTCACCTAATCACCCACACACAACTCTGCTGTTAAACAAACTTCTGTTGGTGCCTAATATTACCAAAAACCTAGTCTCTGTGTCTCAATTTGCTAAAGACAATAATGTCTTCTTTGAATTCCATCCTCACTCGTGTTTTGTCAAATCACAGGGATCTAACCAAGTCCTCCTTGAAGGTTCTCTAGGCAGTGATGGGCTGTACTGTTTTAAGCACATCAACATCATCAAGGAACCTTCTTCCTCAATCACAAGTTCCCCACCCCTTATTACTAATTCACACTATAATTCCAATAAAGTCAGTGACTCTACCTTTTCTGCTAATGTGTATACAAACACTATTTCAGATTCCTATATGACATGGCACAATAGGCTAGGCCATGCTCATCCTAAAGCTGTACAAACCATTATGCAATTGTGTAATATACCTTGCTAGAATAAAGTAGCTACTGAACTTTGCTCTGCATGTTGTTTAGGTAAATCTCACACTCTTTGCCCCTCTTTCTCTTACTATTCACACTACACCTTTTGAACTAATCCATTCAGACCTATGGGGTCCTGCACCCATTACATCCTCAAATGGCTACTCCTACTACATAGCCTTTGTGGATGCATATACCAGACACACTTGGATTTATTTCCTCAAAAAGAAATCCGATTCTCTTGCTGCATTCAAACAATTCCATGCCTTGGTGAAAACTCAATTTTCAGCAAATATCAAGGCTCTACAATTTGATTGGGGAGGTGAATTTAGACCATTCACCAACCACCTTGCCGAATTGGGCATTGTTCACAGACGCACTTGCCCACATACATCCCATCAAAATGGGACAGTTGAGAGAAAACACCGGCATATTGTTGAGACGGGGCTCACCCTCCTCTCTCATGCCTCTTTGCCCATGTCCTATTGGGATCACAGTTTCACTATGGCTGTTTACTTGATAAACAGACTACCCACTGCAGCTCTCTCCAAGTTCACTTCCCCTTATCATGCCTTGCATGGCACTATCCCTAACTACACTGTCCTTAAAACCTTTGGTTGTGCCTGCTTTCCCTTCTTGAGGCCCTATAACAAACACAAATTACAATACAGATCCAGTGAATGTGTCTACCTAGGAATATCCCCTCAGCATAACCACAAATGCCTTGACTCCTCAAGTCGCATCTTTGTGTCCAAAGATGTCCTCTTTCATGAAACTCGTTTTCCCTATCCCTCATTGTTCCAAAATACTAGCTCTCTCCCTCAGTCAACTGAGTCCACCTATCCTTCCATTATTCCCATTATTCAAACTCCTCTCTTGAATCCTGTGCCCTTGACTCAATTCCCTCCCTCGTCTCCTAGACCCAGTAATCATCCAGAGTCCCCTGGTCACAATCTCACACCTACTACATCTCAGTCACCCTCGAATGGCACTACCTCACACTCTCCCTCCCTACAGGACATTGCCTCAAACTCCCCCTCCTCCTCCTTGGGTCCTTCGTCCACAGAACCAATTGTTGGTCCCCTACACCCAATGTTAACTAGGTCCAGAACAGGGTGCCTGCCCCCGAGGCTCTATCTCAGTCATGTGGAACCTCACTCAGTAAAGCAAGCCCTATCTAGCCCTGAGTGGCTGAGTGCAATGAAAGATGAGCATGCTGCACTGCTACGAAATCAGACTTGGTCATTGGTTCCTCTCCCTGCCAACAGGAGAGCCATTGGGTGCAAATGGGCGTTCCGAATCAAAGAAAATCCGGATGGCAGCATTAACAAGTACAAGGCAAGATTAGTTGCCAAAGGGTTTCATCAGCAGCTTGGCTTTGATTACCATGAAACCTTCTCCCCTGTTATCAAACCAGTTACCATTCGGGTCATTCTCACCATGGCCCTCACCTCCAAGTGGGTGATACAGCAGATTGATGTCAATAATGCCTTCTTGAATGGCTTATTGACTGAAGAAGTATACATGACAACCTCCTAGTTTTGAATCCGAAGATAGGTCCCTAGTGTGCAAGCTACACAAAGCTCTTTATGGCCTTAAGCAGGCCCCAAGGGCATGGTATGAAAGGCTGACCAGCACCCTACTGCAGTTTGGGTTTATGATCAGCAAATGTGACCCATCTCTCTTTGTCTACAACAAAGGAGCAATCTGTCTGTATGTCTTGGTGTATGTGGATGATATCATCCTCACTGGCTCCTCACCCTCACTCATTTCAGAATTGATCAGGAGGCTTAATGCCACCTTTGCCCTTAAGGAGCTTGGCAACTTGGACTACTTCCTTGGTGTGGAAGTGAAGCATCTTCCCAATGGCAGCCTGCTTCTCACTCAGTCCAAATATGTCAGGAACCTTCTTTCCAAGGCCAACATGCTGGAAGCAAAGGGTATCTCTTCCCCCATGGTCAGCAACTGCAAAATAAGCAAGTTTGGGACTGACACCATGGCAGACCCGAGCCTGTACAGATCTGTTGTAGGAGCACTCCAATATGCAACCCTCACCAGGCCAGAAATCACCTTCAGTGTCAACAAGGTGTGTCAGTTCATGTCAAATCCCTTAGAAACACATTGGCAAGCAGTGAAGAGGATACTAAGGTATCTAAAGGGGTCTCTGAATCATGGTTTACTGCTCAGACCAGCTTCTCCCACTGCTCCTCTTCCCATCAAAGCCTACTGTGATGCTGATTGGGCCAGTGACCCCGATGACAGAAGGTCTACCTCTGGGTCATGCATCTACTTGGGTCCCAACCTCATTTCTTGGTGCTCCCGCAAACAGCAACTAGTGGCAAGATCCAGCACTGAAGCAGAGTACCGGAGTATGGCTAACACCACAGCTGAAGTTTTATGGATCATGTCACTGCTCACTGAGTTAAAAGTGCCCTTCCTCACTCCTCAACTTCTTTGTGACAATCTTAGTGCAGTCTCCATTGCACATAATCCAGTGTTGCATGCCCGAACCAAACACATCGAATTGGACATTCACTTTGTTCGAGAAAAGGTGTTGTCCAATACACTTTCAGTCCATCATGTGCCTGCAGCAGATCAGCTAGCTGACTCCTTCACTAAGCCTCTCTCTTCATCAAGATTCAGCATGCTCAGAACCAATCTCAATGTGGTTGCTGCTCCCTCTCAACCACCTTGAGATTGCACGGGGAATGTTGGAGTATAAGAGCTTTAGTCAGTACTGCTGTAACTTAAACTGAATTGCTGAGTCAGCAATACAGTTGAGAATTAGTTAGGACTGTTAGTTAGTTACAAAAGTGGTTAGAACGGTTACAAAGCAGTTAGAAGATGCTGCTATAAATAGCCCTGTACACTGCATGAATATCAAGGAAAAATCATTCCTCAAATTACTAGTTTCTGTTCCTTTCTCTCACTCTCTGAGTTTCGTTTTCTCTTTCTCAACTCATTCAATTCTATTACAAGGACTAGCTATCAGGTACTGTATCATTAGCTAATGATTAATATGTCGGTGTTTCAAGTTAACTTTATTAAATTTTAGAGTGAACGTCCATTTTGGTCCTCCATAGATACAATGGTCATCAATTTGGTCTTTCAATAACAAATGCATCAAAATAGTCTCTCGATGTTATTTTTTGCATCAAATTGGTGCACTCTGAATATATTGGAAGACCATTTTGATATATTTTTATTATAGAAAGATCAAACTAATGACACCTGTATCTTTAGAGGACAAAAATGAATGTTTAAACTAAAATTTATCAACAACCCCATTCTTCAAAAAGTTTAATGATTTTGGATTTAGATATTGAACAGATATTTTGTTCCACACCCTACATCTTGCTAACTTCCATTCAATGCATATCATTAGAGAAGATGCAGCACCTCTACAAAATCCGTGCCATTAGATGCGAAAAAAGGCAACCCTGCCTCACCAGCTATGGCTTTAGCCAGTAGAGTTTTACCAGTTCCCGGAGGCCCATGAAGAAGCACACCTTTTGGACAATAAATTCCTTTGTCTTGAAACTCCTCATCATTCTTTAAAATTCGGACAATCTCTTGTAGTTCCCTCTTTATATATTCCTGGCCAGCAAAATCATCAAATGTAACACCAGTTCTTTCTTCTGCAGATATAAATTTAGCCCTGAGGAGAAAGCATAATAATTAGATCCCACTGCAAAGAGATTGATTGTTGAATTTTTTTTCTTTTCTTTTTTATGTAAAAAAATTGTGCTGAAAATTTCCAACTGTATTCAACACATAACCAGTTGTCATGAACCAATCACCATAAAACCAGAATTCCTATAACCTACAATGTTTGCAAAAATGTTTGATACAGATTTCTCAATATACTTTCTACAGTTTGAAAATTAACAAAAAAAATAAAAAATAAACTTCCCCCTTAAAATGCCCTAGATATCATAAAGATTAAGGAAGGCAGAGACCTAAGACAAGACAAAATCAGCGGAGTTATATATATATCAACAAATAAAAAAGAAATAACAAAAATAGTTTGGCAAATCCAAGCCGGGGAGGCACAGCATATTGCCTAGTTGTCTTTAAGTTCCCCATACAAACATCTGAAGTAAATTTTTGCAGGACAAATTCAATACACTAAAGATTTAATTGAAAAATAAAATTTTCCAAAATGCCTTATACATGGATGGAGCAATATCGAAGGAATCAAAATACTTATACATGGTTTCCATTGATTTCGAAAAGGCGTCCAATAGTGTGCCAAGAGAGGTATTGTGGAAGGCCCTAGAAAAGAAATTAGTTCATATTGCCTATATTCGAGCTATCAAGGATATGTATGAGGAAGTCAAGACTAGTGTGAGAACACAATGTAGGGTCACAGAAGATTTTCCTATAACCATAGAACTGCACCAAGGGCCAACTTTGAGCCCCTATTTTTTTTCCTTGGTCTTGGATGTGCCTACTGAAAATATTCAAGAGTCGATTAGAAGGAACTTTGGGGTAACACCTATTGCAGAAAAGATGGTAAAATCTTGCCTTAGGTGGTTAGAGCATGTGTGGAAAAAAATGTAGAAGCCCCGGTAAGGAGAGTAGATCAAATGAAGGGTCGCCCAATCACTAGAGGCATAGGGAAACCTAGAAAAACGATAGACCAAACTATTAAGAAGGATTTAAAGGTCAGTGGTTATTTATGATAGAAAATTATGGCGGCATTTGATGCATGTAATTGACCCCACCTGGTGGGAAAAGGCTTTGTTGTTGTTGTTTTTGCTTTGTGCAATATGGTCGAGCTTATAGTTATCAAGAACAAACGAACCAGAAGAACGTGAGGAAAAAGAAGAAGAACGAAGGAACGAAGAATGTGAGGAAGAAGGTCTGGGTGGAAGAAGGCATTAAAAGTAAGGGTAAAATGGAGATTTACTAAGTTTAAGTGAGGATAAATAAGACATTTGAAAAGATAAAGAGATGGCAAAATAGAGATTTGACGAGTTAAAGAGGGCAAAATAGAGATTTGAAGAGTTAGAGAGGGTAAAATCATAAGGAAAAAGAAAAGGAAACAAAAACGTGAAAAAACAATAATTCTTAGTTAGCTGTTGCACAGAAGGTTTTCTGCAGAAACGTGAAGACAGTGGTTGCCATGGCCGCAAATGCGCCCACGACTGGCCGCCAACGCTGTCGCTATTGCCGCGTCAATAAACATCTCCACGACACTGTTTTCGTCGTGCACACCCTCTGCTTTTCGCAGCAACGGCATGACAACGCCGCTATTGACTACCCAGGCAGAGCTAATGCCAGACCACAGGTTAATGAGCAATGCCAGTAGCCGAAAAGTATTTAGGATGTAAACACTAAGTGGCTTTATTCTGAAGAGTGAAAACTAATCTGAATCTGGACATGGTTTATGAAAGAAGCATAGAAGTTTGGGGCAATTTTCTGATGGCAATAGCAAGTAGCCCCTCTCTAGCTAACAAAATTAAAATGGTAAGGGAATTGATGAAAGGTTTTACTGAAATTTCAAATAAATAAAATGGGACAAAGTAGCAATATCATATTTTATCATGAAATTATTCTAGCAAACAACCACCTAATGTAAAAGCCAAAGAATGGGAAAGATTCTCTAGTAAATGACTAGATCTCAATTACAAGTAGAATGATACATATCAACCAGTTAACAAATTGTAATATGCAACATAAATTAAATTTCAAACAACCAGGGGGAAAGGGGTAGGAAACAGAGAAAATTTCTCCACTTACCGACTCTTTCCTAGAGATCCAAGTGCCTGGCGTTTGAGTGGCATCCTAGTTTGTTGGCTAGGAGGTCCCAAATCACAAGGTATCAACTTTGCATATATTGGTCTCATCAAATTATCAATCCACACATAAAATCCAACAGCCAAGGCAAGACGCATAGACCATATAACTGCAGTTGCAACAGTTGAGTATACTTCAGCGGGTACGCTGTCCACGTTAATGACATCAACATTTACAATTTGCTGATGCAGCTTTCTCCAAACATCATTCCAACAATCAATTGGCATTCGATCAACTGGATGACGCCGAAAAACAATATCCTTACTTTCAGTTCCTGATGTTTTGCCATTTTTGTAATATGGCAGAATCACTGCAGAAACAAGGCAACAGATATTCAGCAATACAACAATAACAGCAATTCAACTAGACTGACCGCTTTATGTAGCTGAGATGAAAGCAACCAAAGCATGGACCACAGTGCAACACAGCAATGCAACTTTGTTTTTTTAATTAGAGTGTTGCCTAAGGAGGAGAACAGGATGTAAAATGACTAAAATTCCACATAGCACATACCTAATCTTAAATTTTCATAAGTTTAAATTGCCCATAATGAAATTTTATATAACCTTCAATTCCCAACAAAACAGATTTTTAACAAGATCTATACCTAGATGAGAACCAATCTGCTAAAACTGCACAAAAGAATTGCATTTTCTCTTTCTTCTCCTCTTCTTCTTGAGTTAAGAAAATAATTTAAAACACCTTGGTTGCATGCAATGACAAATAAATATGCTGCCACCTGACTACTTGAGCACTACTTCTGCTCAGTTGTTGCCACCGCAGGCACCAAAAGAAAAGTGCACATTGAGGAACAATTGATATTACTATTACAATTCTGGGGTTTATTCTGTTCTAGTCTGTGTTCCTATGACTTTTCCTTTTCCTATCATATTTTAGGCAAGGTGTAGAGCTCAAGAAATTACATCCCTTCATCTTCGTTACTTAATTTACAATAAATACAGCTTGATTTTCTCAAACAGACAGTAACGCATGTTATACATAATGATGATGAACATGTAATTTCATCAACCAAGTAACATACATACTCAACCCAACATTAAAATGATTCACCTGAAGCAACAAATCAAACTCACACTCATCTATTCTCTTTGGGTTAAACTTTTAAACTCAACACTCAATGTATCCGTATTAACTAGTAAGATTCTCCTATAATATATTCACAAGTTCACAACCAAAATAGAGCTTGCAAAACTTCTATATAGCAAATAGCCAACTAGTTTCGCATCAATCACATAATACGTTGACCAGGAAAAGAAAACTGCACACCTGATATTGTTTGACCATAATTCGAGTATTCCATAAACTGGACATTATTTGAGTCAAGAAGCCTCAAAAAATCACTGAAGTCTATCCTGTGCGAATTTTCAGGGTCCCATTCTGTTCCTTTCAGTTTTCCGCGCAAGGTCAACAAAGTTCTGCTCCATGAAGAAGCCATGACAAGCTGCCTCTCTAACTGCACGTTAGCCTTGTTGTCAAGTTCTTCCAATTCATTTATCCGTTTCCTTTCAGCCTCCTTCAGTTTCTGCACACACACACACACCACAATTATCTATGAACTCACAAGTTCCAAATTAAATACAACATGTGCACCATCATTCATGACATAACTAAAAGGTAACAAGATTCCCAACAAATGATGAGAAATGCTGATAACATACTCCGGTGGTTTTCATGTGGGACTCGCTAAATCAACTGGGCTCACTCTCTATTCGGTGGGTCCCACATGAAATCCACCCGATAATAAAGTATGGTAAAGGGTGTGTTGGTTTGCAAGCATTGCTCAACATTGATTGCATGGCATCTACAAGCAGAAAAATGGTACCCAACAAAAATAAATGAATAAACCAACATCAAAAATATAAACTTTCTACAAAATAAAAAAGACCCAATTCTCAGTTTCCAGAGTTTCATCGAATTCTTCTCTTTTTCATCGTTTTTTACAGCATAAAGAGAGATGGAGAGTTCAAAAGTGAACCTCGAATAGCTGAGAGGACTCGGCATCTTCTTCTTCGTTAGGGACTGCTGCATCTGAAAGAGAATTGGAAGCAGATATTGTGAGTTTGCGGTGAGTAATGCAGTTGCTATGTGAGAAATTGGTTCTTCTGAGAAGGCGATGAGAAAGAGTGGAGCGAGGTAAAGAAAAGGGGAAAAGAGTGAAGAGGGTTTTAGGAGGGAAGAAGGGTTTAGGGAGTTGAAGAAAATCTATGGTGTTTGCAATTTGAGAATTCATGTTTAGCTTAGCGGCGACAGAGACAGAGAGAGAGAGGAGTAGGACTGTGTTTCTTTCTTCTACTACTCATTACACTCCTTACAATAACTTGACTTCCGTGATTATCTGCTTTCTGCGTTCTGGAGTTATGGGTTGGGACTTGGGACTTTGCTGAAGATTATCGTTTTATTTTTTATTATTTTCATTTAAATAAATTTCATTAACTTATTTATTTTATTTTCCGGAGTATACTAAAAAAAAAAATGATATTTTGTACAATCAAAATGGTACAATCTTGTGACAACTTTTTCACAATGGTTAATAACGTGCAAAATTGAGGTTAGTGATGTGTTGAACTTCGTTAATTGATACATATGTAGTAGATGGGCAACTCGTTAACTGATAACTTGGTTAATGATGTATAAAAACTTGGTTAATACACTTCAATGGATGATCAATGCAATTCAATGGATAGTTAATGAGTTACCCATTTCGGTGATAATGGTTTGGTTAATGACATTCAAAATTATGGTTAATGAGTTATCCATCTCGATGACAATGGTTAGTAAAGTTCAAAATTGTGGATAATGATATGTTGAATTTGATTAATTGGTACAACGAGATAGGTAACTCATTAACCATCAACTGAACTACATTAACCACGATTTTGAACGTCATTGACCATTATCAAAAGTTCTTCTAAAGTTGTCACATTTTGGTTATTCAAATAACATAACTAATGCTCTAATCCCATAATTGTAAAATTATCTCCCGTCATAGGGTTAGGTATTTATAGGGAGACTTTCCATGCTTTTCCAAACATAAGAATCGGGGATCAAACTGAAGTGAAGCCTCTTTTACTTAAACCAACACACGTTAGTGTTAACTTAATTTTTTTATAAAAACATATTGTAATTTCTAAATATGCATATTTACAACACTTCCTCTTGGATGATTATACGCTATGAATATACTTTTTTTTTCTAAACCCAGTATATCCCAACGCTATGAATATACCTTGTTAAAACATTTCTAAGAAAAATCCAGATGAAAACTTGGTAAAGGAAAAAGAGTATAATATTCATAGATAACTTCCCCTCAAAATATATTAATTATGAAATGTTTTCAATTGATGCATTCCAATATTATCCACGTACTTCTTGAAAATTTAGCAATGGTTTGGTCAACATATCTATTAGGTTGTTGATTGAGTGAAATTACAAATATCAACATCACATTTCTTCTGGAGTTCGAGTGTAAAAGATCGAGCGAAATTACAAATATCAACATGACATTTCTTCTAGAGTTCGAGTGTAAAAGAATTTTGGTGAAATACTTTGTTCTATTATCTTTTATGTCACCTTTGATTTTTACAATACATGTTTGCATTATTCTCATGCAATATTGTAGATTTGTCATTTCCCACTAACAAGCCACATGCTCCTCTAATATGTTGGATCATAGTTGCATGTGGGTTCTCAATCATATACATCCATAAATTTGAGACGGTTGACAAGGTGAAAATCATTTTGTAATGCACATCGGGCCTTCTTTTTTCGGGTCAAGCTCTAAACTGTCAAGCAACAAATAACAATATGGGACATGCTTGTCGGGCCTTTAGAAGGCATTAAGAGGATCTCCAATGGAAATTGTTTAAGAATTAAGAATTGTATAAAGCTAAATAATTATTCCTTACACAGTTACACCATTGGAATGAGTTTAAATGAATATGAATTGCTTATAAGAGCTGCTTCTATAAACAATCGAATTTTATATAAGAAAAACCCAATAAAAAAAAGGAGAGAAAAAATAGATAATTGCTTTGGTTACCTTTCTCCGGAAGCTAAAATAACAATAAATGTTAATAAAGATATGAATAACTTGTAGGACCTATTTGATAAATTTTCCATCTATGGTGCATTTAGGCAAATAGCATAAACTCATTCGATAAGTTTTTTTTTCCAAATAAGTTAAAAATAATTTTTTTTTTATAATCCAAAAATATATTAATTAGAGTACAATGGGGGTACTCTAACCCAAAAATACAAAGAACCAAGTATACATTTACAAAAACCTACATAACAGAAAAGTCCCGAATGTAGCATGTATCTAACAAAAAAAACCTCCCCAACTATTTCTCCATACAAATCTTTACCCACATTGAAAGACCTATAATATCACCCTGCTGTGATCCTTGTTTCAACATAAGAATTCCTAGGTGAAACGAGAATCTTACCAATTATTTCTAAACTGTAACTTTCAACCATTTGTAAGCTCATTTAGTGTACCCTGCATCCATAAACCCAACGTTACAACCAAGCTGCAGATTTCCCCATGAGACATAGCCAACTTCCACAGGATTGCAACACCAGTCTGAGAATGTAATTTTCTCTCCCAACAAATATTTTCATAAGTTCTCTAACAAGCTTACTACAATAAGCTAAAATGAGCTTATATGAAGCAGCTCATAAACTATTCTCATAAACTATTTGCGTATATTTATTTTTATAAATTATTCTCACAAGTTCAAATAAACTCTTCCAAACACACCTGGTCTCGTTTACCCCCTCTCCCCATCCCTGGCCTCATGGTTCTGGAGACAAAAGTTCATAATGTAAAAAGGAAACGAGGAAAAAAGAAAGTATTCTGTCCATGAACTAAAATATAATGTCATACAAATCATGTCCAATCCAACAATAAAAATGTAATACGTTGCATGAGTTTTATGAAGCAAAAAATGCTAAAGAGAATTGTTAGGAGACTGCCAAGGAGCTAAGCTGCCAACATCATGTATTTGCGATCAAGGGTTTCAAAGGCGCTGTAATCAGATAGCTGTAGGGCTCAGACAAGGAACCAAGCGTGTAAGAAATTGCTAATTACAAATGCACAGTTCCGTCAAAAACAAATTTATACGTCCCTCCAAAAGCTTAAGATTGAAACTGCAGTTTGATTTGTCTTATGTTATTTCTAGTTTGCTACCACATATACACTCAGGGTATGGATTTTCATAGAAGGACTCTTCAGTCCTTAAACGTGCTCGGCCTTTAACTCCTGGTAGGGAACCATGTCTTTTCCTTGGAGCTCCTTGCCTACACGTATTATCATGAAAAATAAGCAGGTCCTTTCAATCTCGATAACTCGCAAAATGATATCAAATAGAGATGATAGGGGAAAGAACAAGTAATTACAGATTAAACGGAAATACAAATAATTACAGATTAAAAGAAAAAAATAATTTCTATACAATAACAACCAAAGCCTTTTTTTTAACAGGATGGAGTTGGCTACATGGATCAAATAATGTCATTGTATTCTGTTATAAACCATGTCTTTAGAAAGAAAGGCTATATTAGAGAAAAATGTAGTTGTAATTTTAACTTCTAATCATTATGTCGTTAGATAATAAGGTCAGGAATCAGGAACCAAAGGGAGAGGGAATCAGGTGAGCATAAAAACTGCTCATCTTTATGATATATTTGCATAAACATAACATTATGCAAGTCACCTATTCTTGTGCATCCGCTGCACTAGATGTGACAGTGCCGTTCCTTCCTCTAGCTCTCCAGTTTCCAGCTTATCAAAAATTTCAACAAGTCCTTTCCTGAAAATAAAATGAATACGAAAATTAAAAAGAGACAAATAGAAGAATCAAAAGCGAAAAGAGGCATTATCATAAATTCAAGTATTTCGCTACATAAGCAGCTGAAATCCAGAATGAGGCAGTAGATTAGTTAAACTTTCACAGCATATCTAACATTGCCATCTTGTTTGCATGGTGCACTTGACTGATATATATGAGCATGTATTAGAACTTAGAAGAAACCAAAAGAAACAGACCGGTAGAGAAAATAATAAGAATTAGATCGTGTACTGAAATACTGAATTGACATAATTGGAAAGGGGAGGGAATGAAGGACCCTATCAACTTCAATTATGATTGAAGACTTTTTTTAGGGAAGAGTGATTCTAAGAATTGAATGCATAACATCGAAGAGTGAAATAACCAACATTTCAGCAAGCATGCATATTAAAAAAAGAAAAGAAAAGAAAAGAAAACAAGACTAGATACCTAAAGGTGGTTGAAATGTATTAATAACCCCAAGAAAACTCATTATAATTATAATGTCTTGGATTTGGTACCTGTCTGGATTGATTGTCTTGCGGTGACCTAAGAATCTGCGGTGCCCCTCAACAGCTCTCGCCATATTTCCTGAATGTGATGGAACAAACACATCACTCTCTACAGAGATTATGTAATCGAGTGCAGCAGTTTGAGATGCATGATTGATAAAAGCTTTCAGCTCTTCAGGGGTTGCAAGGGATTCCTGTTATCATTTATCAATCAATTAATCAGGTCAGCATTGCCCCTCACAGACAGATTATGAGCCATTGAACTATTTGTTAACACAGACAACAAAATGATTTACAAACCTTAAAGACTAGATTAGGGAAGCGGGAGGAGAGCTCTGAAAGATGTGTATTACCACCATAGATCTCCCCTGCTGCAATGTATATTGGTGTTGATGGAGGAAACCCTTGAGCTTGAAGAAAAATGCCCACCTCCTTTGGAGTCAGCGGACAAAATCCTCCAAGTCTCTGTTCTGTTGCATTTATCTTTTTTACTTTCCAATAATTTGTATTCTCCCTAAAAGAATTGAAACAAATGTAAAAAATATATAAAACATCAGTAAAATGATTAAGTACTTCTAGAGTTAGATATATTTCAAAAACAAGGTAGCATATACATTATAACTATTCTCACCTCAAAATTCTCAGCTCTTCAGATTCTGCATCTGTCAGACCATATGTACAACCAGTAAAAGACAGCATATCTTTCTCATATCTCAGATGAAGAGCAATATATCTTCTCCCACGTGATCTCAGCCGATCCACCAAACTCTGTTTTGTAACCGTCATGTATGCTCAGAACCTAATTTACCAGGAAGCCCCATGTAGACCTCTTAAATGCATCAAAAGTGAAGGATATGGTAATCCGGGGATCATATGCATCATCTTCTAGCATAATGCACAGAAATATTGGACTTAAACACCCAAGGGTTGTGAACCTAGTAACTTTTTAGCATTCAAAACATTTAAATAATTCAAGTCTATAATCTATTACTTCTAATACTTTATTATTAAAGTAGCCCCACGTCACAAAATTTCCCACTTAAACTACCTATATTTAAAATTTGCCATGTCTATATGTGCCTTCAAGCAAATCCTCTTAAATCAAAAGTTTCCTATTTGTCCACTGTTTCGACAAGATTTGTAAATAATTTTTTTAAAGATGACAGTCATAATAGTCTGAACTAGTGAATCCTATTCTCTCTTTCTCTACTTTTTAAAGCCCAAATTTTTTCCTTCAAGGTTTTTCAGTTATTTAGGCACAAATTCCAAAGGGAAAAATCACATATGATTTCAAATTGTACCTTTTCACATCATTGATCATTGATCATCAATGTATGCTTGGGAATATCTATATTCCTGTCTTTACACGTGTTCATTTTTTTGCATTTTCTCTCTAGATTGATCCATTAAAAAAGCTACATTTTGCTTAGTAAAATAATTTAATGAAGAAAAAAATTACCATTCATCACACGGGAATTGAATCAACTATAGCCTCTCTAATCTCCATCCCATCATTTTATCAGTCAATAAATCCCAATATGATGTACAGATAATATTTCTACGAGATATTTAGGATACAAGGAATTATACCCCCACAAAAAAGTCTAACCTTTCCTAAATTCTCGATAGGAGGAGAAAATCGAAGTGCATGATACATTGCACGGCATCTCAACCTCTGGATGTCCAGAGGAAGATCATTGTTTGCAAGTCGAGAATCTGATTTTGCAACATGTATCACCTGCAAAATCGATTTAATATCTGTTTAAGGCATTCAGTTCATGTCTATCAAAAAAGACATCAAGACCATTAAATAAGGATTGAGCCATCAAACTGAGTTTTGAGGACTTCAGATACAAGAAAATTGAAATGCTAATTTTTACAGGAACCTGGTTAGAGATTTAACACGTAAACAATATATTTTCAGAATTCAGATTAGCACATTTTACAATGAAGCTTTCTGCAGAGAATGAGAACCACAAAAAAATTTAGAAAATCTAGGAAAAACTTGAATACCTGATACTCATTCCATAACCCAGTCATCTCTTGATAGTAACCCACACCAGACCAGGAAGTAAAGTGTTTCCTGGCCCGGGGCACAGCTTCTAAGTTCTTGGGAAGTTCCTTGACAACCCTGATATCTCCTTTCAGGGATTCAATGAAATGAAGCTCATCAAATATATCTGAAAATACACTGTGCACACACCCGAATAAATAAGGAGATAATATTGGAAAAGTAAATAATAGGCATCTAAGGAGTCAAATGATGTTGTAATAGAATATACCCAGAAATACCTTGTGTCTTGCCAGAATGAACGTTTATCCAATTGAGGGATGACTAGAGTTGCATTCATTATATGTGCCACAGCCACCATGTCCGATATCTATAGGAAAAGGATTGATTACTTTAGTTCAATCACAAAAAGAAAAAAAGTACAGCAGTTCAGCTTTACATGTAATCACTACCCAATCCCATCAAATAAGATGGCAATCATCCAATGCAAACATTGATAATACAGAACAAAACTACAACTGCATTTCACCATATACAACACATTATATTTAACAGTTTGAATGAGCTGCGGAAGTCATGCGTGAATGAGGGGGAAAAATAAACTAGTCAAAATGTTCACAATTTCCCAAAGGAAAACGATAAGGGAGAAAGGACAAGAAAACAGACATCAAGTTCCCAACCTTGATGCCAAAATAAGTATCAGAATTTGGGAATTGAATTATTTTTCTATTGATCAATGATGCAGAAATATATACACAGTTCCTAGCATCTACATTAGGAAACAACAGATGTTTCCTTAATTTGAAATCCCTTGATTTCAGGGATTGACTAATTACAAAATTAAATAGAGATTCTAATTCTAAAAGGTAAAAGATACAATATAAACATTCCTAAAATATCACACAACACACAGATTCTCACACTCCCCCTCAAGCTGGTGAAAAGGTGTTTTCCATTCCCAGCTTGGATATAATTCTCTCAAATGTGGAGCTATTCAACCCTTTGGTGAGGACATCTGCAAGCTGTCCCTGTGTAGGCACATATGGAGTGCAGATTAAACCATTGTCAAGCTTTTCTTTAATGAAGTGCCTATCCACTTCAATGTGCTTAGTCCGATCATGTTGGACTGGGTTGTGTGCTATGCTTATTGCAGATTTGTTATCGTAGTATAGCTTCATTGGTTCTTCCCACTTAACCTTCAAATCTTCTAATATGATTTTTAACCAAAGTAACTCGCATACACCTTGTGCCATTGCACGAAATTCTGCTTCAGCACTAGATCGTGCCACTACACTTTGTTTTTTACTTCTCCATGTCACAAGGTTTCCCCCAAGAAAAGTGCAATACCCGGTAGTTGATCTCCTATCAACAATCGACCCTGCATAGTCAACATCTGTATAGGCTTCAAGAGACATATTTCTAGGGGTGATCATCGGGCGGATTCGGACTGGGATTGTCGGGTTGGGACGGATTTGATGCAAGAAAACTATAATCCATTTCCGCCCGTTACATGCCACGGGTTGGTCGGGTGGCGGGTTGACGGATTGGCGGGTTGGTCGGGTGGATTCATACGGGTCCATACTTTTTTATTATTTTATATTATTTCAGAAAAAAATTTAAAAATTAAAAAAGAAGAAAGGAGAAATTGAGATCTGAGACTGAGAAAGTGAAACAGAGGAGAGGGAGAGGATTGAGGAAGAGTGGAAGACCATCATCAGTCACCAACTACCAAACAGAGTAAGACCCGCCGTGCATCGGACCGCCAACGTGCGCCCCGCCGTATCCCCCCGCCATATCTACGAGCTGTGCCCCATGAGACCCAGATCTGTGAGACTTGTCGAATCACGCGAGGTCCTCGTGAATGTGGGTTCACCACCATCAGATCACGCCGGATCACGCCCAGACGCCGGACTTGTCGGATCTGTGAGAGGAAGAGAGACTGTGGGTTCACCACCACTAGATCTGAGGGAAGGAGAAGATCGTCGACGCCTCGCTCCCGGTAGCCTCCACGTGCCAGGCCGCCACTCGAAGAGCTCTACCAGAACGACTGGACCTGTGCTGTGCTACCGCCGCCGCTGCGCTACCTGGACGTTATGTGAGGGCCAACACTTCTTAACCTTGTGGTCGTGGGCGCAATTCAATCTGATGGTGATGGAGAAGTAATTAGGAAGTCAAGTGGAGGGTTGAGTGAGTCACGTGTAGTATTGGTGCAAGGTAAGAAACGAATTGGACCTTGGTATCCAAAAAAAAAAAGAATTGGGCCTTGACCCTATAATGTATAAATAAATAATTCTGATTTTTTTTTTTTAGTAGCGGGTCGGGTCGGCTACCGACGAGTGGAATTTTTCAGAACCGAACCCAACCGCAGTTATCCATTTAAAACCAATTTTGTCACCCGCCCAACCGATTCGACCCGCCCGCTTCACAAAAAATACTAATGGATTGGTCGGTTTCGGGCGGGTCAAATATTTTTTATCACCCCTACATATTCCCACCCCTTTTAAACAAGATTCCTCTTCCCGAAGTCCCCTTGAGGTACTGCAAAATTCTGTGAGCAGCCTGCAAGTGAGTTTCTCTTGGGCTGTGCATAAATTAGCTGATTAAGCTCACTGCATAGGCAATATCCGGTCTGGTATGGGACAAGTAAATGAGTCTGCCCACAAGGCGCTGATACATCTCCTTATCAACAACAACATCCTCTGCATTTCCCAGTTTTAAGCTTGGGTCCATGGGAGTACTTGCAGGTTTACAAGCTGTTTTACCTGTTTCTTTGAGTAAATCAATTATGTATTTCTACTGTGATATGAAGATGCCTTTCTTGGAGTGTGCCACTTCGATGCCCAATAAATATTTCAGCTTTCCCAAGGTTTTGATCTCAAATTCTTTGGCTAAAGACTGACTCAAGGCTTGTTGTTCCGTACTGTCATCTCCGGTCAAGATAATATCATCTACATACACTAATAGCACTGTTACTCCCCCTGAGGCAGAATGCTTAATGAACAATGTATGATCCCCTTGACTTTGTATCCCAAGGCAGTCATAGCTCTAGTAAACCTTCCAAACCAAGCCCGAGGGGATTGTTTTAGCTCATACAGGGCCTTTTTTAACTTGCACACTGTTGGCAGCCACATTTTTTCCATATCCTGGAGGTACTTCCATATAGATTTCCTCCTCTAGTTCCCCATGTAAGAACGCGTTCTTTACATCAAATTGTTGCAAGTCCCAACCCCTATTGGCAGCAAGAGACAATAATACCCTGACCGTATTCATTTTAGCAACCGGAGCAAATGTCTCCAAATAATCAATCCCGTAAGTTTGTGTGAACCCTTTGGCAACTAGCCTCGTCTTGTACCTCTCGATTGACCCATCAGCTTTATATTTCACTGTATATACCCACTTGCATCCAACTGGCCTTTTTTCTCCGGATAAAGTAACTAACTCCCAGGTTTTATTCTTCTCTAAGGCTTCCATCTCAACATCCATGGCTTGCTTCCATTTTTCATTGGACAATGCCTCAGACAAGGTGGTGGGTAGGTAGTATTTAGGTTAACTAGGAAGGCTTTGTGAGTGGGTGAAAAATGCTCAAATGAGAGGTAGTTGGAGAGAGGGTATAAGAGCTGTTTAGTGGCTTTTCTGGTTCCTTTTCTAATAGCAATTGGGAGGTCAAGGTCATCTATAACAGTTTGGGATTCAGTTTTATCCTGTAAAGTTTCAAAATCAGAAATTGTTACCTCATTTGAAGGACTGGAGTTGGACTCCTGGACTGGCATAGAGTCTAGAATAGCCTTTGACCTCTTCTTCATGAATACCAGATTTTTCTTCCACCGCACATCAGATTCAGCCACAACAGAAGGTTCGGGTTCAGCCACAACAGTTGGCTCGGGTTCAGCCACAACAGAAGGTTGGTTTGTGGGCTCAAAAGTGGGCAAGTCAGGTAACCCAAGAGGTCCAAGAAGATCTAGTTCCTTATCTTCCCTAAAGCTCTCCCCCTGAAGATAAGGTTGATTGAAATAGGATCTAGCCTCATGAAAGGTGACATCCCGAGAGACAAAGAACTTCCTAGAAGGAGGGTGATAGCATTTATACCCCTTTTGAGTGGAAGAATACCCAACAAACACACATTTAAGAGCTCTAGGATCAAGTTTCCTTCTATCTTGACTATGGACATGGACAAAGGAGACACATCCAAAGATCCGAGGTGTAAGGTTATTTGTAGTGGGGAGATTTGGGTAAAAGGAAGAAAGCATGTCCATTGGGCTTTTTAAACCTAAGACCTTGGAGGGAAGCCTATTGATTAGATGTGTTGCTGTAAGGACAACTTCACCCCAAAAAGTTTTAGGGACATTGTGCTGGTACAAAAGAGCCCGAGTTTGATCAAGAAGATGTCCATTCTTCCTCTCAGCTACCCCATTCTGTTGCCGTGTTTTGACACAAGAGGACTCATGAACGATGCCCTCCTTTTAACAGAAGGGTGTAAGGATGTGGTTGAAGTAATCCTTAGCATTATCAGACCTAAGGCGCTTGATACTTACACCAAATTGGTTTTTTATCATAGAGAAAAAATTCAGGAATACCGTGCTTACTTCAGATTTATTTTTAAGTAAAATGGTCCAAGTAACACGGGTACAATCATCAATGAAGGTAACAAACCAGCGAGCACCAAGCACGTTAGGAACCTTAGAGGGACCCCACACATCAGTATGAACAAGATAAAAGGGAAAAGTGCTTCTTTTGTTGCTTATGGGAAAAGATGCACGCTTGTGTTTAGCAAGCTCACACACATCACAATGAAGACTCTCAACCTCTGTTTGGGAGAACAATAAAGGAAAAAGAACTTTAATAATCCTAAAGGAAGGATGTCCCATCCTACAATGGTAAAGAAGAATCTTTTCCTTATTGGATAACATAGATTCAGACAGGAGAGAGTGAGGCAAATTGGTGGTCACAGCCAGGGAATGCGTATTCAGTTCTTCAAGGTAATAAAGGCCGTTCCATTCTCTAGCAAGTCCAATCATCCTCCTCGAATCCTTGTCCTGAAAAACACAATGATTGTTGTGAAAAATCACTTTACAGGATAAATCTTTAGTGAGTTTTTGCACATAAACAAGGTTGGTAGATAATTTTGGGACATGGAGAACATTCTTTAATGTTATTGATGAATTTACTTTAATGTCTCCCAAACCTGCCACTGTTACAAGGTTACCATCTGTTGTAATAATTTTCTTATTGCTGGGACAAGGTGAATAGGTAGAAAAGTGAGTGGATAAGGGTTTCATATGGTCAGTGATGACCTTAATCCAAAATCCAATGTATAGTAGATGGTTTTTCCGAGACATTTAATCCAATTGAAAATGAAAACATACCTGAAAAAACCAAACTACAGGTACCTGAATGTTTTTCCAGATTGCTAAGGAAAGACCTCGGCCTTTCTATCTCTTCCTGATTCAGGTTGCTGGATTCAGGCTTATGCTCATCACTAGTGTCGCCGATTGCAACATGAACCTGCCCATTTTTCTTGAAATGTCCCCCCTTTTGTCCCCACTCACGGCTAGAAGGTTTACCATGCAGTTTCCAGTACTTCTCGCGGGTGTGGCGTGACTTGTTGCAATATGTGCATCATAGACCATCATTTTTGTTTCCCACATTTGCAGATTCACCATTAACACGTTCAGCAACCATGGCTGAACTGTCCACATTAGGAGTATCCAGCATCAAACTCCTTCTGCTCTCTTCACTTCTTACAATGGCCACCACTTCATTGAAACATGGAAGTGTTTGTTTCCCAAGGATTTGAATTTCGACCGATCAAATTAAGAATTTAGGCCAACCAGGAGATCATAAACCCTGTCTTGCTAAATAAAGTCCTTGAGAATTGTTGCATCCTCTCGAACACTTAGGCTTGATCACTCTATAAAGGTCTAGTTCCATCCATAGGGACTTTAGTTGATTGGCATATTCAAGATATGATCCTATTCCCTTGCTTTGTCTGCTCATGTTTTCACCTTTACTTCATATACCCGGCCGCATCCTTGGCTTTGGAGTAGGTCTCGCTCCACTGCATCCCAAACTTCCTTTGCGGTCTCGAGAAACATGCAGTATCACTAAGTTCGGGATCATTGAATTCCACAAACCAAGCCATGATCATAGCATCTTCCTCATCCCATGCTTCGAACTTGGGATCTCCTTTTTGGTCCAGAACCCTTGATGTGGCTCGGTTTCCTTTTTCCCTTCAAAGATTGTCCAGAAGAAGTTGGGACCATTTCAAGTAATTCTTCCCGATTGGTCGATAGGCGGCATGTATGTTCTGCAGTTCTCCGTGTTGGGCATCCTTTGTTCCTTTCATTGTGTCCGTAACTTCACCCCTCTTCGTTAGACATAATGAGGTATGAAGGCTGTCACTAATGATGGCAATGAAGGCCGAATAAGTAAAGATTAGGCTGGAGATACGTTGGCAATGAAGGCCAACTGTAGTAGGGTTTAGGGTTTTTTGCGTTGGCAATGAAGGCCAACTGCTGCAGGTTTTAGGGTTTTTTTTTTCTCGCGGAAGCAGGCCCCCTTAGATCGGGAGCTTTGATACCATATCAGAATTTGGGGATTGAATTATTTTTCTATTGATCAATGATGCAGAAATATATACACAGTTCCTAGCATCTACATTAGGAAACAACGGATGTTTCCTTAATTTGAAATCCCTTAATTTCAGGGATTGACTAATTACAAAATTAAATAGAGATTCTAATTCTAAAAGGTAAAAGATACAAATATAAACATTCCTAAAATATCACACAACACACAGATTCTCACAATAAGTAACCCAAAGACCTATTCATATATAAGAAAGTTAAAATAGTAACTCTTCAACGATTTCATATGTATCATCATGTACTGAATTTTAACACTGCATGTAATGTAAATATTTTATATATGTTAGAATTAGTTGGACGGTGTGGACGGTGCGGACGGTGTGGACGGTGCGGACGGTGTTCCTAGGATTTACCGGCGACGGTGGACAGTGGGTGACCGCAGATGTAACGTTCTTCGAAGAAAAGTTTTACTTCTCACCATCCACAGTTGAGTCTCAGACTATTCAAGAAGTCTTTCCGATTCCGTATCTTGGTCCATCACCTTTGTCGGAATCAGTTTCGACTACAGAAATTCCTAATGATCCCCCACTTGAGCAACCTCAAAGGTCACCCATCATATATCATCGTCGTCCACGAGTTCTTAATACAGAATTGGAAGGCACTGAAAGACCAGCTGAATCATGTCCTACTCCAGCAGATGACCCTACTACGGACCTACCTGAAGGAAACCTTAACTTGCCCATTGCTCTTAGAAAAGGTACTCGGTCTACTCAAAATCCTCATCCTATTTATAACTTCTTAAGTTATCATCGTCTCTCTCCTTCTTATTATTCTTTTGTGTCATCTATATCTTTCGTTTCCATTCCTAAAAATATTTGTGAGGCACTTGATCATCCAGGATGGCGACAAGCCATGATTGATGAAATGCAGGCTTTGGAGCATAATGGTACTTGGGACTTGACTCCTCTTCCTCCGAGAAAGAAACCCGTTGTCGTTGGCCATTATATCAGTTGGATATTAAAAATGCATTTCTTCATGGAGAATTAGAAGAGGAGATTTATATGGAGCAACCTCCTGGATTTGTTGCTCAGGGGGAGTCTGGTTTGGTTTGCAGGCTACGACGATCTCTATGGGTCAAACAGTCTCCACGAGCTTGGTTTGGAAAATTCGATTCGATTATTCAAGCTTTTGGAATGAAACGTAGTGAAGCAGATCATTCGAGTCTTTTATTGCTATACCTCTCCAAATAGATGTGTTTACTTGGTGGTCTATGTAGATGATATAGTCATCACGAGAAATGATCGGGAGAAAATTTTCACTTGAAGGAACATTTATGTAGTCATTTTTGGACCAAGGACTTGGGGAAATTGAAATATTTTCTTGGAATTGAAGTTGCTCGATCAAAGAATGGGATTATCATCTCACGAGGAAGTATGCATTAGACATACTTGAAGAAACCGGTATGTTAGATTGTCGACCAGTTGATAGTCCCATGGATCCGAATCAAAAATTGCTACCCAACCAGGGGGAGCCTTATTTCCGATCCCGAAGGTATCGGAGATTGGTTGGGAAGCTCGTCTATCTCACTATTACAAGGCCAGATATTTCCTTTGCAGTGGGAGTGGTGAGTCAATTCATGCAGTCTCCTCATAATGATCACTGGGATGCAGTAATTCGAATTCTGAGATACATTAAAAAAACTCCAGGACAAGGACTACTTTATGAAGACAAAGGAAGCACTCAAATAGTTGGATTTTGCGATGCAGATTGGGCAGGATCACCCATTGATAGGCGTTCCACTTCAGGGTATTGTGTGTCTATTGGAGGAAATCTTGTCTCGTGGAAGAGTAAGAAACAAAATATTGTTGCAAGGTCTAGCGCAGAGGCTGAATATAGAGCTATGGCTGTAGCCACGTACATTTGGATTAAACAACTTCTTGAAGAATTGAAGTTTGGAGATACTCAACAAATGAAGTTATGTTGTGATAACCAGGCAGCTCTCCATATAGCTTCCAATCCAGTATTTCATGAGAGAACTAAACATATTGAGATCAATTGTCATTTTATCCGAGAAAAAGTCATTTCTAAAGAAGTCGTCACCGAATCTGTTAGCTCTAATGATCAACTGGCAGACGTCTTTACAAAATCTCTAAGAGGACTAAGAATTCAGAATATTTGTTCCAAGCTTGGAGCATTTGATTTGTATGCTCCAGCTTGAGGGGGAGTGTTAGAATTAGTTGGACGGTGTGGACGGTGCGGACGGTGCGGACGGTGTTCCTAGGATTTAGCTTATCATTCATTAATTATCTTGTAAACATGAATTGTAATTACTCCTAAGTGTATATAAATATCAAATCTGCTGAGTGATAATCACTCAAGCATTTCACAAATCCCTTAGTCTAAAATTACTTTCAAGTCTTTCAACAATATACATACAATTATAGGTGTAAATGTAGTAGAGAGAGAGAGAGAGAGAGTAAGAGAGCATGGATTTATCTTCTACATAAGAGTTACAACTTAACAAGACACTGCAAGAGAGGAAGAGGCGACTTACACCAGTTCGCATTTGATTTAGTCCACCGTTACTTCTCACAGTTAGATAGCGATCAAATCCTTGTGCACCTGATGCAGTGAAACATATTTAAGAGGAAGGAATAAAAACAAAATGCACTAAACAACAATAGCAAGGGTATGCTCTACAATACAAAAAAACTATCATCTTAAGGTAGCTAAAAACGAAACTTAAATCAAAAAAAAAAAACAAACAGGGTCTTGTTGTTAAGGAATCTAAAAAAAGCAAGGTTTTATGGAAAAACTAAATATTACACTTCTCACAATAATAAATACATCAATTCCCATGAATTTAGCATTCTCCTAAAAAAACCACACAAGCTATTACATGAATAGATGGATGCATGTGAAACCTTTATATTTCGCAGTCGGCTTGACACACGGGCGTAAGCCATGACCGAAAGGAGAATCCCAAAGTTGCTCGTTGTGAAAATGTGGCACCTGTAGCAATAGACAAAATGCAGCAGTTATTGAGAGTGAGCAATAGAAAAAAAAAATTCAAACTGAAGCCTGAACCAACAACACTCAATGATATCATACACATCAGCTTCAATGAAAAAACTAGTCATGCAATTTTGCATGATCCAACGACTTGTATAAGAAAAAAATTATTAGCAGACATGTCTATCAAAAGTGTTGAATGCTAAATTCTTTGTTATTTACCTTAGATAGTGGAATGCGGAAATTAAATCAAATTGGAGCACAGTAACTGCAATAAATTGGAATCCAATAACACAAAACGACATCGGATTTGGATCACAAAATCGATTAAGAAACACACACATGAATGAGTAGTATAGTACCTGGTGAGATCGGGAGGGTAGAGAGAGGGAAGGGTGGGTTTGTGGATCTTGAATTTGATTCCTAACGTAGAAGAAGAAGAGGAAGATGGAGAAAGCGAAAATGAAAAGGGTGTAGAAAGTGATGGTGCTGGGAGGGAATTTCCTGGCACGAAATCTAGATGTGTTGGACCCTCTGTTTACCATCTCTCGGCCTCTCTCTCTCTCTCTCACTGTTCCTACGCTTCTGTCTCCTTCACGAACCTGGGAATCATAAAGCACAAGCTGTGGTTTTAATGGAAAAAATATTATTATTTTTTTAAGTTTAATTTCATTTTTTTTTTATAAATGCCATCTTTTTTTTTTTACGGGGTAAACACCACCTTAAATAATAAGGGTGAGTTACGTATTATTCGAAGAAAAAATCAATTTTTGAACTAAAAAATCATTTTTAATTAGCTTGATGGGGTTTACTTAAACTTTTCACAAAAGTAATTGGTAAAATTATTTGATTGATCCCTTGAGTTTATTTTTTTTTCGATAAGGTCCTTTAAGTTTATTTTGTGTCAAATAGGTTCCATAAGTTAGGTTCGGGTGACAAACTTAAGCTTTTTTCTTCTCCCGACCTACGTGGTACTTCGAACCTGCTGACGTGTCAATAAATATAATATATTAATGATTTAAAAAAATTTATAAATAATTTTTTTTTAAATATTTAATAATTCAATTCATCTTCCTCTCAAATCCACCACCATCCCACCCCAAATCCACCATCACGGCACCACCACCATCCAAGGCACCACCACCATTGCAACATTCATTCAACTAGAGCTTCATCATCTAAACAAGCAGATACCCACAAGCACAAAACGAAACCCATAAATGCTTCCTAACCAATCGGGAATAGTGAACGGTGGTTGCGCGGAGGGTGGTTGCTCGCAGATTTGGGCGGAGCTCGCGGTATGATGTGGCTGGAACATGGCTTGACATGTGCGCGTCATGGATGCGTGGATCTGTGAACGTTGGGTGGTGGTCAACGGTGGAGAGCGCTGGGCATGGTAGGCGCGGTGGAGATCGCACATCAGGGTGGCAGAGGAAGCTGTACAGGGACCTGGCATTTTGGGCGCGGCGGAGATCGCACATCAGAAGTGCGATTTTCCCCCTTCTTCTCATCACCGCCGCCGCGCGAAACGCTCCCTCGCCGTCGTCCGTCATTGCATTAGATGGTTCCTCTTTTCCCCGTCGTCGTGCGCGTCACCTCGCCGCCATCCGTGCCTAGCCAGAGACCACCACAAATCCATGGCGTTGGGTGTTCTTTGATGGCTTCTTAAGCCAACATTTTGGGTTGGTTGGGTTTGTGGTGACGATGGCAGATCTGCGGTGGTGACCGCGGATCTGAGGTTGTTCCAGCACAATGTGGAGGGGGAGAAGAAGAAGATGGTGGTGGTGCCGTGGTGGTGGATTTGGGGTGGGATGGTGGTGGATTTGGGGTGGGATGGTGGTGGATTATTAAATATTAAAAAAGGAATTAATTTTATTTATAAATTTTTGAATCATTAATATATTATATTTATTGACACGTAGGAGGTTCGGAGTGCCACGTAGGTCGGGAGAAGAAAAAAGCCTAAGTTTATCACCTGAACCTAACCTATGGGACCTATTTGACACAAAATAAACTTAAGGGATCGAATCGAAAAAAGAAATAAACTTAAGGGACCAATCAAATAGTTTTGCTAAAATAATTTTTATGGTTAAAATGAAAAGCTATTTTCATTAACTTTTGAAAAAAAATCATTAAAACCTCAATAAAAAAAATTAAAATTACAAAAAAAAAAAAAACCAATCAAATAGATATATAAATATTAGAAGTGATTTCTTTTAAACAATGCTCTTCCATATATAAAAAAATTGCCTCCGAAAAGGTAAGTTATTATCAAAAACTAAATCCATCACTTTTAAATCTATTAAATAATCATTTCAACCAATGTGTGTTAGTAAGTGGAAGAGGCTTTAGTCCTTTAACCATCTCATCCTAGGTTCGATCCCGGGTGTATGTATATGAAAAAACACTATTGGGAAGGGTTTCCTCTTAGGCACCTAATAGTATTCCGGGAAATTGGTCTCTCATCTATCAGATGAGAGCATACTCCTGGAAACTAAAAAAACACATCATTTATGGAGATTTATCCTTCCTTGCACACATTTAGTTATCTGCTGCCCAAAGTATCGATGGAGAGTTTGGAATTGATACAAGGATGCTGCTAGAGTGAGCCACTTTAGCAAATCGCTCGTCGTGGGAAACATATATTAATCGTTAGATTCTATAAATAAAAAAAGGTTGGGTGAGATGAATCCATGAAACCAAGAGAACCGGTTGCCCTTGAAGATCTTTAATTGCCATGCGCCTTCAGTGCCATGATTTTAATAACCACTTTCATGTCGCACAAGTTGTCCTCCTCTTATTCTTCCAAGGTGGAGGCGGCAGAGCTAAATGATGTCGATGTTGCCTTGGCTGATGCGGCGGAAGTGGTCGAAGTCATGGAGACGGATTGAAAAAGTTTTGTAAATTTCCTTACTTCTCACTCCACCACCCTCGCACTACCATAAAATTACAACCTAGTTAACAAACACGACCACCTCATCCATCACAGCAATGGCTTCATCTTCATACCAGGATTTCGTTGCCAATCGCTTTCCTAGATCGCACCAATTCTAGGACCCTAAAGTCGCCTCTCATGTCGAGGAGAAGCTAGGGTTCTGCCTCAGAGAAACTGGCGTATCAAACGTGGTTGGACATCTTCCTTAGCCACAATGCCAGGGACAAAGCCATCGGTGGTGGCAGCGACATGTCGACAATGCGGCGTTTTTGGTGCCATCAGAACTCTCTCTCTTAACGACGGAATTATCGGTCTTGAGCTTGGTGTTCCTTGTAGCGGAGGCAGGGTTTTTGTAGTCGAGCCTGGCGTCAGTAAAGGTGCGCATGGAGGAGTCATGATCGTTTTTGAAGTCGTCCTTGTCATCATCGACGATGGCACCCTCCTAGGAATCATCGTCGGAGTCGGCGCTGCGGACGGAGATGCTCTCAACTTTGTGAATGGAGGTGAGGGCACCATCGCGGGTGTCAGCGAAAAAAGATGAGGGCAGGAAGGGAGGGGCGTGGTTGTCGGAGGAGGGCTGTAACGCCCTTCGTTACATTAGTGGCCCAAATTAATTTTCTATAAAAACATTTAAAACATTTAATTTAAATGTTTTAAAGGTTTTTATAGAAAATTAATTTGGGCCACTAATGCAACGAAGGGCGTTACATTTATGGTATTAGAGCAGTTCGATTCTAAATCGGATTGTGGTAATGGGAATTTTTTTAAAAAACAAAACATATATGGCCGCATATGATTGATGTTAGAGTTATAAAGACTGCATGTTATTCTTTTAGATGTTGGACCTGACCAACCCGATATTTGATTGACGGAGTAGAGATTTATGATGACTAACATGCAATGATATGAGTTTTGTTAGTGAGAATATATATATATATATATATATATATATATATATATTGTGTGTGAGAAACTTTGGAGTTGACTGACGCTTTATTGTTATTTTTTGTTTTGTTTCGTGTGTGTATTGTTTACCTCCAATTTCTGTTTAACTTGTTCTTTGGTGTACAAGACTTGTTTCATACCGTTGATTTTAATTAATTATTGATTATGATTGAACTTACCTAAGATTATTTGTTGTGCTGAAAAAATTATTCTGATGATCATAATGCATGTCTCTATAGTGTACGTAAATAAGTTTATTTTCTAGTTGCCTGTTTATTTATTTATTATTAGTTTTTTCAATAAGTGTTAGATGTCGAAATTTCATGGATGAAATTTCTTAAAGGAGGGGAGAAATGTAACATCATAAAATTTTAATATTTTTATTTTAATAAAAATATTAAGTGATTACGACGTTTAGTGTAGAAATTATTAGTATAAAAATGTATTGAAATTGTTTAATAATTATTATAAAATAAATATAAAGTTTGATTTTTTAAAATAAAAAGAGGAAAATTAAACCAAAAACATGGTGGGGGCCACATAATAATTATTAAACAATTTCAATACATTTTTATACTAATAATTTCTACACTAAACGTCGTAATCACTTAATATTTTTATTAAAATAAAAATAAAAAATATTGAAATTTTAGGAAGTTTGCTCATGCATTCACGCATCAGAGATGTTAGTGGAGGATGTTCAAAATAGAGGAGGTCGTCCGAGAGTAAGGCGATCCGGCAGTCCGCGATGATTCATCCGAGAGTTAGGTGAATCTGGTCCCCCCCGCGGTGGTGCGTCAGCTATCCAAGGGGTTCACCCATGGTTTGGTGGACTACCGGCGTTGGTGCTTAATGGCCAATGTGGATATGTAACTCCGAAGTTGACTTCCTGCAGTAGATTGGATCCAAGCGCATAATGGAGTAGTGGAGTAGAGTCGCACCGCATAACATACATCGATTGAACCGTTATAGATGATGTATATGTGTTATGTATGATGATTTGTGATAACATGCTATGTTTGTATGATGTATGCTCATCTTGCTAACTGCTTCCTTGCTGCTATGTTCATATATCTGTTTCTTACTTCCCGTCTTTGTGTTTGCTTTGCATGTATCTCTTTGGTTATGCAGAAGACGGTGACCAGCTTGCTGAGGAGTGACTCTGAGGAGCCGTTTCTCGTAGTCTAGGATTTCTTAGTTTATGTTGTTTATCCGAAATGTTTCGGACTATGGTTATACCAGCTCTGTAATGTGACATCGGGGTTGGGTTTTGTTATGTGTTTATTGTTATGTTTTCTTTTAAAACATGTTTTATTTTCTGCATTGTTGATTTTGTAACAATGTGGTAACCTCTACCTTGGTTTTATTATTATGATATAATATGCATGTGTTGTCTTTCTTTTTATCGCTCTTACGTGTTTTGAATACATGCGGGGTAGAGGGTGTCATATTTAGTGGTATCAGAGCAGGTCTGTCTTATCAGGCTGTGGTATGAGTCTGTTACGTGTGACACCCGATGCCGACGAGGGTGGGGAGTGGTCGCTGGTACAAGAAGGCACAAACAAGGAGCGGCTCCTGGCAGGCTTCTAGGAGGAGGGACACATGAATGAACACACCGGAATGAGAGGGATCCCGAGACTGTGTAGGTATGAGACTATACGGTTGAGGATGACTTACATGAATTGATTGATATTACCTATACTAACAAGATGCATCTTCTTTTCGATAGCCCATCACTTAAGAACTTCACAGTTAAGCGTGCTTGACTTGGAGCAATTATGGGATGAGTGACCTCCTGGGAAGTTTTTCCAGGAATCGTGTGAGTGAGGCCAAAGCACGCTAAAAAGACCCGTGTTGATTTGTGGGGACAGTCGTCAATCCATAGAGCAGTCTGCGATGTCAATACTATAAGACAGAACCAAAACAACAACAATGAAGGACCAGCTGAGTTTCAGGGTCTGGATAAGTTCCTGCGGATCAATCCGCCCTTGTTCAAGGGAGCTTATGACCCTGAAGGTGCTTTTTTGTGGATGCGGGAGATTGAGAAGATCTTCCGGTCTATGGGATGCAACGACATCCAAAAAGTCATCTTTGGGACCTTCGTGCTGACAGAGGAAGCTGAGCATTGGTGGGAGAATTGTCACTAGCGTATGGAAGCTGAGGGTACAGTGGTTACTTGGAATGTCTTCAAGGACAGATTCTTGGAGAAGTACTTTCCAGATGACATCCGAGATAAAAAGGAGATGGAGTTTTTGGCTCTGAAGCAAGGGAGTATGTCCGTGGGAGAGAATGCCGCAAAGTTTTGAGGAGTTTGCTTGTTATTACAAACTGTATCAGTATGTAACAGCCGACCGCTCCAAGTGCGTGAAGTTCGAGGATGGTCTGCGTCCAGAGATCAAGCAAGCCATCAGTTTCAGGATATCCGAGTCTTTTTCGTCTTGGTGAACAAGTGCGGAATCTTCGAGGATGCCTACAAATCCAGAGTGGAAAGCTACAAGAGTTCAAATGTTCATGACAGTATGAAGAATGATCAGAAAGACGAGGGAAGGCAGCGTCTAGCTCCAGTCGGTCGGGAATTCAAGCAAAGTGGCAAGGAGCCACAATTTTCAGCAGGCAAGTCCATGGACTGGGATTCTTCTGTTCCTAGGCCTATCAAATGTTACAAGTGTGGGAAGGATCACTATACTAGACAGTGCAAGGAGGTAGACGTCATCTGCATCAAGTGTGGCAAGTCTGGCCACATCAATCGGGAGTGTGGAGGAGCAAAGTCAGAACCACAGAGTGCTAGCAAGAATCAGAAACCCCAAGTAAATCGACTAAAGACTACTGGGAGAGTCTTTACTCTTAGTGGAGTTGAAGCCTCCGACTCCGAGGATTTGATCAAAGGTATGTGTCTTATTGGTGAAAGCATACCCGTACATTTTCAATCAAGGTGATATAAATTTTGAGAACGAAATTTTTATAGGGGGTGGAATTGTAACACCTTGTTTTTCATGTTAAGCCTTTAAGTGCTTATGTGTGTGCTATATATGTTAAGTTTGACCTTAGGAGCGTTATAAATGGCTAAGTGGGATTTTAAGGCTTAAAATCCCTTTCTGGTACATGAGCACGACCGTTCTTATGTATCAGCACGCCCGCTTGTGGCTGTCTTAGCCACAAACACGGTAGGGAAAACGCGCTCGTTGAGGGTGACATTGTGAGCCCGTGCTTAAGTGAGCACAACCCCGTGCTCATGTTAAGTACGACCGTTCTCGGGTCTAAAGTTATAAATAGATAGCAGTCTGCGAGGGTTTCGAGTGAAAACCCTCTTTTTGGCCCATTGGGCAATCCTAGTGTGACAGAAACCTCTTCCCTTCCCTTTCCTTTGAACCTTCTGAAGTTCTTGGTGATCTGGAGTCCGTTTGGGAGAGAAGTCACGCACTAGTGCCAATTAAAAGGTAACGTGGTCTTCCCTCTTTAATCTCATTTTCCCTTTTTCTTGAATTGGAGATTAATTGGTTAATCCTCTTGTATTTGGCCAAGGCTTGAAGAGTTCGTCGAGTCACTCGAGGGAACGTGTTTAGTTGCCCGCATTGTCATTGTTGGGAATCTTCATACCAGGTATGAGGAGAAGGGATAGTATGAACATGTAGGCATTGGGGGTAGCATAAGATGAAGGGTTAACCTATGACCCTGTCGTATGTTATTTGCCTATTTGACATTGTTGCTATATGTATGATATGATTTCAATGCTATTAGCATGGTTTGATTATCATACTGTTTGTGATTAATTTATGATGATGATGTTGTTATGTATTGATGATGATATTGCCATGGATGTTTGTTTTGATTGTTTGGTTGATGCTGTGAGGCGTTGAACGTTGATGTTAATTAGATATTAAAAGACGTTAATAATGATGTTTAAGAATTAAGGGATATTTTCCCGATTGTTCATAAGACTTGAACGATAGTAAATAGAGGCAAGATTAATGCTCAAAGGCTTAGTTAAGACCCTAGGATTGATTCTTGAGTGTTTTAAGGACATTAATAATAAAAATTGGAATTAAAGGATTAACTCCCCAATAAGTATAAAACATGGAGATTAATTAAGAGTAATGAAATTGATGTTGATGATTAGTGACAGCCAGTAGGATTGATCCTTGAATGCCCTAGGGAGCTTAACAAGGGTTCTTCAACCCTTCTGCCCAGAAACAGTACAGCCATGCTCCTATAAGCACGGTCGTTCTCAACAGTCAGCACGACCTTGCTCCCTTAAACAGAACAGAACGCTAAAACATGTTTCACCCCAAATGTCCTCAATGATGTAATAAGATACCAAACGAAGTAAAGGCAAGCTAGATAACTCAATGAAGGCTCAATGAAGATAAATAAATAACAAGCGATAAGATGTTGTAACTTGGTAGCCGAGTGGCCAAGGGGACCTTGATGCTTAAGGGATTCGACTTGGTAGCAATAAGATGTTGTAACTTGGTAGCCGAGTGGCCGAGAGTTAGGTGAATCTCCCCCCCCCCCCCCCCCCTCCCCGCCCGCCCCCGCGGTGGTGTATCCTAGAGTACGGTGCGTCGGCTATCCAAGGGGTTCACCCATGATTTGGTGGACTATCCGTTGGTGCTTAATGGCCAATATGGATATGTAACTCCGAAGTTGACTTCCTGCAGTAGATTGGATCCAAGTGCATAATGGAGTAGTGGAGTAGAGTCGCACCGCATAGCATACATCGATTGAACCGTTATGGATGATGTATATGTGTTATGTATGATGATTTGTGATAACATGCTATGTTTGTATGATGTATGCTCATCTTGCTAACTGCTTCCTTGCCGTTATATTCATATATATGTTTCTTACTCCCCGTCTTTGTGTTTGCTTTGCATGTATCTCTTTGGTTATGCAGAGGACGGTGAACAACTTGTTGAGGAGTGACTCTGAGGAGCCACTACTCATAGTCTAGGATTTCTTAGTTTATGTTGTTTATCTGAAATGTTTCAGGCTATGGTTATGTGTTTCGGGGTTGGGTTTGGTTATGTGTTTATTGTTATGCTTTCTTTTAAAACATGTTTTATTTTCCGCATTGTTGATTTTGTTACAATGTGGTAACCTCTACCGTGGTTTTATTATTATGATATAATATGCATGTATTTTCTTTCTTTTTATCGTTCTTATGCGTTTTGAATACATGCGTGGTAGAGGATGTCACAAAAGTGACTAGTACAAATAGATACCATGTTGCCTCAAAAAGTATGCTGGTCGATGTTTTTGTAAATAGGACCTGCAAGGTGTCATGAATGATGGTGAACTGAAAAGCCTTGCAATAGAAGGTCTTATTTATAAGGTCTATTAAATGTAAACAAATTATGATGGAAGGATGGGAGAGTAATATACATAGAAGTAAAGTCAAAGTAGAGAAAATGGATTAAGGATGTATAGTATTTTGTGTAAATGGGTGTTAACCATGTAAAAGGTAGAAATCATCTTGATTGGATAATAGGTGTTATGTGCTTTTGAAAGAGTTTTATGTAAGTTTTTGTATTTGTCTTCTAACTAAGATCACATGATAGGAATGATGTCCTTCAACCCTTCAATGAAGGTGGGAAGTTTAATCTTCTTTGATGCTTAAGCTAGTTTTATATTATGAAAAAAAAATTATAATTATCTAACAAAAAACACTAAAATGTAGTAGTAATAATAATAATGATGCTTAATTGCACATTTGATCTTCCTTAGTATTACATTTGTGCATTTTTTGTCCCCATGATTCTTTTCTTCAATCGAGTCCCCTTATTTTTTCAATCAAACAAGTTCTTCAATTTAGTTTGCCATCAAAACTTAACAAAATATGGCGAGGTTGCAAACATTTTACCATAGTGGGAGACGTGCAAGGCAACCATTTTTCCTAACACCCTTTTACCTAAATTAAACCAAAACTAAGATAATTAATGAAAGTAAATAAAAAAAATGCAAAAAAGAAAGGAGACATGTGTTTCTCCTTTGACCTGTCAAATAAATAACAGAGAGGATGGAGGTTGGAGCCTTGGTGGTTGCTTGGTCCAGTGACAACGAGAGCGTGGATGCATAGTGTTGTTGTGGTGCTCGCGAGGTGTTGCTTGCAATTTGACAATGTCGACTTGGCTAGGGTGGTTCATGTCGAGGTTTCATGGTGGAGGGGTAATGAAGTTAGTTGGCTAGTGATTGCAATTCACATGTTGGGTATGGCAGCTATGACAACAGTTGAGACCTGAGTTGATATTCATAATGTATGAGTCGTGTAACAAATGGGCGAATGGTGCAATTTGTGGGGGTTGCAAAAGTAATCCACAACTTGGACTCTATAGGTGGGGGTTGGTTCGAGGTGTGGTTATGGTGGTTGGTTAGAGGATGTTTTTGTTGTAATGGTGTTGGTATTTTGTGATTCAATGGTTGGGGTTCGTGGTGTTTGGTGTGGCCTTTGGGTTTCCAAGGGAGAATTGATGAAGATGGCTAATGGTGTTGTTGTATTAGTGGTTTGAAAGAAGTGTTTTTGGGTAAATGGTTTTATTGTGTTTCTGTTGTGAAATAGGTTTTTTTGTGATGGAGGTTAGGTGCTTAATGGAAGCTCTTAGATGAATATGCAGATAAGGCTTGTCGGATTAAGGTGTCTTTGTGGGGAAATGTATATGAGTCACGGTGAAAATGGTTTTTTTTCCTTTTGTCGATTCTTTTTCTTAGTTGGCATTGAAGAAGACGAGGAAATAAAGAGTCCCGGTTGAGATTTGAAGGTAGTCGAGGTTAACATTTCATGGTCATTCAGTGATGGAATTTTTGTCAAACTTTGGGTGAATGCTTAGGCCTTTTTTTTTTTTTTTTTTGGGGGGGATGTTCATGTTCATGTTAATATTTTAATTCCTTTTTATTTCTCCTTATTGTCTCTTACATATGGCTATGTTTGGATTGGTAGATTGGAATGTAATGAGATGGAGCATAACGTATAATGGAACGGAGTGGAACAGAATGAGATAAAAAAAATTATATTCCATTGTTTGGATATTTTACTATGAAATAGAACAAAGTTACCCTTCCATCATTTAGGGAGTAAATAGAATGGAATGAGTGAAAATTTTATTATTATATACTACCCTTATTTTATAAGTAATGAGTTGCTTATCTATGCAGCTTTTCTTTTCTTTTTCTTTTTGTATTTTTCCTTATATTTGTAAGAACCTCTCATTGACATTAATTTATGATGAACATCCATGATTTTGTTAGCAAATATTTAGTCATAAGTGTTGTTTGAAAGAATGAGAACTTTACATTTTTTTTTCAATTATTGTTACGGTGTTACTTGCGTTTGATTTGAGAATAAGTCACTTAAAAACAACAATGGTTCTACATTTCCTAAATTTCATTAGCAATCTTGGTACCCTGACTACGAGTGACGAGGGTCTCTCCTAAATTTCCCCTTTGAGATTTGCTTTTTCTTGCCAATCTTCATGGCTCTACCCCCACCCCACCCCCACTAACCACTTTGGGAGGTAACAAAAAGGGGATTGGATGGAATGCTTTTCATTTTCATCTCATTCTAAATTAGAAAATTCAAACAATGAAACTTAGTTTCATTCCATTCCATCACTTTCCATTAATCCAAATATAACCATAATGTTGGGTTGGAAATGGAGGGGAGGGGAGAGATTTTTATAAAGTTTTCTAGTCTGGTTCATATTTTTTGAGGGGTGGGGAATGGAGGGGAGAAGAATACCTCCTCACTCAATTTCGACCTCCCTCTAATATTGGGGGATTTAGAGTGGAGGTTTAAAACATTTTTAATGCATTAACTAATATATTCTTACTTATGTATTTGGAAATCCAAAATTATAAGGATATAAAAGTATTAGTTTTAAAATCCATACCCTCCCATTACGAACCAAACATCAATAATGTTATTTATCATCCTCTCCATTAAAATTCATCCCCTCCTCCCTACTTTGAACCAAACTTAACCTTAATGACTTCTTTTTTTGTTACCATGTTATAGGTGCGAAATATCCACTGATTTTACCGATGACTAATATATCCGCTGGGGAACGGTGTTGGCCACATTTAGTGGGGTCCCACTCGAACCTGAAACCTTGCTTAAGGGATTCGAGTTCAGTTCCATTCGGACCAACGTAATGTTAGTAGTGATTTTGATTATTTTTTCTAATAAAATTATGTTTTTAATGTGTCATTTATGCCTCTTAATGTCTTTTTAATTATTGTGCCATTAGAATAAAAAAAATGGTGCTTCTTTCCTTTGCTTCTTGCTGTCTTTAGTTTTCTATAAAATTAGCTTATGAAAAATCATCAGTCTTTTACATTGAATTGCATTTTCGAAATTCATAGGAGACCTTAAATTCATTCCTTCTTTCTGTTTTACAAGCACCAGTTGCAAAAGCTTTTGGCTATGGAAGTTTTTAAACATTCTTCTTTGATATTATTTTTGTTGTTATGTGTGTCCAAAATAATCATATCATTCTGAAATAGCTTATTAAATGCGGGAGGATATTCGCATTATCATCATTGTCGTCATCATCATCATTATTATTTTGTTATTATTATAGCAAAATAATTCTTAAAACATTATCTAGTACACACCTCAAGTTGTGTTCTTAATCTTTTTCTCTATTTGGTCTTTGAACGAGTATCCCATAGACAGTTATGAGATTAGCTCTAGGGTTGAGGTGATGGTTAATTAGGTAAAACCCTCCCCAAAGTGATGACTCCATGATTCAACCCTTGATCTTGCAGCTAAATTTTGACCGGGAGATCCAAGGAGATGCATTCTTTGCAACTTTAACCCCTGTTGGAGGGAAAATGATTTTGAGGACAAAGACATATTATCTTCTCAAGGGACATTATTCATGCAACAACTATTATTTTGACAGAAAATCACAAGCTTTCTCAATTGTACTAATTAATATATATATATATATATATGTATGATGTGTGATGTTACACATCAAAATCAACACCAATGAGTCCTAAGCATTATTTCTAAAAACACTTAAATTCTCAACAAAATTTTAGATTCACAAAATCTAAAAATATTCTAGGTTAAACCATATATTTTTTTAATCCTTATATGTAACCCCCCATATTCAATTTTCTGTATGTAATAAAATTCAATGTAATTCCTATATGTATGATTATTTTTAATTTGGTCATTGTTATTTATTATTGTTATAACATTGTTTGTTGGAGTTAAAGTATAGAAATCAAATAAATTTTTTTTTCATAAATAAGGACAAATATTCAAAATAATTATCATGTATAAAGACTAAAAAAGTATATGTACGGTTCTTATATGTAACAATCATTTGCAATTTGGTTCGCATACTTTAATTTCAATAAACAACATTATAACAACAATAATAAAAAGGCTAGGACCTTATTAGAAATAATTGTGCATATTGAGACTAAATTGAAATTTTTACATATAAGGACAAAGTTAAATATGAGTATTATTTATAGAGACAAAATGTACAATGTAGCTAATATTCTATTACATATTTATATAGACGCTAATGTAACTTGAGAAGTTGGTTGATGTCATCAGCAATAGCCTCGGCATCCATTTTGACTCCAGATAGGCCTCTCCTTGCTAGTCCTGCACAATACAAGCCACGCTCTCCCTTCCAGTGGTTTGGGAAATCATTTTTGGGCATCCCATTATCATTTAGAATATAATTGTAATCCTGCAAAGACATAAATTAATTTCACATATTGTTTAATTAGTTTGAACTTAATTATACTTATCTTTTTTAATTGTTTGAAGAAATGGATGTGTATTTTTTGTTTTAGCAACATAGGTAAGAAGTGTAAGATTAAAATTAATTAAGAATTTCGAAAAAAAAAAGTGCACAAAGATAATGTGTTTGTGTGTGTGAAACAATAAATTTCAAAGTTGAGAGGTTAAGATTATTCCTATATCTATTCTCATACCTTAAGCCATTTATTAGCTATGCTTCTATAGCCCGTAGCAAACACAATTGCATCAAACTCCTTCTCCATGTTGTTTCCAAAGATCACCTTCTTATTCTCAATTCTCATTATATGAGAAGGAATAACCTGTGGGGTGGTATAAATAAGAAGAAAAACAATTCAATTGACAATATTTTATTTCCATATATATATATATATAATGATAGTATTATTAAGTACCTTTATTGCTCCTTCTTTAATCTTTCCAATGGTTCCAACATCAAGAACCGGAGACCTTCCAGTAACATTCTTAAGATAGAATGGTCCCTTTTTGGGCGAAACAATCCCGTACTTGGATAGATCACCATATTGTAGATATGCCATAAACGTAACGAGAGTGTCCACAACGTGGACTGGTAGATGTTTCAGCATACACATGCCTTGATGGGTCAATTCTTTGGTGATTACATGGACCTGCAAATTTAATTTGAAAACATTCTTATTTTCATTACACAATCCCAATTAAATCATCCGCACACACACACACATATATACATATAAATAATATGTACTAAATTAAACATAACTATAGAGCAACTATCCAAATGTAACTTATACAAAACAATTCATTCAAATCAAGCACATAGAGGAGACAGAAATTTTAGAGATATTAAAAGTAAGATTCAAATTCTCTATCCCATTGTCTTCTTTCGACACCTTTTTATTGAATGTTGATAACTCACTGGAAAAAAAAAATTACAATTGAAAAAAAAAATCATTGCCAATTAAAAGAGAAATAATTCTTTTTTGATGCATTATCATCATTCAATTGAGTTGACGGAAAATAGGAGGATTTCAATCCTAAATATTAACCTATCCACTTAAACCCAATCTCTTGCCATTAATTTTATTTTGCTCTAATCCAATGTTATAAATCATCTCTAACTCAATGAAAATTAAAAAGAGAGAATGTATTTTCACATTAATAAAAAGTGAGGATCATAAAACATCGTAATTATTTTAACAAATTATTAGAAGAAAAAACTCAATGGGCGCAGACATTAAAACTCTCTGTGTTTTTTGTGAATGAAAACTCAGTGTATAAATTAACTAAAAACAAACATTTTATAGATATTAAAAATCTCAAAATTGAAACATATATGGGTTAGTAGTTAAAAATAATCAATATGATGCAATAAACATATATAATACAAAATTACATAACAAAAAGGATCGACCAAGAAACACTAAAATATATCATAGATAACGGTGTCGTGTCAGCAAGTTCTTGAAAGATATATATATATATATATATATATATATATATATATATATATATATATATATTTATATATAAACAATTGTTATTACTGAATCAAAAAATTGAATAAAAATTACCAATTATTTCTAATAAACAAGTTAGCGATTAAATTTTTTTCATGAAAAGAAAAGGAAAAACTACATAAAATTTTATATAAGAAAAAAAAAGAGCCCGATTCTCAAACTAACACACATGTTCGTCTGGGAAAATTAAAACATGGTCTAGAATTATATATGCAGGTCTAATTAAGTAATATTTTTGCATGGAAAGAGTGTGTTAAAAAAATTTACCGGGCTTCGTATGACAATGGTGGCCCTAGCACCCCAATTATGGAGGTCATAAGCAATCTCCATTCCAGAGTTACCACACCCAACAACCAAAACCTCTTTGGATTCATATTTTGCACCAGATTTGTAGTATTTGGGGTGCACTGTTTCTCCTTCAAAGCTTGCTAATCCAGGTAAATTAGGAATATAACCTTCACTGTTTTCACCAGTGGCTATCACAAGAAACTTAGCCTCATACACTTCCACTTTCTCTTCTTGACTATTCTTTGCTACAACCCTCCACTTGTTTCGGATTTCATCATACACAGCAGATTCAACCAAACGACAATAGCTAGGGTTTATGTTAAAATGTGCCACATACCTGTCCATGGACAGGTCCATAAATTTTAAATAGTGAGAACAAAAATAACTTACAAAAAATCTAGTATAGGAAAATATTATAAATATGCATAAGTAAAAAAAAAAGATATAAAATATATAAGATATGATGTGTTTCAATTTTAATGTGAAGCTTATGTCTACATGTGAAAAATAAGAAGCGGTTTACTAGATAAAAGATGAGAGAATGCAAAATTAATTTTTACTTTCACGAAAAGATGAATGATAATTTAGCATGTGAAATCGTCCATATACCTGTCTATATATTGAAGAAAATCGGATTTGGTTAGGAAGGTTGGGGTTGAGGATGGGTGAGGCATGAAGGGCAAAGAGCAAAAATCTTTAGCTAGATGGAGGTTGACTCGATCATAAGCATTTTTCCTCCAAAGAGAAACATTACAATCCTCTTTTTCAAGTATTATGTGAGAGATAGAGTTTTGTGATAAGCATGCTGAAACTGCAAGGCCAGAAGGACCACCACCTACAATTGCCACTGTGAACTCCTCCATAATGTTAGCCACAAGGAGCTGGTTTAAGCCAAATCTCTCTCAATTTGCAATATATGAAATATATTTGTAGGTTATATATGTGTGTACGTATATATACACTTTATGTGTATGGATACATATCGATAATCATGCATTGGTGGATTTGATTCTTTTTTTTTTGTTGAATAATATTGATTTGATTCATTAACCATGACCAACTTTTTAAATTTAATCTAAATGAATCATGGTTTGATTCTATAAAAGAATTACTATATATATATATATATAGTAACCTTTTATGACCAACCTCTGGATTGTAGGCTAGATACTTTTAACCTAATTTATCACATTCATATACTGAGAATGTTGTGGTTGGTGGATTCCATTGTTGACATACTAATGCAATTGTATATAAGTAATTTTTATTTTACAATTTTATTATTAATTTACTAATTTAATTTTTGTGTAATATTAACTATCAAGGAAATTTCATAAATACATATAAATTATATACATATTTAGTTCTATAATTTCTGATTTTATTTACTACTTTCGAAATTATAATTATATATAAGATATTTAACAATATAAAGTTACTATTATATATATATAGTCTTAGATAAATACATATATATAGATAGATTTTGACTCTTTTACACTTTTGTTTATAATATAATCGGTATTTTAACATATTAATAGCATTAGCTGCTTTGAAGAATTTTTATTAATATAATAATTTTTATTATTAATAATAACAATAAATAATGCCATTAGTTTTTTTTTATTATTTAATTAATTCTACCGTTAATACCTCTTGCTAACAAGAATATATAAAGATATTACCACAGTTCTTAAATGTTGCCAAAAGGTCTAAAATACAACATTTCTTAAATGTATCCGTGACTTATAGACAACACTTTTTAATAGTATGCTTAGAGTATAAACAACAATTTTTAACCATTTTTATAATTGTTGCTTAAAAGACTAAAAAAGACAATATTTTATAAATGTCATAGCATTGATTTTGAATCAACCATCAATTTAGTTTTATAAATTTTCAGAACATTTTATAATAATTTTCTAAATTTAACCTTAATTTGATCACATACACAATGTACCCACCCCTTCCTTTTTTTTTAATCCTAGATATACATATAATTTAACAAAGAAATAATTCATATGTTACTAAATGGATCAAGTGCAATCGTATATATTTCGAATATGTTGTTAACATGGATTAAGTTTTAGGACAAAACTTATGTACAATATCACATGTGTTTGTGATACTGTTCCCTTATTATAAGTTGACACGTAGCATTTTTCCCACTTCAGCACTCAGTGATACTTGACATTGATACCTTTTATCATCACTCCGTTAAAGTCCCCATTTTCCCCTACCGTTCTTTTCCGCACAAACCTTTCATCGTCCCTCACTTCTTCACACTACAAATGATTAGACTTTAGATAACGTTTTCGTATGTCTTTTAATAGCGTTTTAATCTGCATATCTATGCTACCGCTATTAAAACTCGTTAGCAAAGATAGCATTTAGGAAGTGCTATTAATATGTGACTTTAGATAGCGTTTGTACACGGAAACGCTTATCTAAAGTCTGACTTTAGATAGCGTTTCCGTACAAACGCTTATCTAAAGTTCGACTTTTAGATAGCGTTTGTACAAGGAAACGCTATCTAAAGCCCTTTTTTTTTAATTTTATTTCTTAACTTTTACATCCATTATTCCCGCATATTGAACTACACAAAAAAACCACAATTGTTGCAGTCAAAACAATTGTTCAAAATGTGATCAAAAAATAAGTGTTCAAATATAAGTGTTCAAAGACTCATAGCTTAAGTGTTCAAATATAACCAGATATAAGTACACCACTGTTTATAAAGTATTCACATTCACACGAGTAACACAAAATCAAAGTGCAGCAACTATACCAGATCTCAATCCTTAAGAAACCAAAATCGGAAAACCAACATACATCTACAATTAATCTACATTTACAACCTACATTTTGTTTTTCATGAGACCAAGACAACACCAAAGTAATGTGTCAAAATGTGATCCAAAGCCTCGTGAGCATACATACTGCATTTCCACCACAAAGACTAACTTGTTACATTGGGATACAGCGGACTAATTAGGTAAATACTATCGTAGCAAGAAACAGAATTCAAATCAAGCATTAACAAAGTCTAACAAAAATAATAGCAAGAAACAAATCATGTATGTATAAATAATTAAATATGATCATACCATCTCAAGAGAATCAGCTCCAAGTAATTCCATGTTGCGGTGGTTGATAATCTGATTATTTTCCAGATTATGTGTTCATGAATCGATACATAGAAGAAAAATGATATTAATGTACCACTTAAATAAAAGATAACTAAATTATAACTGATACAAAGGAATTCAAATAAACAGATTACGAAATCAAGCTTAAATTATCAAGTCATGCTTAAATTTCAATAGATCCTAAACACATTAAATAAGAACCTAAACAACACATTTAGTTTGGGAGAGAAAGAGAAATCGAAAGCAGCAGAGCACTCACTGGAGAAGAAAATAGTAATCAGTTGAGCGAAATACATAGATGTTGATTGAATTTGTGTGAACCAAAAAGTGCAAGTTTGAACTTATTTTCTCCTTTCCATGCACATCAACTCGAAGGCATGTACCAATGAAAAACAAATACATAGATAGTTTGGGGTTGATAAATATAAAGCATTATTCGTATACCAATGAGTATTGCTGCAACTACTGTGATCAATTTGACATAATCAAACGAACTTTTCAACAATATAGCGACACCACTCTTCCTTGACTTCAGATAGTTGAGCAGTGGAGTATGTGGAGCATTTGAAGTCGGGGAAGATCTTGCGACATAAAAATTAAATAAATTAAGTTACAATTGCTAAAACATTTGAACAATCCACGATTAAAAGCTAAGTAAACAACATACCGCCATTGGTATTTTAACTTGGTTCTCGCAAGATAGTCTCCTTCATGAAACGCATGACATAGTACCCACAATGCATCTTTGTTGGGTTGTCTTGGGCACTATAAAAAATAAAATAGTAAATCAATATAGTTTTTTTTTATCTAATTGCGCATTAAGTTTTTGCAAATATACCGTATCTGAATCCATTTAATGTTGGTTGCCTTTAAACGCGGCACCTTAGCTCCGATATTTGCGCGATAAACTTGCAAAGCACTAATCACAAAATCAAACAGACTTCATTAAGAAACATATTTTCAATCATCACAAACACACGCATGCTTACTTATCGAACAGAATCATAGAAAATCAGAAATATAAAAACATGCTTACGTATCGAACAGATTCTTTAATTCTGGGCGATCCCTAGGATCAACATACAAGGGATCCAGATAGTAAATAATCTCTTCAACAATATTTATCGCGCACAACACCCAATGATTCCTACAAAAATGTTGAGATAACAAATCCTAAGCACCTCAACTTTTATGTAATTCATTATTGTGAATTAATTCCTATAGGATAAGCGACTCACCCAACATTGCACGGCGCTAAAAACAAGGGCTGATATTCTCTTTCTTTAGTTGCAAACCGGTCAACTAGATACGTTGTCTGTGAATCCCTCCCAAAGTAGCCGTATGTATTTGTTTGGTGTGGGGACAAGAACAGAAACCTCCTCGTTATTTCCTTTGGAAGCAACAATTCTTCATACAAATACCTGCAATTAAAATATAAAAATGGATTACACCAATGACATCAATATTTAAATGGAAAGACTAAAAAAATATTGTACACTTTAAGCCTGATTTATTACCTGATATATGCGGAAATAACGGAGGCAGATACCCATTCATGATTTACAACTTCTCCGATATTTTCAAGATTGAGCATCTCAATGAAATCTTGACCAAAAATATTTTGTTCCATCTCTACGTACAATTGGTCAGCATTTTTCATATTCTTTCGTTCATGTATTTTAAGGAAATTCAAATATTCCGGAGAAGTTGTAGTTGAACCAAATTGTAGGAGGGTTGGCCTCGAGTTGCCTCCTTTATTTTCTGGGGTTGTAATTGACTCCTTTGTATATCCGGACACTCTGCCCTTGCCTTTAGCTTTTGCGGTGCCTGGAAATTTTGCATTTCAATATGCCGATTAGTGATCAACTAATGTAATGCATATATGCCGTATATGAAAAGGTGGAAAAATGCAATTACATACCATATTAATTACAACCACGAGATCAATTGGTCATGCCACATAAGTACCTATTGCATCTCCCATCGTCATCACATCCGCACGATCAATAGGTACCGCAGCAATGGCGCATCCCCTCGATTTGCAACATCAACTCCAACTTTCACATGGTTAAGGGTACTGGTCCAAATGTGCAGTGTAACACCGGCTCATTGTATACTTTACCCATAGCAACCATACGATAGTTTGGGGTCGATAAATATAGATGACATGAGTTGACGCCCCAATCCAATGATAGATGAATAAGCTGTGAATTAAGGCATCCAATTGAATGTATTTAACCGCGAATGCAATACTAGTAAAAAAAAAAAGGCATGCATTACCTCCGAAGCCTCTTGTGAGATGGTAGAGTGCAACTATCTTTGACGCTTGCTTGGGCTGTGAAATTAGCTCCGCCTCTCCTCATCATCCTTTTGTTTCACTTTTCTTCCAAAATGTTCAATCTTTCAGAGAGTTGAGACACCAATGTCTCCCACTTTTTCGTTTCCGAGTTATTTCTTGCACGACCTTCGGGTGGGAAGTAGTCTTTTTGTGAGACGCCGAAACCCACACCCCTAACACGACCAGTGGTTCTCCGGCACACCTAGGGCTTTGGCAAGAATATCCCTGGCGACCAAAGTCTTGTATCTCTCCTCTACCGCATGATCGTGAGTTCCTCCCGACACATAGTTATTGGTGAAATGCAAATGTTAAAATTATTATATATTATCATAAGAAAATAACAAATGATAATGTAAACGTTAGTCTACTAACACATTTATTCCACACGGTCTGCGTATTTTTGTTGTCAATTACACCCGCCTTGTTCTCGCGGGCTTTCCTCCACACAATATGGCGTTTAATTTTCTTAACTTCTGGCCCCGCCTCCTGCATCTGTATATTGAGATAATATATATTAACCAAACAGTTTAAAAGTCATATTTACCACACATGCAGTTAAATATATATATATACATACCAATTCATCCTCAATGTCAGCATACCCCTTACGTGATGCTTTGTAAGGGCATGCAGGATCTAACGCCCTGTTGCGATTTTCATTGCTTAATTTCTATTCAGACACATATAAGTAATATTAATACATGGTTAATGTCATATGTACGTATTTCTATAAAATTATAAGGACTAACGTGATATTAAGCATACCAGGAATTGAGCATCTCCTGTGCGTATTGCTATAAAATCTGTCCACTCATCCCTTGATATGTGTGGATATTTTGATGGAGGTTCCTCATTGATATTCCCGTTGGCATCTCTTAGAAATTTTTTGGTCAATCTAGTTCTGAATGCCCTATGTAGGTTACCAGCTTCCTGAAGTACAAATTTTTTCCAAGATTCATCAGCATTAAAAGACATCTGCAAAACAATATAAACAACGTGTCAAAGTAAGTATGTTTACATAGTTTACAATATAATTTATAAATTTTAACAATTACCTGTACATCAACCCATATGCTCTCTTTGAAACCATCCAAAGCTTCATCCTTCCAATTAGAACAAATAATTGGGACCGTTTGTCGAACAACGGCCCCAATGTAACTCTTCAATATTTTACCATTAGCACGAATAGGTTGGTCCAAAGAATTCCATTCAACCTAATAAAAATAATAAAGTAATTAAATCTAGATATCAAACAACATTATGAAATCCTTAGATTAGTAAGTAAATTACATCAAATTTTTGTCCTTTACTCCTAGCGAGGATGACCGCCTTCATAACTGTTGGCCCACGTCTCGCCGCTTTGGCATCACTAGAATTACTTGAAGATGCCATTTACCTACAAAAATATTAGATACAAGTAAAACATCAATGGACATTAATATAACATTAATTGATGCAAAATATAAAACAACTATGAATAACAAAATCAACACTAGCATTACCGGAAGATGCTAACTATAATATAAAAGGATCAGAAAGTTCATTTAAACACAAACACTACATACATGTTTAAGTCAACCTTTTTCTTTTCTTCATTGGATTGAGATTTGTTTGTCCTTTATTAGTAGGAAATGGTGGATTGACCAAAAGCCCCTCATCATGATCATCTCTCATATACATACCATCATCCCTAGTTGGATCAATCTCAAGTGATTGTAATGTCCCGACGAAAGGATCATCTTCAATATCAACATCTCGATGGTCTTGATCATCAACATTAGTAATTATTTTGTTAGTCAAAAGAACAATGGACCTGTTCATTTCAGCTGGATCAGTGACATAGAACACTTGCTGAGCTTGAGATGCTAATATAAAAGGCTCATCTTTATACCCCACCCTATTAAGATCCACCTGCATGAACCCTGACTCATCAATCTGAACACCGTTATTATTGTCAACCCACTTGCAACCAAACACACCAACCTTAAACTTTGTGTAATCCAACTCCCATATGCGTTCAATGACGCCGAAGTATGACATATTTGCATATATCGGGTTTCTGTCTTTGGCACTTGAGATATGCATCAACCGAGCTACTAGAGTCACACCACTGTTTTGCATTGTACTCCGACCATCTTGTTCTTTTGTATAGAATGTGTACCCATTAATTTGATAACCGTGGTAAGAGAATACATGCAAACTTGGACCTTTGACTAACCATCTCAATCTATTTGAAATTGAAGTAGCATTTTCAGTCAACTCTGCATAAATGTGATCTCTTAGCCACGTTATAAAACAACGATTGTGTTCTCTAGTTAGCCAATTTTGATTCTTATTTGGATACAAACTCTTAAGCATGTCCTTGTGTTTTTCAACATATGGCTCAACCTCATCGGCATTGTGCAGAACATATAAGTGTGCTTGCTCCCATTCTGTCCTTGTTATAGTCACTATTTCATTTCCAGTAATTCCTTGCCCCATCATTCTCCATGTGTGACGAGACTTTGGCAGCCCTATAGAATCAGCATTGGATAGGTATTCGGTACAGAATTCAACAGCTTCTTCGACAATATACCGTTCAACAATACAACCTTCTGGTCGTGATCGGTTTTTCACATACCCTTTTAATATCTTCATATAACGCTCAATCGGGTACATCCATCTCATATAAGCTGGTCCACACAGTTGTGTCTCTCTAACAAGGTGAATGGTTAGATGAACCATTATGTCAAAGAATGAAGGTGGAAAGTACATCTCAAGCTCGCATAAAGTCACAACAATTTCTCTTTGCAATGATGGCAACTTCCCAGGGTCAATCACTTTGCTGCAAATTGCCTTGAAGAAGAAACAGAGTTTAGTTAAGGCCCCCCGCACTTTGTTAGGTAAAATAGACCGTATACCAATGGGTATCAACTGCTCCATGAGAAAATGACAATCGTGGGACTTTAGACCTTTTAACTTGAGATCTTTCATCGATACGAGGTTCCTAATGTTTGAAGAGTACCCTTCCGGAACCTTAACTCCTTCAAGAAACTTACAAAAAACAATTTTTTATTTTCTAGATAGAGTGTAAGCAATGAGGACGAAGATATGTACGTTTACCCCTCGTCGTCGGTCCCAATTCTCTTCTTATTCCCATACTAACCAAGTCCAACCTTGCATTGATGCCATCTTTAGTCTTCCCTGGCACATTGAGTAACGTACCAATGACACTATCACAGATATTTTTTTCAACGTGCATCACATCGAGGAAATGTCTTACATATAATGATTTCCAATATGGCAACTCAAAGAAAATCGACCTTTTCTTCCACCCTCTTGTGACAATATCTCTCACAAAAGGTTTACCGAATTGGATATTCAAATCCTTTACCTTTTCAAATAGTTGATCACCCGTCAAAGGTGAAGGAGCTCTGCCTTCTTCCGAGTTCCCATTGAACGCCTTTCTCCACCACCAGTAATGATGACTTGGATGCAAAAATCTACGATGCCCAAGAAAGACATTCTTCTTACAATGTTCTAACCGCATCCAATCCGTACCCTCTTCACATATAGGGCATGCACACTGACCCTTGATGCTATATCCTGACAGATTACCGTAGGCTGGAAAATCATTAATTGTCCCAAACAACATAGCTCTCAAATTGAAACTTTCTTCCTTATACCCATCATACACCTCCACACCTGTCTCCCACAGTTGTTTCAAGTCTTCAATCAAAGGAGTCAAATAGACGTCTATATCATTTCCTGGTTGTTTGGGCCCAGAAATTAACATAGATAACATCATAAATTTGCGCTTCATGCATAGCCATGGGGATAGGTTATAAATCACCAAAATCACAGGCCATGTCTTTGTGAGAGCTACTTTGAACACCATGCGGGTTAAATCCGTCAAGAGCCAATGCAAGTCGTAGGTTTCTTGAATCTTGCCCAAAATCAGTATAATAATGATCAAATTTCATCCATTGCGGAGAATCTGCCGGGGTGCATGACTTGCCATCTTTGATCCTTTCATCCTCATTCCATGTCAAGTGCTTTGATTCTTATGAACTACGGTACATGCGCCTAAATCTGGGTATTATGGGAAAATACCACACAAACTTCTCTGGATCTGATTCTTTCTTCTTATATCGTGAGGCATTACATTTAGGACACATCTGTAACGATGCATATTCATTCCGAAATAAAATGCAATCGTTAGGACAAGCATGTATCCTCTCGTAGCTCATGCCAATAGAGCATAACATTTGTTTAGCCTCGTATGTCCGACTAGGAAGCACATTATCATCTGGCAACATGTCTTTCAATAGTGTGAGTAAGTCCGTAAAGCTCTTATCAGTCCATCTGTTGCCCGATTTCAAGTTATACAACTTTAACATCGCCGACAATCTTGTGAATTTAGTACATCCATCATACAATGGTTGCTATGCATCACTTACCAACCTCCCAAACATTTGAGGACAATCCCGAAGATCCTCTTCAACAGCATTTGCAATGTCTTCAAAACGATCGCCCTCATAAGTATTTGTGTCGGTATCGTATGATGAATATCTCACACGATTCCTCATTTCACTAGACTCAGCTCTTGTCTCACCATGTTTTGTCCAACATGTATAACTTTGATCGATTCCATTACACACTAAATGTTCTTCCAAATCGGCTGCACTAACTCGCCTTGCATAACAACAATCTAAACAAAGACATATGATTGTATTAGGTTTTCCGCATGCCGAACTGCAAAACTAATGAACTCTTTCACCCCATCCTCATACTCCTTCGTTAAACGATTGCGAGACATCCATTTCCGATCCATGCTTTTCCGATCTACAAAAATATTTATTAAACATATTTACTTTGAGTTTAGAGTGGTTGAGGTCTACATGCAATGTATACTGATTAAAGGAATGAAAGGCTGCAAACAAAACACATTGTCATTGACTTAGTTTCTTTCCCTTTTAATGGGGCACATAATCTTGAGAGAGAATCCGATGATTAAATTCCTTCCTATCGGGATACTAGAGCAATAATAGTAATGACAAGAGCACCATGATTCAAGGAGGACAAACCAAAATTAAACTCCAATACTAGGTTAAGATTCCACGTTCATTATTAACCTGAGTTTCTTTGAAGGAACCAACCGGTGCTTATAGTGCAGCTATGCACTCGATTTCAATCTTGGCATCCAATGGCAAGGCAGCTACTAGATAGGTTGAACGAAGTGGGGCATATCAAAGCGACATATCAAAACATCCCAAAATGGTTCTTTACCATGTTTAGATTTTCTCTCCCAATGTTCTCACTAAATAACGAGAGATAAAAACTTCTCGGCTCCAAGTTAATCACTACTGCTCACATGTCTAACAAAAAGTGTGGCACAAGTATAAAATGAAACCCAGAAACCCTTAAGTTTCTATAACTAAGCAATTAACATAATTAAGACTCTTATCGCCTATTCATATCACTCATCCTTGTGTAACTAATTCAATGCACTCATGCGGACAAACTACATAGATCTCATAACAAATTAACACCGGATAGAATACCTATATGTAGCTTGAACTGTTAGAGGCCTTCTTGTTAAAGATGGTTGCACTCTCCCTTGACGATTTAGGTGCGGTGACAAGCTAGACGGTTTGATCTTCACCAGGAGAGTGGTCGACTTATTTATGGATGATCTTTGGCAAGAGTTTTTACAATGATGAGATCGAGTTAGAAAATGAGATGTGAAGAGTAAAATGCGATGTAAGAACAGAGATGACAAGATATCAAAGGATTGTAAGAACAGTTTGGCAGCAATTAACATGTAAGTTCAATGGCAATAAACATCATTATGATTGCTTGGTGCAACAGAAATATGAGAACTACTGGTTAAACATTATTTGACATAGTTTAAAACTGTTTTCAAGTTGGCCCTTATATTTAAAAAATCTTTACATCAAGTCTTCCTAATTGTAAACTAAATCAAAAATCAAATTAGTCTCAGCTATTAGATCAAAATTTTAAAAACATTTTACATTAAGTCGTCCGAATTGTAAATTTTTAGTTGACATGCCATTAGCCGTGTAGATAAGCCTTGACAATGTTATAACATTTAGTAGACTAATTTGATATTTGATATTGATAATATATACAATAATGATGACTAGTTTAAAAAATTTGGACCAACTTAAAAGCGGGTATAAACTATAGAGACCAAAATTATATTTTAATCAAATTATTTTTCTTCATTCACTCTCTTTCTCTTTTTGGCACATCACGCCATTCGTTATTTTAATCGAGGGCGCACACACAAACAATGCATGAGAAAATCAATTACTTTAGTTAATTTATTTAACTAAATTATCCGAAATCTCCATAGTTGTACTTTCCATCTTTACTCTCTATTTTCTCAACTAAATTTTTTTCCTATTTTTTTCTTTTAAAAAAAAAAAGAAAACTCGATCATTTGGCAAAGTTTTCTATCCGTAATGTTCTCAACAACCCAGAAACAGAAAATTGAAAAAGCTAAAATCTTTAGAGTGTTCAATAACTAAAAACATTAAGAAGATTATATCTATAGCCTTAAACAGCCTGAATAACGCTTCAAGAAATTCATCCGGAAAAAACAAAAACAAAAACAATGAAATGTGCTTGATTGCAGAGTATTCAAATCCACAGGAGAAATGTGCTTGATTTAGTATGTCACCCTTTTTTTTTCATATAAAAGAGTTCCAATGAAATAGCACAAAGAAAATCACCTGAACACAGACTGTGAACTTGGAAGTGGGTTCCAATAAAGCTGCAAACTTGGAAGTGGGTTCAACCGGGAATGCGCCCCTGTGACTGTGTCACAGACCCTGAGCCAGAGTGTGAAGCTCTTAGTATGAGACTCGTGTAAAATAGAGGTTGATGTTGATGGCTCTTCTATAACCGATGGGGGTATGGAGAGAACTCGTGGTGGCAGTAGGAGCAGCGGCGCAGGGGTTTGGGTTCGAGTGGGTTCTTTCTCTTTCGGAGTAGCAGCGGCGGCGAGCAATGGCGAAGGTGAGGGAAGAAAAAAGATATGGCATGCAACAGAGGGAAGGAAACAGTAGAATGAAAATGAGGAAGAAACAGAGGGAAGGCCGCGGCGCGCGTTTAATTTTGCTCTGAAGACCTAAGATAGCGTTTCCTATAGGAAACGCTATCTTAGGTGATACCTAAGATAGCGTTTCCTGAGGGAAACGCTATTAAAAGTCCCCCATCACTTTTAATAGCATTTCCACACGGAAATGCTATTAAAGGTGCGTTATTAAAAGTCTATTCTGTTGTAGTGTTCCTCTTAAAAATCTTTTTACGAAAACTTTAATCCTTGAAAAGGAACCCATTCATGACCCATTTCGGTTCAAAGAAAATAAAACTATTTTTAAAACCTTGTCGTAAAACTATTTTCTGAATTACCCATCGTTAAGAATTAAAATCATTTTCAAGTCAAAAATTGACATTTTCTCTTAAAATAATTTTCTCAACATGGAAATTAAGTTATTTTTAAAAAATAAATTTTTATAATAACTTTTTATTTTATTACATAATTTATTTTGTAAAAATTAACGTCATTAAAAAATTTTCATAGTTCCGTCCTCACTACTGCTCATAGATCAATCTTACACCGTAAAATCATTAAAATAATATTATTCAAATTTTCTTCAAATTGCACAAAATTAACTTAAACAATATCTTCTTCAACGTTTTCAACTTATTCAACGTTTTTCCAAGCTTTTATCCTTAATCTAAATTTTAGCACTAACCACTGTCAGGCGTTTCAGTCAAACAACCAATCAACAGTAAAATTACACATCACAGATATCACGGTTATAACATGCATCCAAAATCAACATACATCATATATAACACATACACCACATATAAACATACATAACAGAGAATAATAAAATAGATAAAAACACTAAGTTAAAATTAACAACCACAACGAAATCACCAATAAGCATACAGACTCACAGATAGCACGTGGCTATCAAAAACCCCTCATGTAAACTCCCCTTACCTCTTGAAGATTCAAGTTTTGATTTCACGAACGATTTTCTGATTTGGATCTGGTTTCCTTCGTACAGCTCAGATCAACTAAACACAGATTGATCCTTCACAACAAATCATAACCAAAAATTAACAAAATAAAACAAAACTCATTTACTCATTTAGCAAATAACAGTACAAGTAAGAACTTTAAAATTGAGACCATTATAATTCACAGCCCTACAATGTGTTTGGACATCCCAGTGTCAGCTTGTCCCCAAAATACCATGACAATAGAAAGCAAAAAGAACTCTCAAAATAAGAAGTCAATGCCATAGAAACAAAACAACACACTGGAATGCTTGCACAAATAGCTTAATTCCACCAGTTTTTAAATCTCAATTGCATATAAACATGAGATTAACAAACGAACCCAGTTGTGGATTCCACTATCCAAATGTAGTGTTTGGTACCAGCATGTCTGAATATTCCCGGAAAAATGAGGTGGGAATAAATATTTTTCACGTTTAGTACAAGGGATAAAAACACACTCCCACAAATATTAAGAATGTCCGGAAATAAAATTTGTAAATGATAGAAAATCACCTGAACACGATCGTGAACTTGGAAGTGGGTTCCAATAAAGCTGCAAACTTGGGACCCGGGTTCAACCGGGAATACGCCCCGTGATCGTGTCCGAGACCCCGAGCGCAGTGTGAAGCTCTTAGTATAAGACTCGTGTAAAATAGAGGTTGATGTTGATGGCTCTTCTATAACCGATGGGGGTATGGAGAGAACTCGCGGTGGCAGTAGGAGCAGCGGCGGGTATGGAGAGAACTCGCGGTGGCAGTAGGAGCAGCGGCACAGGGGTTTGGGTTCGAGTGGGTTCTTTCTCTTTCGGAGTAGCAGCGGCGGCGAGCAATGGCGAAGGTGAGGGAAGAAAAAAGAGATGGCATGCAACAGAGGGAAGGAAACAGTGTAGAATGAAAATGAGGAAGAAACAGAGGGAAGGCCGAGCGCGCGTTTAATTTTGCTCTGAAGACCTAAGATAGCGTTTCCGTGTGGAACCGCTATCTTTTCCTAAGTGGCACTTTTAATAGAGGTTCCACATGGAAACGCTATCTTAGGTGATACCTAAGATAGCGTTTCCTTAGGGAAACGCTATTAAAAGTCCCCCATCACTTTTAATAGCATTTCCACACGGAAATGCTATTAAAGGTGCGTTATTAAAAGTCTATTCTGTTGTAGTGTCATTTGTTCAATCCATCGTCTCCTCCTATGTTCCTGTCTCTGAAACACATGCTACAACCTTAAACTATACCCCAACTCCTCGTTTCGGTCGTTACCAACACAATTTTTTTTAAAAAAAAATAAACGAAATTAATCTTTAAATTCATCAACAAAACAAAACCAACCTCCCCAAACAGAATCTTTATTTTTATACGAGGAACATGGCAATAGTTTTTTCTATTTTAAAAAAAATAATTCCTCTCTTTTACGGCCACAACTTCAAACTTTACATTATCATCATCATCCACAATAAGCAAAAGAGTGAAAATGAAAAAAAAATAAAAACAAAATATGTTCCTTACAAATGAGCCTAAAAGGTAAAATCGATAAGTTAACTTCTTCTTTCATCTAACCCAAAAATGGCATGGCTCTTGTTTTCATACTTCTCAGAGCTTTTGTTTCGGCGAGAAGCAGAGACCTTTCAGTATAGTTCATCTAAAGAAAAAACCAATAAAGAAAAGTATAAGGAAGATAAGAAAAAATAGAAAATAAAGAGATGAAAAAGCACATTACAAAAATGCTGAAAAAACTATTTCCCGGCAAATGGGTTTAATTCCAACAAGAGAGAGTGGTTTTCAAAGTTTATGTAAATGCATGTCTTTGTGATATTGTTGTATATATGTTATGCATCCTTTTTCGCTTATGATGATAGCTAGTTTCTTATCTCCCTACCCCTTTCTGTGTATGTTTGTTCTTGATTCGCGAAGCAGACCCAGTTGATTATGATGCCACACTTGGATCACTCGTGGATGACAGGACCGGTGGGGTTTTCGCTTATGGGAACCGTTGAGTTAGATTTCCACGATAACGTACGGAGGGTGGAGAGTGGATCCCTGCCACCTCCTTCGCTATATATAGGGGTGGTTTTTGAATATGTGAGATTCGAAGAGGGCCTCGCTTCGGGTTTGTCGGGGACGTTCCGCTGGGACAAACCCTTCCACTTCCAGTGTTTTGTATCCTCTACCCATGCCACAACCACATCCTTGGGCAGCTTAGGGCTCAGAGATGGTCGTTCCCGCTACAGTGATTCCCCAGGATGATGTTCGCCATAGTGCTCATTACCGACGACCAGCGTCATCGCGCATGAGTATATCTGGTAGCAGCGAGGCGGCAACATCAGCACCACTACCAAGACCACGACAGCAGGTGTACAGATGTATGCGTGGGGAGAGTCAGGGTAGTTATAGTCGTCCGTGTTAGAGTTAGTGGAGGCCGGTGCATATTGTGTACAGAGGCTGTGTGGTGAGCCTATTTTTTATGTACTTTTGAGCGGGGCTGGGACTGTGTGGATGGATGGTGAGGTTGTCTTTTCTTTGGATCTTTTATGTATTTTCTTTTATATGATAGTTTGTATTATCGGGGCCTTACTGATGGGGTACCTCTACAGTGTACTAGGATCTTATGTATGTATTGTGTGTGTGTGTGTGTGTGTGTGTGTGTGTGTGGTTTGATGTTTATATTTCTGTTTTTTTAATGTTTAAAGTTTTTATATCCTCATTATTTCGTTACATACAATTAACTTTATACTGCGATTAAGCTTTAGTTAATTAGGTTTTTCTTTAATGGGACATCAGGTTGTCTCATTTGGTGGTATCAGAGCAGTTTGATTTTGTTCAGACTGTGAGGTTAGGGTCTAATGAGCATTTTAGTTGAATCCACATCGGATAACGACTATGCTGCAGATGACTAGAGAGCAGGAGGAGCAGCAAAACTAGAGGAGAGCTGTTGAGGCTGAGGATGCAGGTATGTCTACCTTCCTGAAAGGGAAGCCATAGTTTAGAGGAGATTATGGTCCAGAGAGGACAGGAGCTAGAGAAGATCTCTGACACCATGAATTGCAGAGAGGATATGAAGGTGACTTATGTTGCCTTTATGTTGACTGGTGAAGCTGAGGCATGGTGGAGAGGGAAGAGGATGTTGCTTGAGGTAGAGGGATAGATCATCACATGGGAGCTGTTTAGAGAGTACTTCCTCGAGAAGCACTTCCTGCATCTGGTTCAGTGCGAGAAGGAGAGGGAGTTTATAAGACTCAGGCAAGGCGGTATGTTTGTAGGAGACTATGCAGCACGGTTTGAGGCTCTGCTACAGTTTTGAGTTTCACCGGAGATTTCCTGTTGAGGATTGGCAGTGCCGACGGTTTGAGGAGGGCCTACGACACGAGTTACAGAGTGCAGTAATGCCGTTAGATATTCACAACTTCCCAGATCTTGTAAAGATATGCAGTGCCATAGAGAGTATTGATCAGAGGTGGGAGGCTAAGCAGAGGCAGCAGAGGAGTGGAGGCCCTATCAGATCGGGTACTTAGAGGAGAGTTGGCAGTGGTTCCTAGTGGAGGCGGGGATCGTGTACCAAACCAGTGCAGACAGTTCAGACATCTGCACCATTACCAGTTTCTACAGCACCAGTGGTTCGAGTGGGCCAGCAGAACGATGCCCAGTTTGTTACAGATGTGGAGGACCGCATTATTAGCGAGATTGCAGGGAGATACCTGGTTGTTTCTTGTGTGGTAAACCAGGTCATATGGCTCGGGATTGCAGGCAGAGGAATATGTAGTAGCTGGTAGCTACTGGTAGAGGAGCAGGTGCAGGCAGAGATGGAGCTGGGAGAGGAGCCCCAATATCAGGTCAGCAGGTGGCAAGACCTCAGGCCACTGTGAGAGTGTTTCCCGTGAGGGGAGCTGAATCTTCTCAATCTGCGGATCTTATACAAGGTATGTGTTTGATATCTGGTAGACTATCGTCAATGTTGTTTGACTTATGTGCTACACATTCATTTATCTTGCATGAGTGTGTGGATCATTTACAGTTACCCATATCAGTGTTACCCTATACTCTTACCGTGTCTACCCCTACTAGTTATTCTTTGACCACTATGTCTGTCTTTTTGTAGTGTCCTATAGTTGTTGAGAATAGGACATTTCTTGTACACCTTGTTTGCTTACCGATGCAGCAGATAGACGTGATTCTTGGCATGGATTGGCTTTCGGCTAACCATGTAGTGTTGGACTGTTCCAGAAAGACCTTATCCTTTCTTTAGCCTTATAGCTCAGTATCTGCCAATGAAGGAGTATCTGTGAGGGGTGACGATTCTTGGCAGTACGTGATGCTTTTCTCAGTGGAAGCTAAGGAGACTCTGAGTATAGATTATATGCCTATCTTGAGAGAGTTTCCTGAGGTAGAGTTCACCATCAATCTCATACCGGGACGAGACCTATCTCGATAGCACCTTATCGGATGTCACCCATAGAGTTGGTTGAGTTGAAGAAGCGGTTAGATGATATGCTGAAGAAAGAGATTATCAGGCCGAGTGTTTCACCATGAGGAGCCTCAGTGTTGTTTGTAAAGAAGGAGGATGGAAGTGCTAGGTTGTGTACGGATTACAGGCAGTTGAACAAGGTGACGATCAAGAATAAGTATCTGTTGCCTAGGATAGATGATCTTATGGATCAATTGAAGGGAGCTTCAGTGTTTCTAAGATTGATCTGAGGTATGGGTACCATCAGATTAGAATGAAGAAGAAGGATATACCCAAGATAGCTTTCAGGACGAGGTACGGGTACTACGAGTACTTAGTTATTCCATTTGGTGTGACTAATGCTCCAGCAATGTTTATGGATTATATGAATAGGATTTTCATAGATGATATCCTTATCTAATCCCGTTCAAGGGAAGAGCACGAGGAGCATCTGAGGATAGTCTTGCAAGTGTTGAAGGATCGTCAATTGTATGCAAAGTTATCAAAGTGTGAGTTTTGGATGGAAGAAGTGCAGTTTTTAGGGCATGTGATCAATAAGGAAGGGATATCAGTAGATCCAGCTAAAGTTGAGGCAGTGCTTAAGTGGGAGAGACCTAAGTCAGTGAATGAGGTGAAGCGTTTCCTAGGACTAGCTGGTTCCTACCGGAGGTTCATAGAGGGTTTCTCAAAGATTGCGTTGCCTATGATGCAGTTGACGAGAAAGGTTACAACTTTCATTTGGACGGATAAGTGTGACATAAGTTTTCAAGAGCTGAAGAATAGGTTGACCACATCGCTAGTGTAACAGCCTGTTTTTTTAATTATGTAGTATTAACGGTAAAGATATATTTATTTATATTTTTATCTAAGACCTAGGAAATGATTTTGGAGAAAACAAAATCATATCTAGAACCTACTATATGGTAGGAAGATTTGGTTAAAATTTGGGTTTAAAACTCAGACGGAAACCAGCCTGTGTTGTTACTGGCAGTATAATTTTATACTGGCAGAAAACCCTAATTTGACCCGAAACTGAAAAATTGTAGATTTTTTTTTATACTATGTCCGTGAGGAAGCCTATTTTCCAAAGTTTTGGCCAAAAATAAAATATTAGATTTTATGAGAGAATTTTGGGGAAAGACGGACGGAAACCTTAATCGGGTAAAACGACAGAGTCGAAAATAGGACCGCAGAGACCCGTCAAGAGATCGGGACAATGAGTCATACATGATGACTCATGGAGGATGAGTCACCAAGCATTTATGATAACCTCATAAATATCTAGATATTTAGTTATAAATATCTAGATATTTTAAGGTAAAAAGACCAGAACACCCCAAGCTTTCATGGTTAGAAACAAGGCACATCTCCTCACTCTTAACCACTCATTTTACATGGTTGTAAACCTCCCACATCTCTCCAATTTCGTGTAGCCACATCCTCTCAACCATATCCATTTCATTTTGCTTTTGTTTCATCGTTTTCCTCTCAAAAACCGTAATCGGGTAACCAACGGAACCAGATATGGATGCGCAGAGATACACCGAGAGACAGAACGGTGAGTCATCTATGATGACTCAGGGAATGAGTCACTATGGTGAGTCATGGTGGTGACTCATCTTCATCATAAATGCTAGTCATTATGAGTCCTTATAAGTGTAGTGACTAAAATACCCTTAACCTAACCTATCCTAGTTAAATGTCAACTATGGTTAAGGCAAGTCATGTACAAATTGGCTTCTTCTTCCTATTTTATGGTCCAAACTCAGCCACACCATTCCATCACCCTCCACCACACATTTTAACCTAACCATGATTACTATTAACTATAGTTAAGTTATTATATTGTATAATTTTAACCAAGCTTTGGTTATTATCAACTATGGTTCACTCTTAAACAATTAACAAAAATTTTCCTCTCACTCACTCACTCAATTTCGTGGCTGCCCACTCCTCCCTACACTTAGACATTTCATTTTCTTTCCTAAGGCATTTTACTCACAAAACACTATGAACTCCATTTTAGCTCTTGTTAAGTTCTTCATTGTTCTTCATTTTCTTCATCAAACCTCTTCGTTCCAAGGTGAGGATCATGTTACTCATCATCTTAGCTTCACTAATCATCCACCAATCTTCATTTTCATCAACTATTTCACAAATTTCTATTCTTATATCTAGATTTTTAAATAATTCTAGAAAATTGTAGAAAAATCATTTTAATGTGAAACCAATTTCTATGATCTTTATATGACTTCTAATTTGATAATCTAAGAGCATAGAAGAAAAATATTTTTCCTTCCTATTTTTCTCTATATGGCCGAATCTAGGTATTTGAGGGCAAATGAGATTTTGTTCAACTTTTAACTTGGATGAGGTTGGTTATAAGCTATCTAGGGTTTCTATGTTCTAAATCTCAGAGTTTGAAAACAAAATAAATTGCTAACTTATTTTTCTAGCCTTGACCGAATTTGTGTTCATGTGGGCAAAATAAGTTTTCTTCAATCTTTAATTAGATCATGATTTATATGAACTATCTAAGGTGTATAGGTTCTAGATCCCAGAGTATGTGAGCAAAAGGAATTTCTAGTCAATTTTATATATGTGGGTGGAAACCCTAACCTTAGAGGTTAGAGGATTTTGTTTCATATTTTTAACTAGTAACACTTGATCTATGTTAGTAGTATTCTAGTAACTAGGATCCAAAAGGTGGAATTGAGAAAATAACCCTAGCCCTATTTTTGAGTCATTTCCGAAACTAACCTAGGGTTGTCATGATTGGATTTTGTTTGATTAACTAGTGGTTATGTTGTTTTGGTTGAAGGTTGAGTTGTTAACTCGTGGGGTGGTAACGAGGAGCTTCGACTTCGTGTTCTGGTGATAAGTTCAAGTGGGGGAAAGAATCAATCTGTTGTCGGAATGGATAAGCAGTATATTTTATAATAATTGTGTAGGGCGGCCTAAACCCTACTAGCCAAAATCGCACTGGAAACCTTTTCCGTAATACCAATGATGATTCGGGGATTGTAGATTTATCAACGTTAGGATAATTTTATAATATTTGAGGATGTCTGAATTTTTTATTGTGATTTGTTTGTGATATTTGGTTGAGGTATTCTCTTGCTTGTGACGTTTTATTTTGATGTTTGAATATTTTATAATGATTGTATTATGCATGATCTTCCCGGTTTGATCGTGTGTTTAGTTGACTTTTAAGTAAAGATATGTATTGTTCGGAGGTACTTTACTTGGGTGAGAGATTGAATGTGACTTAGAGGTGCCTAGCCTAAATTTAATATTTTATAGATGAGAGGTGATATAGAATGCGAGTTAAGACTGAGATGGAAGGTTGTGGCACTAGGTGGTTATTGATGAAAGTTAGTGAGATTAATGTGTTGGTATTGTTGTTTGTAACCGTGTGTTTGAGATACACGAGGTCCGAAGTCCTCGCGGGACTGTTCCAAATTAGATTTTGGTTGTGTATCTATAGTGTCATTGATTTTCATGAGCATCCTTTAACCAGGGTGTGTACCGACTGTGCTGTGCAGCTATAATGTCATTGCTTTGCATAAGCATTCTTACCATGGGTGAGGTTGTGCACCGACTGTGCTTTGCAGCTATAGTGTCATTGCTATGCATGAGCACCCTTGAACCTGGGTGTGCACCGACTGTACTGTGCAGCTATAGTGTCATTGCTTTGCATGAGCATTCTCCCATGGATGAGTCTGTGCACCGGTTAATGGGGACGCATCGCTTGGACGACTGACTAACATCCCTCAGCGGGTAAGGGATGTGTGATAGGATTGGTGGTGGCCACGTCAGTATAAAGGTTTAGATTGCATGAGTTTGAGGGTAGAGGATGATATCGTAAAGTAAGGATGATGGTTGATTTTGAGTGATGTGTGTCTGTGACTTTTATTATACTATATACTATGATTCTTTTCCACTTTTGATGATATAAATGTTTATTATCCCCTATATTTTTCTGTATGCTGTGTTTTATTTATTATGTGATCGTATGAGAAGACTCTGTGGAGGAGCTTGATAATGAGGAGTTGGATGGAACTCCTTATGAACCAGAAGCTGGAGGGCGAGCTGTGAACACTGGTGATAGAGTTTAGGTAGTTATGGCCAGTGTGTTCAGACGTTTTATACTTTTTCGCTTATAATAGTTGTACAACTATATACCTGTTAGGGATTCTACTGATGGAATACCCTAAATAATGTGTTGATAATTCTGACGCATAAACATATGGTGTGTATGTATTTAATATATATGGTGTGTTGTTTTAAATTTTTCTCACGATGTGTGTTTCTAATTAAGCTTTAAATTTTCACGTATTTCGGAATACATGTTTCAACGTTAAGCTCGCAAATTTAATAATTAATTATTGAGGTTTTAATTTAATGGCACAACGGGGCACAACGGAGTGTCTCAGCTAGTGCTGACTTTTCCAGATCCTTTAGGACAGTTTGATGTGTATTGTGATGCGTCATACCAAGGTTTAGGTTGTGTGTTAATGCAAGAGGGAAGAGTTGTGGCTTACGCTTCCCGACAGTTGAGGGTGCATGAGAGGAACTATCTGGCCCATGATCTAGAGTTGTCCGCTAGTGTTCGCATTGAAGATATGGCGACACTATCTGTATGGAGCTAAGTTCAATGTGTATAGTAACCACAAGAGTTTGAAGTATCTGTTTGATCAGAAGGAGATCAACATAAGGTCATGGAGATGGATAGAGTTTATCAAGGATTATAAGTTTGAGTTACAATACCTTCCTAGAAAGACAAATGAGGTAGGAGATGCATTGAGTAGGAAATCTTTGCATGTGTCCGCGATGATGGTGAAGGAGATGGAGTTGATCGAGCAGTTCAGAGATCTGAACCTAGGTATGGAGTTGGTAGAGGATAGGATTTGCTTAGGTATGGTCACCATCAACAGTGAGTTTCTAAGATAGCTTAAGGATAAACAAGTTCAGTATCAGTATCTACAGGAGGTGAGTAGAGGTATAGATGAAGGTAAGGTTTCACCCCGGAGCCACGAAGATGTATCAGGATCTAAAGATGTTTTGGTGGCCGTGTAACACCATGTTTTATTTAAGACTGATTAACTTAATAAAATGAGGATTTTCATGAATACTTTCGAAATGACCTTTTTAGAAATTGAAACTTTGCATGACGTCAAAATAAAACCTGATAACCATATTATAAATTTCAAAAGATGTACAACCCGTAGCTTTAACTCACTGGTCTTAGGTCAATGACCAGGACAGGAAAAATTTATGTTCCAAACATAAACAATGAACTTCAAATAATATAGTACAATAATCTCAAAATTAGAACTATTTGTAACCTTCTCAGAATAAACCATACATTTGAGTTTTCGAAAATTTATATAAGCTTACAAACATTTCCACAACCTTTTATTAAAATACTATAAACACATATCAACAACTACACACTACAACGACGCTCCAACGTCTTCATAATTATCTTCTATCACCTTCTCAGCATCTTCCAGTCCTTCCTCATCTCTTTTACGCTCTTCAGATGGAAATAATTGCTGCCAACAAGAAATGAAGAAGAAAGAGATACAAACAGAGGAGATAAGATTCTACAATACTATGTTACATCAATTTCAAGCCCAAGACTTAGCAAAATATAAATAAGGATGAACCTTGAAATTGAATTCATAAATTCAATAAATAAGAAACTGATAGCAACTAAGAAGCATTCCAACACCTCCTGAATCTAAGTTCGGAAACAAATGCATATCACACAAAGTCTCAAGCGAATTAATGATTGTACCAATAGGCTTATACTTAGAGCCTAATTATGCCGAAATAATATCTAACGCTTGGAGAATGTAATTAACAAAATAAGTAAGATTTGCAAATTCGAACCTTACACCAATTCCACAATTTATATTTAGCAAAGAGCTAAATCAAACTTAAAATTGTTTAAGTAGAAAAATAAATCAAGGTCCTAATAACACAAATAGCCAAACAATTAGGAGCAATCAACTATACTAAGAATTTCCCAAAAGAATTCCAAGCAATCACAATAAAATTATCTACCCGCCTATATATCGTATACATTAACATCCTTATTTAGCCTTTAAGTCCTCAAATTCTCACTAGAGATGACTTAGAAATTTATACCTCCTTCTAAAATCGAACTTAACATTGTTAAGATACAATCCTATGCTCATTTTCAATTTATTAAAACTTAATCATCAACAACAACTAAATATCAAATAACTATTTTCCCTAATCTCTCATATATCTACAAATCCCTTAAAAGAAAAATTACTATAATCCGCCCTAGAATTTATCCGACTTAAGTTTAAAACTTAAAGTCCTTATAAATTCGAATTTGGCATCATAATAATCAAAACTAAAACGTGCCTCCACCAATCATCAACTATTGTTTAAGGTCATATCTAATCTTACCCAAGTGGTAAATATAGCATCAAATTGACACTTAACCCATCACATTTGAGCATTATACATACCTACATTATATCCAAACTTAAACTCCTCATTTAATAATTATACTTTGATTCCCCTTGATAACTCCTACATCTATAAAAAGTTATTCTCCACAATGACAAGAACGTACCCTCATTGAAACAATATGATTAGTACTCTCCACCTTATTGTCTTATCAAAATTGAATATATAAGCACTCTCATATAGCCATCCAATCTCATAAGAAATTCTAAGCATTCAATTTCCCAAGAGACTCCCACGACTTCAATCCAAATAATCCCCATTCCAACATTCCTTATTCCTTTAAACGAAAGAGACAAAATCAGTACCTAAGGTATCCAAGACTTGCACCTCATGAAATTATTATATGCTATCAAACTCAAAACCCAACATAATTTCTTCAACATTTTACCCAATACAATTTAATCCCAACAATTTATAACTTAGGGAATAAGCACCAATTAAAGAAAACAGATAATTTTCATGAACAATCCACACAATAATCATTAATTGTCAATCTAGGAACTTATACGAATTCGTCACATAACATCAGACAAAGTCCTAATTACACAAATCACGTAATTCACACAGATAATCAACACATATATAATTAGGTTATATATATATATATATATATATATATATAACACACAAAATATATATATATATATATATATATATATATATATATATATATATATATAACCCACATACTATATATATATATATATATATATCAATAACCAACATACAATTTTCTAACATGCATACTACAACCCGCATTAAAACCCACACTACACCTAGAGTATTATCTTCCCCCACCTGACATGACATTCCGGGTTCCTTTGGTGCTTCACAGCACGCACAGGTAACTCCTGTCAGCTCCCAGGAATGCATATCCTGCTCCTCCAAGTATGACAGTCACAGTCACATGAATGAAAATTGTCCATTAACACAAACAAAAACAAGCAGGAACAAAATCAGTACAATAATCATCTACTAATTAATTTAAAATTACTAATTTTGGTTTTAAAATAAAACAAATTCATTTATTGAATTTAGAGCATAAATCAGGAACTTCGGGTTCAAGCAGTTTGAAGGATATGCACACTGAAGGATGGCGAAAGGGTGGAATCAACTCACCATTGAAAGAGGAAAAGAATGGTGGTGGTAGAGGAGGATGAGAGGAACAAAGTTATGGTGTTTGTTTGGTGGAAGGTGGTCGGACGGTGACCGGAAAATTCCCAAATAGTGGCAGTGGTGGTGGAGCAACGGTGGCCAAATGAAAAACAAAATAGTGGAGAAGAGAGAGCACGGTGAGGGGAGTCTGGATCTACACTTCGTTTTGTCAATGGTGGCCAAACGGTGGCCGAAAGTGAAGAGAGAATGTGGTTGTGTGGTGGAGGGAGAAGAGAGAAAACGGGAGGGGGAGTTCTGCCGGAAAAAAAGAAAGAGAGAAGAAAGAAAAGAAGAAAGGAGAAAGAAAAAGAGAAATAAAAAGAAAAGAAAAGAAAAGAAAAGAAAATAAAAGAAAAGGGTGGGGGGACGTGGACTTAAGTTGTTCAGGGAAAGGAAATTTCATTTTTCTTTTGATTGGTAGGTAAATTGGGTGGTTGGGATTGAGTCTAGAGAAATAAATAAATTTTGACCCTTGCATCTAAAAACAAAGAGGGATAAATCTAAATCTTCAATATTTTAATTAGATTAGAGATTGATGGTTGAATCGATCAACCAAGGAAATCAGTGATCCAAAATTAATCTCCAATTAATTCTAAACCAATTTATTTTTCAATCTAATATTAAATAGAGTAAAATCTGAAAATAAATTAATTTCAATCATACCATTTAAAATATTTTCTAAATATATAATAATAGTGGCAAAAGCATAATATTACTTTCTTGTAACTGTGCATACACTGCAATAACACTGTGTTAACGCAGCCAAATAAAAATAGTTTAATAAGAAAATAAAATCAAATATTCCAAAATGAATAAAAATAAATATTTAACTGATTAATAAAACTAGTTTTCAAATAAACACATATACATAATTTTCGGGATGTTACAGGCCGAGGATGAAGAAATAAGTAACAGATTATGTTTTATCTTGCCTGGTTTGTCAGAAGGTTAAGATAGAGCATCAGAAGCCAGTAGGATTGTTACAGTCGTTGGATATCCCAGAGTGGAAGTGGGATAGCATAGCTATGGATTTTGTGGTTGGATTACCACGAACTCCGAAGAGGCATGATGCGATTTGGGTTATCGTTGATAGGTTGACGAAATGTGCTCACTTCTTACCTACTGGTGAGAGTTATAGTTTAGAGAGGTTGGCCCAAATCTATATCAGAGAGGTTGTCAGGTTGCACACTGTGTAGTCAAGCATTATCTCCGACCGATATCCTAGATTTACATCAAAATTTTGGAGGCAGTTGCACAATGCTTCGGGGACGAAGTTGAGGATGAGTTCTGCTTATCATCCCCAGGCGAATGGACAGTCAGAGAGGACGATTCAGTCGTTAGAGGATCTCTTGAGATACAGTGTGTTGGAGCACACTGCAGTTGGGATGGGTTCTTTCCTTTGATTGAGTTTACCTACAATAACAGTTTCCACAGCAGTATCGGGATGGCACCGTATGAGGCTTTGTATGGACGGAAGTGTAGGACCTCGTTGTGTTGGTATGAGACTGGTGAAAGCCAAGTGTTGGGTCCTGATATGGTACAACAGGAGACGGAACATGTTAGAAAGATCAGGGAAAAGATGAAGGAAGCACAAGATAGGCAGGTGAGCTACAGGAACAAGAGGAGGATATCCTTAGAGTTATAGGAAGGTGATCACGTGTTCTTGAGAATCACTCCGAAGACTGGAATTGGCAGAGCTATCAAGTCTAGAAAGCTTACTCCTAGATTCATTGGACCTTTCTAGATTATTCAACGAGTTAGTCCAGTAGCCTACCATATTGCCTTAATCCCTAACCTTTCTAATCTTCATGACGTCTTTCACGTCTCTCAGTTGAGGAAATATTATCCTGATCTTTCACATGTACTTGAGCTTGAGTCTATACAACTGCGAGAGAATCTAGAGTATAAGGCTTTACATGTTATGATCGTAAATAGAAGGATTAAGGAGCTTCGTGGAAGACAGATTCATTTGGTAAAGGTCATTTGGGATGAGACTACACGAGATGCTACATGGGAGCGTGAGGCAGATATACAACAACAACATCCACATCTTTTATGAGGTACATCAATTCCGAGGACGAAATTTCTTTTAAGAGGGTAATATTGCAACATCCATGTTTTAAGATCTTGTTTATGTGTTTAAGATTCATGTTTAAGTATATGGAAACTTGTCTAAAAAGTACGCGATCAATCGACTTCGAATTGGACGAGAACACAAAATTAGGGTTTTGGATCAGGCTGGAATGCTCGAGCGTGCAGGGGACCATGCTTGAGCGCCCACGGGATCAGGCCACGTGTCAAGAGGTGGCACATGGAGAGGACACGAGTCAGAATACTTTGCGACAAAGCTGTGACTCAACTACAACACTTAAGCACTGGGCTTGAGGCGCTTGAGCACCAGAATGCTTGAGTGTTGGGATTCCCACACTCCCAACACTCGAGCGCTGGCAGTAAAATGAAGAAAAATAAAAATGGTTGAGGGTGAAAATATTTCACCCTCAAGCCATACGTATCAGAGAGCAGAGAGTGAGAGTAAAGGACGAAGAAGGGAGTTTAGCTTCCCTAGCTCAGTGCGACCAATCAGTTTGTCCTATCGCGAAACCGAATACATCACCGTGTTCGTGGCGAAGTCTATTTCCTAACTCTGCCTTCTTTTCTTGATTAGGCTAAGGTAAGCCTATATCCTTCTTATGCCAACATTCTATTGATGACGGTATTGAGGTTTTCTCCTTACTCGGTTATCAGTTTCAAGTTCCGTTTTCAGGTTTGGGTTACTTGTGGCGTGTGCTTCGTATTCATGTATTCAGGTGACTTTTTAGAGCACCAAAGTTACTAGTTTGACGTGTGCTAGTTTCGTTGTCTTGAATCTAGCTACGTGTGCCCAGGTGGGAGAAATAAGCCACCTATTGTCTGAAATGGCTAAGTAGTATATTTTACGACAATGGCGTAGGGTGGCCTAAACCCTACTAGAGAGCAAGTAATCGACAATGTCGATATCACATTGGAGACTACCTCGTAGTACTAATGATGATATGGAGATTGTAGGTTTATCATCTATAGGATAATTTTACTATACTCGAGGTTGCATGATTTTATCACTATTGAGCTACTTGTTGTGTGCTGTGTGATTTAACATGATTTATGTGGTATTTGGTGATTACATTAATATTTTAATATGTATAACGTCCATATAACGCGTCCACTGATACTGGTTATCGCGTCCATTGAATAGTTTCAGACGAGTTCACATCTGCCTATGATTAAAGATATTCTTTTTGTGTGTTAATAAATGCATTTATTTTGTCACAAGACAAATTTATCCTTTATTCTCTTTGCTGAGTCGGTACTTCCATCAATCCCATCAAGACCTATTTATTGTTCCAAGTTAGCAACACCGTTTTATCATAATGACATGTTATGTCAAAAAAAATTTAAAAAAAAACCTTTGATATTCAAAATTCCTTTAAAGGTAATTTTTTCCATCTGAGAAAAAATTTACGCTTCCATAACCTCTCGAGCTATCTCTCTCTTTACCTCTCTCCGCTTTCAAATCCCAAGCTCTTTGATCACCTAAAATGGCTTCTTCTTCAACCTTTAACGTGGACAAGCTCAACTTGGCTATAGAGCATCATTTTAACCTTGGAGTGCTGCAAGACTACAATCTAGACATAAGCAAATATGTTAATGCAGCTGGGTGGGGAGGACTCTTCGCGGAGAAAGTCTCTGTCTTTCCCAACCTGATTAGGGATTTCTAGAGAAACATCCAACTGACTGATACCGATTTCTTCTCAACGGTATTAAGAAAGAAGATTGTAATCTGGGAGAAAACTATTGCTGATACAATCTTCTGCACTTTCGGACGGTTTAGTCTTTACTGATTCATGGGAAGATGACCTGGGTGGCTCTGAGGCTATTGAAGTCTGTCTCATGAAGGAAGATACAGTCAGAACTCACACTTGGAAGACTGTTGAAATGAAGGACATTGTTCGCATCCTTCATCAGCTACTCAACAAGGTGGTTCTTCACAAGGTTGGATCCAAGGACAACCTCTCCTCTTTGCACAAATTCTGCCTTTGCCATCTTCTCATAGAATCAAAAACAATCTTCCAAGAATCATGTACGAAAGATTCAGAGACGCTGCGATGAATAAGAAAAGGCTCTCCGCACTTCCTTTTTTCCTTCTTCTCTCCAAGATTTTTAAGGCTCAAGGAATTCATGAGATTCTTGCTGCTGCTGAGACTGTTGTGCCTATTCCAACTAAACCGAGAAGGCAACCACTAAGAAAAGCTGGATCAATTATGACTTCTAAGGTAACCATATCTGCTAATGATCCTGTTCAAATAGCTGTAGATGCCCTAGTGTCTAGTTTAGAAACTAGGATAGATGATGTGCCTGTCTCCACTCCCAATGATGTGTACATTCCCACACCCATTTCACTCCAACCAACACAAATAGCCACTTCACAATTTCAACCTATTATCCATGCCGATGATCCCTGGTTAAATCAACCAGATGATGGTATTTCCCTAGGTGCCCCTTTCCCCAAACCCTTGAGAACCCTATTTCCCTTCACCCCAACTTCTGTCCTTTATAATGGCAAATCTGAGGATTGGGCCAAGGTAAAAAGGGAATGAAAAATTCTGTTTCATTCTCACCAACCTGAACCCGAACACATTCCAACCAGATGGTATCCTCTACCTGAGTATGAGGAAGAAATCAGCCCATCTGTTGAACCCCTTTACCTACCTCATCCTGAGTGAACATTAATAAAAAATGTGCCTTCTCAAATGCACAATAACTTAGGGCCATCAGTCACTCACCTACCTCTAAACAAATTTCCCCCAAAAAAAATTTACCCTAACCTTGTCAAAACTCCTCCCTTTTTACCCCTCACTGATGGAGTTGAGAGACATGTCATACCTGTTTGGGAGACTGACCCCAATAGGAAAAATCTTCTTACCATTCCTGAAAGGAGAGCAAGATCTTCAAAGCATGTTCCCATGATCATGCCAAGGGACACAAAATGGGTGCCTTTTGAGCATCCCAGAGTCTATGGGGGGGCCTCTGACTTCTTTCTGGATCAACTCTACTATGAAATGTTGAAGTGGGAGTTCATCAAATCGAGCTAAGAGAGCTGCGCATTTTGTCCCTCCATCCGGTTTGTGACATAATGAAGCAACCAGAAGTGGAACCAAGCCCTACAGGATCTGTCCAAGACCGCTTATGCTAGATCTAAATAAGGACAAGGACATGAAAAACAGAATATTCAAGGGAGTGATGCCAAGTCTGAATCAGCTATGCTTGATCTTGACCGAGAAACCTTTGACTACTCAATGCTGGATTTCGTTTCGCATCTTGAATCCATTGAGTTGATCAATGTACATAAAGTCTGTTGATTTATGGAAGTCTCACATTATCCATTGCATCGAGAGAAACATCTTCCTCTAGTCGTCCAAGAGAGGAGAAGAAGGATATTCCCAAGGTCAGAGGGAAGTGTGGTCTTTCACACTTTAGATATATGATCTATAAAGACATCTGGGGACTTCCTATAAACAGTATAAATGTGGAATTCAACTACCCCATTAGATGGGCAAAGGAAATTTCAGTGAAACCCCCACCTACTTCTGAGCCTATCACAGATGAACCTGTTACTGAAGAACATGGTCAAACTGCCACTACGGTAGGTTTAGAAGATACAGCTGAATCCACTCACCAACAGAACTCATCAGAAAGACAATCTTCTCAACCTTTAGCTCTAGTTGCGATGCACCCTGAAGATCATTCAAGAAGACTGAGCACTTTTCAAGAGTCTGCAGAAAGCTCAAGGCAACAGGCTCTGCCATCAAATATTGAAGAGGTTCTTGGAAAAGTAGTCGATGAAAGGGTTGGATGGATAATTGATGAGAAGGTTGAAAAGATAACTGAGAAGATCAAGGAGGATGTCCATCAGCAAGTTCAAACTTCAATGGCTCCAACCTTAGAGATTGTAAATAAAATGCTTGAATTCCTCATGGTCTTCGAGAAAAGTCAAGCTCAGAACTAGGGGTGTTCATCAACCGATCCAATCCAATGTCAACCGCACTAACTGAACCAAAAAACCATTAACCGAAATAATCGAAAACCGAAATAACCGCAAACCGAAAAAAACTGAAATTTTTCATTGGATTGGATCGGATTTCGGATCCTATATATAAAACCGATCCAATCCAAACCGAACCGAAATTATTTAGTTCAACGAAAATAAATTGATCTTTATATTATAAAATTAATTATTAGTCTTTATATTTTTATAAGTTATCATCTAGTCCTTATATTAGAGAGTTTAATTGGTATGTAAATGTAATGTTAGTGTAAAAACTTTTACACTGTTAACAAATTATAAATCATGTTATGAGTGACTTTTAATATATTTAGGACAATAATCAAACATTTATAATGATTTAACAATTTATAATTAGGTGATAGTGTAAAATATCTTTACGCATGAGAGTGTATATCAATTCATGTATATCCCGTTAAAACACTTATTAGAAATTGTCAAATGTCAATATAATATTTTAAAATTAATTTTTATTTTAAATAAGTAACAAATTCATATGACTATTTAAATACTCGATCAAATCCAAATCGAACCGAAATATTGGATGTTATTTGATGTAAATAACTATGTAAATATGTATCGATAAAAACCGAATTATCCAATCCAATCCAAACCGCATTTGATTGGATCGGATCGGATTTTTTGAAGGAAGCAAACCGATCCAATCCAAACCGCATGTTGTTTTTATCATTGGATCGGATGACTTTTTTACTTAAAACCGATCCAATCCAATCCGCGAACACCCCTACTCATAACCCTCCACCTCCACCACCGCCTCCTGCTCCACCTCCCCTACTAAGTTTTTGAAAAGCTCTTATTTTTTGCATCTGCATATTCTCTTCTACTTGCTAAACTGCTCTGGTACTTATGATTGCTTATTTGCTTTGATATTTGTTGCTCTGATACTTATGTTTATTTATTCTCTTATATATATTCTAAGTATGATAAGCTGTTGCACTTAATTGTTAGCTTATATGCAATTGTTTTTCATATGCTTATTCTCCTTAAATATTTGTATGCTCTGTCTTAGGGGGAGCCCTGCAAGCTCTCTTAGACTTTGATTTTCAAATTTAATTAGTTTTGTCATCATCAAAAAGGGGAGATTGTCGGAACCAAAGTGGTTTTGGATTTAATAATCTCTAAGTTTTGATGCTAACAAAAGGATTAAATTTGCTTGGCAAACTGTTGGTTGAGATCTAACATGTGCTTTCAGTTATGCAGGAATACTTTAATATAAGTAAAATAAACTTGGGATAAGTTATCATTGAAAAGTACGCGTCCACCCTTGTAGACGGGCTGCTCAAAAACTTTGGTAAAGTTACTTCTTTAGACTGGTTTACTTAAGTAGACGAAGCTCTAAATATTTGCTAGATGAATACCTAAATAACTTGTTAGGTACAGCAAGTCCAAAGACTTGATAAAAAAGCACGTCCATCTTGCCACGTAACCAGACGGAAGTAATTAGTAGAAGTAAATGAACTGAAAAATAAAGTAATCTAATAGACGAGCTCTAACAGCCATGTCACCAGACGGAGATCTTTATAACTCATTGAGGAATAGCAAGTCTGAAGACTTGATAGACAAAAGGATATGCCATGTCATCAGACGAGCAAAGTAAAATATTGAACAGACTTAGTCTCTCATATAACTAAGTAGACAGAGTTTCTTTTTAGACGAGCTCCATCTTAGAATGAATTAAATGCAATTCGAATCTCTTGAATTTATTTCAAATGATTGATATTTATTTCAATAGAATATTTGTTCTTCACATTTGTTTTATCTGCTTTAATATTTCACCTTGTTGTAAAAGAAACATAATACCATCAAGAAATGCAAAAAGCAGAATCGTACAATAAGATACTGCAAAATGATCTGTACAATGACAACTTTATGACTGAAAAAGCTGAATTATACACAAAGTAGGAGCAACAGTGCTCAAGTTGCAATACTCAGAGGAGTGAACCTCTTATTTCTTGCTACCTCGATAACCAAGAGTACTATTCAACATTGCCACAATCAAGCTACCAGTCACAACGGATATCATGCATTAAATGTTATCTCTAAACGGGATTATTCAAAGTAACCGTTGAAGAAATACAAGTGAAAAAGAAGGTCACTGTAAATAGAATACCTCAAGTTCTAAAGAACAACTTTTTGCCAATCGATAATCACTCATTCTAATATTCTTTCAAGAGCAAGAGTCTGTATTCTTTAGTTTGAATATTGTTGTAATATTCAACTGATCTTAAACTGACATATTCTCACACATAGTGAGTTAAGAAGATCAAATATTATATCTCTTTGTTAGAGTTAGAGCCCGGAGAGGCTTGGTAAGAAAGAAATACTTGTAGCCTGGAGAGGTGTTGAATACTTGGTTGTAATCTATTTGGAGAAATAGTGGATAAATCCTTCAAGTCGAAGGGTCTGGACGTAGCTCTTGGTTGGAAGAGAGTGAACCAGGATAAAATCTCTTGTGTGAATCTTCTATCCCTAAACTCTTCAGTTTTATTTGCTTATACTAACTGTGGGGTTTTGATATTGCTTGTGTTAAAGTCTTTTAAAAAGGATCTTTGTCTTTGTGCTTGCTTCTGTTTCTAATCTCCTTGAGTGCAAAATTTGTTTTAAAGGTTGTTTTCGAAAATTATTAACAAACACAATTCAACCCCTCCTTCTTGTGTTTGTCTGTGTCAACTTCATCATATAGATGCATTGTGTTGATCACAGCCGTGTGGGTGGAACACATGAGGTCAGAGTATCCGACTATGGATACCGGATGTCACGGATGAGTGCCCTAACGCTGAGGATGAGGAAGACTGCCGTCATACTCACATAGTCCTTGCCGAGCTGCTCCATATACCCTGCAAGGGTGAGAATGTGATTATTGTGCTGGGCGACTATTCTCCACCGTGGATGGGGAATTAGTTTCATTCTCTGAATGAGCACCCTAGTGGGAATTGGGGTGTGCACCGATGTTTGAGGACGCGCCGTTTGGACGACTAACTAATATCCCTGATCTGATGAGGGATGTGTGACAAGATTGTGTGGTGGTCACGTTAGCATACAAAATCAGTTGCATGAGTGCGAAGGTTGGAGGATGATAACATGTCTCGAGGCTGATTGTTATTGATATGTGCTTATTCTGTTATGCATGGATTTGTGCTATTATTGTATATATGCTATGCATCCTTTTCCGCTTATGATGATAGCTAGTTTCTTATTTCCCTACCCTTTTCTGTGTATGTTTGTACTTGATTCGCGAAGCAGACCCAGTTGATCGTGATGCCACCACACTTGGATCATCGTGGATGACAGGACCGGCGGGGTTTCCGCTGATGGGAATCCTTGAGTTAGTGTAACATCCTAAAATTCTAATATAATTAATTTGATTAAAAAAATACAGTGCAAATAAAATAAAATTAAGAGATTTAGTGTATAGGGTTTGTTTGTTTAAAATTCATTAGAGTTGTTTAATAACTACAAAAAGAATATTAAATTAAAATAAAAAAAATATGTATTTATATAAACTTTGTGATGTGAAAAGTCAGGGCTAGGAAAATGCTCGTTGTAAAGTTGTTTTAAAGTAGTAAAAAAAGAGAAAAAAAAGAGAGAGAAAACCTAGGAAACCTATACGTGTGGGCGCTGTCTACATATATATGTTAGTCACACCAAATTAGAAGAAAGCAGTGCTGCAGTGCGCTGAAGAAGAAAAGGATAAAAGTGGGTGTGGCCGTGTGGGAGAGAAGCAGAGCATTGATCCAATAATGTTAGCGAAGTGAAGAAGAATTTTTAGGGAACCACTAGCAAATCATAGATAATTTTTATAGATTTTTGTAGGTCTTCGAGAGGTGAGTAACAATATCCTTTTTCAAACCATTTCCATGGTATATGTGTTTGTTTGTATTGACAGGGGTTTACCCTATGGTTTTTGGAAGTTTTTAATTAATATAATGCATGTTACTATTATCCTAATTTTCTAAAATTGGGAGTTTTGTTAAAGACGGGAATAAAATGATTAATTGATATTATAATGTGTTTATTCATGTATGATATGTTGTGATATTCATGATTGCTTGTTGTTGGGGGAAAATTTATAAGTTTAATTTGTGGAAAATATTTTGTTACATGCATCAGACATGACATATGTGAATTAGAATATGCTGTATGATGTTTGCCGCAATACCACCTATGATAGGGGTATTGAAGAGTAATACCACCGTAATGGGGTATCGAAAGTAACATCGCCATGTATTTGGGATGTTGAAAAAAGTAATATCACATAAAAGGGGTATCGAAAGTAACACCGCCACACGTTGGGGTGTCGAAAAAGGAGAAATACCACCATGTGCACATGGGAGGTATCAAAATGGAGATGTCCCCGACAGGAGGGTGACATCGAAACACTCCTCGCAAGTAGGGGTGGGCAATGGGACGCCATTGTCGTGTAATGTGTGAGATTTATGGCATGTCGGTAAGAGACTATTCTAAGTATGAGGTCTTCGAGCCATTGGATTAATTTAGAATTTACTTCATATGTGGAATGTGATGCATTGAGATCAGTTGTTCTTATGCTATATGCTTTTGAGTTGATGCAATTACTATTATTATTAAAAGTATTTTTATATATATTAGTTTGGAAAAAAACTAGCGGATACCATGGACAAATTTTTCTGATTCCGCGTCGATTGAGAACAATATTAATTTTGGAACATTTTATAATTGTATTGTTGTTCATTGGGATTATAAATCTCATTAAAAGTGTTGTTTTGAGCCCGAATACATTGTCGTTGAGGACGCGAGGGACTTGAAGATTTATCTTCTGGCTTTTATATTAGTTGGTTAGCATTGTGGCGTGGTTTAAGAGCGCCATCTAAACAACGTTTATTAGTTTCAGTTAATTTTCTCGGATTGTAGTCAGACGCCTAGTTTTGAGGCTTTTGGTTTTTATTTAGATGTATGGATTTATTATTATTTTTATTACTCTGATACATTAATACTATTTTATTTAATATGAGACATTTTTCAGACTTATATAATTGAGAAAATTTTAATGACTAGTATATTTTAATTAAATGTATTAAAAAAATTATTGAATTTATTCGGGTTACTAATGTAGCGAAGGGCGTCACAGTTAGAGTTCCACGATAACAGAGGGTGGAGAGTGGATCCAGCCACCTCCTTCACTGTATATACGGGTCCGGTTTTTGCATATGTGAGATTCGGGAGAGGGACCTCACTTCGGGTTTGTCGGGACTGATCTTACACTGATCTTCCTATAAATTAATGGGAATATGCTTTAGAAGCAACAACTTATTTTCTAAATAAAGTTCCTACAAAATCAGTCTCTATAACTCCGTATAAGATATGGAAATGACGTAAACCAAATCTCAAACACATTAAGGTTTGGGGTTGTCCAGCTTATGTTAAGAGATTGAAAATAGATAAACTTGAGGCAAGGTCAGATAAGTGTAGGTTCATTGGATATCCCAAAGAAACAATGGGATATTATTTCTACCACCCTTCAGACCATATAGTGTTTGTGGCAAGAGGAGGAACCTTTCTCGAAAGGGAACTTCTTGCAGAAGACATGGTAAAGAAATAGAACTTGACGAAACTCAAGGGGAAACCAATGAAACAACAACAGTGCAAGAACATGAGATGGAAGTTAAGCGACCTTTCTTTGATGTTTTAAATTAACACAAAGGTTACCATCTCTAACGATTGTGGCTCAATAACCAGCTATAGTTCAGTTACAGGTTAATGGTTACCATCTCCAACGATTGTGGCTCAATAACCAGCTATAGTTCAGGTATAGGTTAATGAACCAATCTTAGAACATAATTAGCAACCTCTGAATCCAATACACGAGCCTCTTAGAAGGTCTAGTCGAGCACATCATGCATCGGATAGATTAAACTTGATGATGCAAGATGACACATCAAATGAGGTTTATCATAATGATGATGAACCTAAGAACTATGAAGAGGTCATGCAAGGCTTGGACCGCAATAAATGGCAAGAAGCCATGGAATCAGAAATGGAGGATATACAGATGAGCAGCATTAATGTCACGCTGCTCCAAGAAATATCCTTTTGATTTGCCACTAAATCTGCCCGGATAGTTGAATATTGATATAGGAGGACTAGTTGAACTTCCTTCGCCCGAATCAACGTTTCTAGGCATCCTTGTCCTTCTCGTGTTAACTTCGTTCGGATAGTAATAAGAGGCAAAAGTGGAAGTCTCCTCTACTAAGTATGCTTCACAAATGGAACCCTCCACTCGTGCCTTGTTCTTGACTTCGTGTTCGTGAATTTCATATGTATTAAGTAAAATAGTTGATGTTGTTTACCTCTCAAATGGATACATCCAGCGGTATTGGACTGGGCCACCAACTCTTGCTTCGTAAGGTAGATGAACTGGCAGGTGTTCCATGGAATCAAAGAAACTCGGCGGGAAGATTTGCTCCAGCTTACATAACAAAACAGGTATCTTGACTTCCATATCCCTTATTTGATTCACATTTAGTGTTGTCGATTGATGCGTGATTTTTAGAATTAAAGGCAAGTGCACCTCGTCGCAATCAAGTAATACGGTGGTGAGACCGGTTATCGTATCCACAGGGATTGGATGTCAATTACCAATTCGCAAATTCAACAACTATTTAGACTTAACTAAAGTGTGAGGGATTAAAACAGAAAATAAAGAAAGCAAAACAATATTTTTAGTCTTTTGGGAATTATATCGAACACTTGGAAGGCAAACAGAGATATAGCTAAGATTGTTAGGGTTAGACTACACTAATCCTCCCTTAATTGCAATGAAATGGTTATCGACACAAGTCCTAATTCAATTATGACAATCAAGCCTTTTCTAAAATACTCAAGCCTAATTCCTTAGGTGCATTGAGCCTAAAACCCCAAATTAAACCCTAATTCCTTAGGTGGATTAACCTGAGATTTTGCATTAAGTCAAGACTTATAAGATTGCAAGCATTCAACACCTATTCCTAGATTCTTGAACTACTTGGCATATGATTCATGAGCATGCCTTAATACCAACCTTCCAGTCATCTATCAAAGCAACAAATCATTCCTATGGGTAGCTAATCCAAGGAAAGCATTAAACACAGAATCACATACTCATACGAATTAGAAACTTGTATTAAAATACCAAATCAATTACACAAGTTCAGACAAGTTCATCTAACCCCAACAATGGGGATTTAACTACTCATGATAAAGAAATACAAAAAGGAAAAAGAGAAGGGATGGAGAACACTCATAGACAAGCTTCCTCCAATCTTCTCTCCATCCAAGAGCAGAGAAATTGCCCCCCTTTTTGGGTAGAAACCCTCTCCACCACCGACCTCATTTGCCTCCAAGTGCTCCTTATTTTAGGTCAAAAGTTCGTTCTTTTTCTGTTCAGTGCAGGTTCATTTATAGGTCCGTCGCCCGTCACGGCCGTGACAGCCATCACGGCCAGGCCGTGATGGTCTCTGACTTGGGCGTCTCTTCATTCACTTATTCATCACGGCCGTGATGGTCATCACGGCCAGGCCGTGATCGTTTCTGACTTTTCCAACTAGCAGGTCACGGCCGTGATAGCCATCACGGCCAGGCCGTGACAGCTTCTGACTTTTGGCTCAACCTTCACTTCTGCTACTGCTCCCTCACGGCCGTGAGGGCCATCACGGCCAGGCCGTGATACTCTCTGTTTGGCTCATAACCTTCACTTTTCAAGCTCTTTTTCAGCCACGCACCCCCAAGGCTCATTTCTGGGCATTTTTCCATTAAATCCTGCAAAACAACATTTAGAAACCACCTCATCCGTTCCAAAGGAAAAACTATACAAAAATCAACACTAATTTGGCCTAACTATATGCAAATGCATGCCGAAATGTACATGAAAAATGAGGTAAAATCACACTCATCAAATCACCCCAAGCTTAAGACTTTGCTTGTCCTCAAGCAAAAACTAAGGCCCGAAGAGATAAACAGTCAAAGCATGGATAGTGAACTAAGAACCCGAGTAAAATGATCCAAGCAATAGGCAATTCAAACAATTCAGCAAGAGACAATCAATTCAAGTCCAATTAGGGGCTTAAGTTTCCTAGACTCACATTCTCACTGATTCGGGCACTCTTGCTCACTTGAAGCTCACCCCAAGCTTGTTTACTTGCTTGGCTCTCTTTCTTGCCTCACTCACTCAAGTGTTCAAGTATATATAACAATTCGCTCCATTTTCCTCAAGGAATGATTCCTACCATATGCTTGACTATCAACCAAATCTCCACTTTATTTATGAAAAACACTTAAGAATCAAGAGGTCTTTTATTTGGTTGTAACGTGGCCATGGGATTAAACTTTAGGTGGGAATAACAAGAAAGGGATATTTCAAAAGGCTAGACTAAGTATCAAACATTTCAATACAGGACACCTTCTAAAATACCTTCTTGGGTTTTCAATACATTTTTCCACCTTTCTTTTCTTTCTCTTTCTTTTTATTTCTCACTTTTCTTTTTGTCATCCCCTTCTCCATTTATTTATTTTTCTGTTTTTTTTCTATTTTATTTGGAGAAGGGGAGAAATTTATTTATTTATTTATTTATTTTTTTTTTTTGATTCTTATCCCAAACTTTCAACTACCTTTTTACCCTTTTGTGATACTTTAGAAGGTCCCTTATCAAGTATATGTATCAAAATTTTTCAGGGTACCAAGAAAAGCATTTTATTCATTCAGGCTCAAAATTGGGCAACTAAGGGTAGCATTTACACATTCAAAGCTCAGAAGGCCAGAAAAATACCTATTGCCTCAATCATTTTCAAAAATGTTTCCAAAAATTTTCTAAGCTTCAAAATGGTTTTAAGTCAAGTTCTAGAGAAAACAAACCAAGAGGAATAACACTCTACACAAAGAATGGGGGCAGATTTAGTGAGTACCCCCTAATGGCTCAAAAGCTCACATTTATCAGTTCAAGAACCAGTGAGAAACACAAGTCTAAAGAAACATATGCTAATCATCAACTATCCGAAATCATCTCAAGCATATTCATTTGCAGCCATATCACAAGAATAAACAGAATTGGGTTCAAAAATCCACTATCACAATTTAATTGGCACTTAGCTCTCACAATCATAAGCTCAATCTAAGCAAGGGTAATCAATTCATGTGATCATGCAAACTTAAGCCTATATGAATGCGATATTTACAATGCAAGCAAAAAGATTACCCCTACCCCAAGCTTAAAGATTTACATTGTCCCCAATGTAAACAATCAAGTTGGAGAGGGGAGAAAAAAGAAAATAAAATAAAACAAATAATTGGAACGGCTTACCGAGGCGGTAGCGGGTGTTGGCTCACATGCTTTATGGCTTTGTTTCTCCCTGCTCTTTTTCTCCTTCCTTTATTCAAAATCTGAAGACACTTAACAAAATTATTAACAAACCTCTTGAGCTTCTCAAATTATTCAAGAGGTTAAAGCAAAAACAAAATTAACTAAAGAGAAGGGTTAAGAAAAGTTGGGTTGCCTCCCAATAAGCGCTTCTTTAACGTCACTAGCTTGACTCATCAAGAAGCATCCACCTGGATCCCATAACCTGTGGTATAAGGACCAAGGAATGCTAACCATGTGAGATCCTTCACCTGGATCCCACGATTTGCAGCAAAAATGTGGAAGTGAGCACTCGAAATTCATGCCGACTTCTTCAAATGGGAAGCGCTTTTCAATTCCACTCGGGTCAAAGATGACCCCTTTATCCATAAAATCTTCCCAATAAAAATGGGGTTCAACCTCAGGTAGAGGCATGAACTCCATTGTTGACTGCTTTAAAATATGAGGTGGCAAACAAATCGAGAGGATCATTGGTGCTCGTTCGGCCTCGTACCATCTTCACTCTCAGCATCGCCAAATCCATCACCTTCCAAATATGCATAAATCTCCGCACAAACCACACAAGTGTTTCTCCCATCACATTCCACACATGCATTGGAACTAATAGCATCATCTAATTCCAAAAGTTTTTCATCATCCCCAAGCATGGTGAAATAGATGTCCTCCAATTGCCCCTTCCTTTCAGGCTCTTTAGTCAAGGGTTCAATGGGGGGTGGTGCACCTATGTTCTCCAAAACAGGGTCTTCACTTCTTGACTCGGTTGCTCCCACTTCTTCTTCTTCCTCCTCATCCATCATTGCATCATCTTCATCATCATCCATCAAGTCCTCATTTGGCATTTTGGATAGTAGGTTAGAGAGTTCCTCAATACGTACCCGAGACTTCGAATGGCATCTTCTTGATTCTTTAATTCTTCCATTGTTGTTGCCATGAAGTTCTCCAAAACAGCCTCTAAGTGAGGTTGACTATCCGGGATAGGTTGCTCAACCTCGACTGGGAATGCAGATTTGAAGTTCTCCCAAACAACTTCCAATGGGGATGGCTCATCATACCAAGGTGTGGAAGATTCTCAATGTTCCCCTTCATCCATCAAAGTGTTATTTGGAGGGTTCCCCCACCATGGAGTAGAAGTGTTGGGAAATTGATTTCCCCATTCAGAACAACCTACCATTGGTGGAGGAGGGACAGTTGCCCTTGACAGCTCATCACTCACTTGTTGGATTTTTACGGCCAACTGCAGCATATCTACCCGCAGCTGCAGCTCAGATAATTCACTTTCTGCATCAGATGGTTGATACCAATTCATGATCCTATCTAATCAATTTTTCACCTCACAGACAATTAAGCACAAGATCAAAGAAATACAAAAACAAATATATACAAAACTAACAAAAGAAAGAGATCAATTATATACAGAAGAATAAAATAAAAAATGTCTAAACTAGTTGTCTCATTTGTTACTAATGATATTGACAAAACCAATCCCCGGCAACGGCGCCAAAAACTTGATGCGTGATTTTTAGAATTAAAGGCAAGTGCACCTCGTCGCAATCAAGTAATACGGTGGTGAGACCGGTTATCGTATCCACAGGGATTGGATGTCAATTACCAATTCGCAAATTCAACAACTATTTAGACTTAACTAAAGTGTGAGGGATTAAAACAGAAAATAAAGAAAGCAAAACAATATTTTTAGTCTTTTGGGAATTATATCGAACACTTGGAAGGCAAACAGAGATATAGCTAAGATTGTTAGGGTTAGACTACACTAATCCTCCCTTAATTGCAATGAAATGGTTATCGACACAAGTCCTAATTCAATTATGACAATCAAGCCTTTTCTAAAATACTCAAGCCTAATTCCTTAGGTGCATTGAGCCTAAAACCCCAAATTAAACCCTAATTCCTTAGGTGGATTAACCTCGAGATTTTGCATTAAGTCAAGACTTATAAGATTGCAAGCATTCAACACCTATTCCTAGATTCTTGAACTACTTGGCATATGATTCATGAGCATGCCTTAATACCAACCTTCCAGTCATCTATCAAAGCAACAAATCATTCCTATGGGTAGCTAATCCAAGGAAAGCATTAAACACAGAATCACATACTCATACGAATTAGAAACTTGTATTAAAATACCAAATCAATTACACAAGTTCAGACAAGTTCATCTAACCCCAACAATGGGGATTTAACTACTCATGATAAAGAAATACAAAAAGGAAAAAGAGAAGGGATGGAGAACACTCATAGACAAGCTTCCTCCAATCTTCTCTCCATCCAAGAGCAGAGAAATTGCCCCCCTTTTTGGGTAGAAACCCTCTCCAGCCACCAGCCTCAGCCTGCCTCCAAGTGCTCCTTATTTTAGGTCAAAAGTTCGTTCTTTTTCTGTTCAGTGCAGGTTCATTTATAGGTCCGTCGCCCGTCACGGCCGTGACAGCCATCACGGCCAGGCCGTGATGGTCTCTGACTTGGGCGTCTCTTCATTCACTTATTCATCACGGCCGTGATGGTCATCACGGCCAGGCCGTGATCGTTTCTGACTTTTCCAACTAGCAGGTCACGGCCGTGATAGCCATCACGGCCGGCCGTGATGACGACTTCCCGACTTTTGGCTCAACCTTCACTTACGCTCTTTTGCTCCCTCACGGTAGTGAGGCATCATCGCAACCAGGCCGTGATACTCTCTGTTTGGCTCATAACCTTCACTTTTCAAGCTCTTTTTCAGCCACGCACCCCCAAGGCTCATTTCTGGGCATTTTTCCATTAAATCCTGCAAAACAACACCAGAAACCACCTCATCCGTTCCAAAGGAAAAACTATACAAAAATCAACACTAATTTGGCCTAACTATATGCAAATGCATGCCGAAATGTACATGAAAAATGAGGTAAAATCACACTCATCATCGATGTAAGCTCCCTGAAAAAGTGGCTAAGCTCAACAAATGGGTTCCAAATTTGCTTCGGTAATGCGTCGAACGCAATTGGAAGCAACCGTTGCATGAACACGTGGCAATCATGACTCTTCATTCCATGTAACTTTGCTTCCTTAATGTCAACACATATACCCAGATTGGAAGCATACCCATCTAGTAACTTTAGTTCTTTAACCCACTTACAGACGGCCACTTTCTGTGTTTTGCTTAGTGTATAACTTGCCTTCGGTTTGATAAGTCTGCCACGACCACCGTCCTGCAACTCAAGCTCCTTCCGATTACAAATTTTAGCTAGATCCAATCGGGCTTTATTTGTATCCTTTGTCCTCCCCTTGATGTCCATCACAGTGTCAAACACATTCCTCTCAGTATGCATGACATCAATGTTGTGACGGAGTAGCTGCGTCCTCCAATACGGCAACCTCCAAAATATACTTTGTTTTGTCCAATTATGGTTGATGCCATAATCAGGAATATGTTCTCCTTGGGATTCATGGACGAGCGGTAAGTATTTTACTATGCGCCATACATTAGGACCAGTCAAACGTGGTGGAGGCGGTGTTGTCTCCGCACAACGCTTCTTGAATGCATTCTTGTTCCGCCTATAAGGATGATCTTCTGGAAGGAATTGACGATGACAATCAAAATATGAGAACTTTCGACTGTTTTTAAGCATGAATGCCTTCGATCGCTCCATACATATTGGGAATCCAAGATTCCCCACGGTCATCCAACTCGACATCATCGCATAGGCGGGAAAGTCGTTGATCATCCACATCAAAGCTGCTTTCATGATGAAATTCTGCCTCAAAGATACGTCATATGTCAACACACCATCATTCCACAGCATCGTCAACTCATCTATCAGCGGCTGCAAGTACACATCAATCTTACCTTTTGGATTAGACGGACCCGGAATTATGACTGTTAGGAACATAAACTCCCGCTTCATGCACATCCCCGGGGAAGATTGTGCGAGTCGGGATAACCAGGCCAACAAGAGTATGCTTTTCGCATCGCCCAAAAGGATTAAATCAATCAGTAGATAACCCCAATCTGACATTCCGAGGGTCCTGCGAAAATGCCATATGAACCCTATCAAAATGCTTCCAAGCTTCTCCATCAGATGGATGACACAAGACATCTTGCTCCCTCTCATGCTCACTATGCCACCTCATGTGAGCTGCAGTGGCCATCGAAGAGTACAATCTTGTAAGTCTTGGCACGAGCGGAAAGTACCACATCTTTTTTAGCGACCTCTTCTTCTCAATGCCTATCCTAGTGGTTGTCTTATACCGATCCGCACCACAAAATCTACAACATGTTATGCTTTCCGCTGAATCATCTTTATAGTACAACATACATCCATTCGGGTAACAATCAATTTTCAAACACCCCAGACCCAAATTTTCCACAGACTTCTTAGCATGATAAAAACTAGTAGGCATCCGATTGTCTTCTAGCAACGCCTTGGACACTAACCTAGTGAGGCGATTAAAACAGCCTTCTTGCATATTGTAGTCAGATTTGATACTCAACCATTCCATGCACATCGACAACTCCGTGTACTCCCGATATCCTTCCCACAATGGAGATCGTGCAACACTCAGCATATCATAGAATCTTTGAGCTTTGGGATTCGGATTCTCCTCTATGTATTGGGAACCCATTCCACCATCTTCTCCCCCATCTTCTTCTAGTACAACACCAACCGATGGTCCAGCATGATCCATTATCATATGGTCGTATGGATTCAATTCTTACCTCCGGTCACCACTTCCATAGTACGAACCTTCAAACACAATCGGGTTTAAATCAGGCAACGTCTCACCATGGTTACTCCACCAATAGTAATCAGGCATGAAGCCCTTCTCATAAAGATCGGCTACAACTCCATCCACGCTTTTGAAAGATTGACACTTGCAACTTTTGCAAGGACACCTCAAATGATCACCGCCCAGCCGTATAAATCTCTCCTGTCTAACAACAAACTCTATAAACTCACCCACTCCAACTCTATACTCTTCCCTAAGACGTTTATTCCGATCCAACCTACGATACATCCATTTCCGATTCTCCGGAATATCCATTGCTGGCAATTAAATAGCCTGACCAAAAAAAATTAACACTTATATATTACGATGCATTCCAATAACTCCATCAATCTCGTTCTTATGACAAGGTATGAACCTATCCCATTCGAGAAGAAATCTTTACCACACTTAGCTAATAATAGTTATTCCCTTATTCAAATACCTTATGCTTAACAAAATTTCGACAGCATTTCCCATCTGTCTCCAAGTACACGACTCGAGCACGGTGAGAATCACCGCGATCAAGTATGCACCAGGAGAACAAAAGGAAATGCATCAGACCGAGATTTCAACAAGTATATAAGGCATTTAAACATTGAAATGACTATTGTACGAGTGTGAAAAAGGTTTTTTCCCAAACTGTCCCACTTGGACAATTCAAGATTCAATACAATGAGCATGCACACCTTGATAAGTTACGCATGCTCATTAATATTGAATCTCAAATAGGAAACTAAGGCTTTCGTAAATTAATTATTAACTCTAACATAAAATAAAACCATTAACCTATAAATATTGCAACGTTGTTGAGCTTATATAAATTGTAGCGTAAATCAATACAAACTTAGATAAAATATTGTAGCAAACATCCTATTGAGCTCCGCTCTCCACTAACAAGTAGCAGTTAATTGTCAAACACATGCATAATTTCTAAATTATCAGCACACAACCAGCATCCTGCCTTTCGGACAGGATCACATCCTATTGAGCTCCGCTCTCCACTAACAACAACACATATTGACAAACACATGCATAAACATTAAATTATCAGCATACAATCAGACAAGATCACATCCTATTGAGCTCAGCTCTCCACTACCAAACAACACGATAATTCGCATAATACATTAGAAACACCACACATATCAGTACCTATTAGACAAAGTAAAACCTTAAAAGAGAGTATTGAGAGAACTTACCTATTCGACAAAGCAAAACCAAGTAAGGATAAGGGAGGAGCCGCAGACAACGAAGATCAGACAAGGACCTATAATGCATAAATAAAAATAATTGTGTCAGAGCTGAAATGACAACATTTGGACTTAATACATTCATTTATGCTTTTAACATTCATATATATGCTATTACTATAGATGCTATTGGTGTTGTCTCCGAAATGGAAATTTAGAGGATTATCAACATGAAGGTATAACAGGAAAGAAAATTGAGTTCAATCTTCTTGATGAAAGGTCCTCCCAATTACATTATTATACTCTTAACTAAACATTTTATTTCACATAGAATTTATACTCAAACTTCATTTTTTTTTCTCAAACTTTAGCAATAATTTTGTTCGTGTGACATTGTTTGGGGAACAAGCAATCGAAATGTTCAACTTTCTGACTGGAAATAACCAACTTAAAGTGGTAGTTTTGCAACTTGCCCGAATCACTCATTATAGAGGTATTTATTATAAAAATAATTCCTTCACCATTATTAGCATTTATTTCTAATGTCTACTTATTACACATTTATTAACATTTATTCCTTCACATAACACATTACACTGAGTGTTCAGAGAACTTACCTGAGAGAGAAAACACAACCGAGTAAGGATAAGGGGAGGAGTCGGAGCCAACATAGAGTAGAAGAATATGACAACAAGGACCTATCGTGCATATATGAAATTAGTCCTTTCAAATCAAATCACTATTCTTTATATACAGAATCCAGTACAACTATTTATAAGACTAGAAACACATAAATTAATATAAAATAGAATCAATAATATACGGTTACAAATTTAGAACAACTTGCAACTTGGTACGAGTGTTATCTATCAGAATCAAGTGATTCCTTTTTTTCTTAAGTAATCCCTTACTTCCCAAAATAAACGTAACATATAGAAATATCACCTCACCGTGTTAGTTTAACTTTTTCCAAAGTACACCTCTATACCCATCTATCCCCCTCCATAGGAATAATTGCCCAATCTAATGTTTTTTTGTCTATGCTTTAATTAATAAATCATTATGACCTTAAGTCACTCACTTAACATTAAACAATCATGTGCCTCTGTTAACAAAGAACAAAGAAGGTGCATTAAAATTTAAAAAATACACAACAAATCAAAATACACAGTTTTTACGGTGTTTCCTATTTGCACTCCATTTACAATGCATCTTTATTTAATTCCTAATGTGCACAAAATCAAAACAACCTAAGGTTTGCAATGTTTAGATAACAAGAAAAATTAGAATCAGTTCATCTAAATCAATGTCAGTTTCAATGATGGCAACGTCAAATTTAGGGTTCTGAGGTACCAAACTACAAAATTACCAGTGAGCAGTGGTACTGGTGGCCGGAGATTGGGAGTGGCAATGGCAGTGAGCACGTAATGGTAGCCGAAGTTGGGAGCAGGGACTGGGAAACAAAGAAAAAAATTGATATCGAGATGCGAGAAATGAGATAATGAGAGAAGAGGAGAGAAGACAAGGTAGCTTACCTTTGGTGGTGGTGGTGTCACCGGAGCCGCGGACAGTGGTGGCTCAAGGGAGGCGGCTCAGGTGCGCTACAGGGACAGAGACAGAGAGACATCAGAAAGAGAGAGAGAGGGGGAATGTGGAATCACTCACCGGAGGTGGCCTGCATTAGTGGTGACCGAGACACGGAGGCGTCGTGTGGTATCTTTGGCGGGGAGGAGGAGCAGAGCGTGCAAGAGAGAGAGAAGAAAAAAGAAGAAATGAGAGAAATGGGGAAGAAAGGGGGATTCTAGTGGATTTAGGGATTTCTTTTTTAGCGACCGAAACATTCGGTCGCTATTTAGGTCTCTAAACGGGTTGATTTGAAATTTGAATTCATAAAATTTGCGACCGATTTAAAAATCGGTCGCTAACACGCTCTATTTTAATTTTTTACGCGTCGTTTAGCGACCGATTTAATATCGGTCGCAAAGATAATAAAATTTAACCGTTGCATTTAATTCGGTCGCAAAAAAGTCATAAATTTTTTATTTTTAATTTCCTTTATTCTGCAACCGAAATAGAGACCGATAACTCTGCTACGCTCTATTTCGGTCGCAATATCAACTCTAATCAGTGTTTGATTTAGATCCTACAATCGGTCGCCATTTCGGTCGCAAACAGCAACCAACAAATTCGGTCACTATTTTCGGTCGCTAAATAACCTTTTTTTTGTAGTGATGGTGGGGGGTTTCGTAGCTCGAGTGGTTTGAGCGTTTGGTACAAGCTTTAAAAAAAATATTCATGGGAATGTTGGCAAGGGAATAAAAGTTGTTTATTACAAGTTTTAAAAATTTATTCCCAATCATCCAAGATTTGCATGAATAAAATTAATGAATGATAATTATAATAAACGAGGGAAAACTCCATTCCCACGTGTGAAGGTGGGAAAGAAACATTCCTGAGAATGTGATTACCAGGAATGTAGTTTGTCTGGGAATAAAACATTCCGGGAACCAAACGCCAGGGGTAAAGGGAGTTGGAGGAGTACGAGGTACAAGGTTCAAACCTTGGCAAATGAGAAAAGTTAACATAACAACTAACTACTAACGTTTGTCTAACAAAAAAAAAATCGACTTCACCTTATGAATTACATAGGTTTTTTTTTTGTTGAGAAAAACAAACTCTTTGCAATGTCTGATATAGGTAAATTTCAATAAAGTTTCTACTTTAGAAATCAAACATGTTGCATGTTTTAATCGTTTTGATATTGGTAATGCGGTTGATGAAATGACATAGGTCTTTTTCAGCTTAATTAGTGGTCTCGAATTCGAATCCTGACCCCGGGAATGCAACAACGTTAAAACTTCTGAGGGAGAGCTTTTCCGTCTTGTAGTCTGATAAGCCTCTGGCTTATCTAGTTTTATAACTAGATGGACTGTGATTTTTGTGCAAATTATTCGAGTTCAATCTCGTTTTCGCCCAAATTTGACCTTGTTTTGTTCCTAAGTAGACTTTGACTCGTTCTAGGCATTTTTAGTAGTTTTTAGTCTATTTTGAATAGAACTACGCCTTTTGTTTCTTTTTTATTGTTTCAGGTTAGAAGTGAAGCTCCAAGAGTCAAGGAAGCACTTTGAGTCAAGAAAACAATGGAAATTCCCATTCTGGAGATACTCGCCCCGCGAGTGGATGCTCGCCTCGCGAGCCTGAAGATCAGCAAAACAGCAACAGTCATCAATTCTGGCTCGCCACGCGAGAGGCTTCTCGCCTCGCGAGATCCTGAAGACCCTGGAAGACAGAGACCATCACGGCCTAGCCGTGATGAAGGTCACGGCTGTGACAGATTAAGGTTTGAAGTCTCGCCCCGCGATAGGAAGATCGCCTCGCGAGAGTTTGAAGACCCTGGAAGACAGAGACCATCACGGCTTAGCCGTGATTAAGGTCACGACTGTGACAGATTGAAGTTTGAATACTCGCCCCGCGAATACACTCTCGCCTCGGGATAAGCCTCTGGCTCATCTAGTTTTATGGCTAGTATGACCAGGGTTTTGTGCAAATTATATCCTATTTTCACCCAAATTAGATTAGATTGTCCTCAAGCAAGGTTTTGAGTCTCTAAAGTAGTTTTAGGTTAATGTAGCCAGTTTTGAGTCAAATAATATACTTATAGCTATGTCTTTGTTTTTAGGTTAAGTTGGAAGTCAAGAGAATAAAGAAACAGGGGATTCGCCGCGCGAAAGGGCATTCGCCTCTCGAACCAGAAGGCTAACTGTTCCAAGAAAATGCAAGGTCTCTGGTTCGCCCCGCGAAGAATATCTCGCCCCGCGAGTCACCCAACCCTGAAAGTCAGAGACTATCACGGCTTACCCGTGTTGAAGGTCACGACTGTGGCAGTTTTGAAGTTGAAAAGTCTCGCCTCGCGAGCCTGGAAGTCAGAAAGCATCACGGTTGGCCCCTGATGTTCATAACGGGCGTAATAAGAAGACTCTTCAGTTCCTCGCCTCGCGAAGGTGTGTTCGCCTCGCTAGAATACCAAAGGTTGTTGACTCTTCACAAGATTCGCGTCGCGAGAGAGGCTTCACCTCGCGAGAGGGCAAAAATTCCTGAATGTTATAAATAGCTGCCTGGAAGATTATGAACAACTTTTGCTTCTCCATAGTTTTACATATTTTTGTGTGTTTCGTTTTTGTCATGGAGAACTAATTTCTTAGATTAGTCTACTGTATGAGAATTCCATATACTTGAGGTTTTGTAATTCCTATTTTAATTGCTTTTCCCTTTTCAATACCATATTATACATTTATGTTTGTTATTTCAGGAGTGTGTAGTGTTGTATTGATTCGTTTCAGTGATGTTATGTTCCTATACTAAATCGCGTTTGTTATTTCGCATGTGTTCATTCATGTTCGTTAGTTCATGAAGGCTTAACCCCGTTTGTTATTTCGGGAATAGGAACATATATCCGTAGTCGCGATTGCGTTGTTAATTGTTGCTACAACTGAAAGGGGATTAGAATCTACTTAGGGCTTGGGATTACATGAACCAAGGATAGTTGGGAATTCGAGAACAGTAGATTAATCGTTGTTTGCTATTTGATAATCTTTTTAAACTGCCCTGTTTTTAATTGCTTTGTTTTGCTTGTTACTTATTTGCATCCCAATCCAAACCCCACCCAAAACTTATTTTTGTGAAAAATAATACTTTAAGAGTCCTTGTGAGACGACATCCGAGTTGTCGCCCTAAACTACAGTTTTAAAACCTGCTCGTTCTTTTTGGCGCGTGCGCGACAGCGCGACCAAAAATTGGCACCGTTGCCGGGGACTCTTATTTGTTATTTTTCCATTTTTTTTCTTTTTCTTTCTTTCTTTTCTTTTTCTTTTATTTTCTGTTTTTGTTTTGAATTGGTCTGGCTACTAGGTCTAATTGCCCTGACTTGTGTGATTTTGATCCGGAAATTGAAAGAACACTGCACACACTCCGTAGAGAATTTCGGGCTAGCACTAGTAGTGATTCTAATTCCAAAACTGTTTTTGAAAACATGGGAGACCAAAGGACATTAAGACAGCTTGCTGCCCCTGATGTAAATTATAATGGATTGTGTATTTCATATCCTGATGCTGATCCTCCTTTTGAACTGAAATCTGGTTTCATTCACTTGTTGCCAAAGTTTAATGGTCTTGCAGGTGAGGATCCACACAAGCACTTGAAGGAATTCCAAGTTGTCTGCTCCACAACCTCGAGATCAGAGGGAGTCACTGAAGATAGCATCAAGTTGAAAGCTTTTCTGTTCTCACTCCAGGGAGCTGCAAAGGATTGGCTGTTGTATCTTGAGCCCAACTCTATCACCACTTGGAATGATTTGAAGAGGGTTTTCCTAGAAAGATATTTTCCTGCTTCAAGAGCTGCGTCAATAAGGAAAGAAATATGTGGCATCAGGCAAGGGAATAAGTCATTAGCTGAATATTGGGAAAGATTCAAGCATTTGGTATCCAGCTGCCCTCAGCATCAGATTTCTGAACAACTTCTCATCCAGTACTTTTATGAAGGATTATTGCCGATGGATAGGAATCTTTTGGATGCTGCTAGTGGGGGAGCGCTTGTTGATAAGACCCCAGCTGCTGCCAAGCAACTCATTGAGAATATGTCACTGAATTCCCAGCAGTTTACTACCAGAAGAAATTCTATTGAGACAAGAGGTGTGCATGAGGTCCATAGTTCTTCTTCTTACCAGGCCTTTGAGAATAGATTGGATGAGCTCACTTCTTTTGTAAGGCAATTGGCAATAGACAGAGTTCAGCCTGCAAAGCTATGTGGCATATGCAATTCTCCTGAGCACCCATATGATCCATGCCCTATCCAGAGAGAAGAGTTCGTCAGTGAAGTGTCTCAAGCTTATGCAGTAAATCCATATAATCAAGGAAACAGTCAGAATCGGTACAACACTCCAGACCTCTCTACCAATAGGTACCATCCTAACTGGAGGAATCATCCTAATCTGCGGTATGGGAACTCATCCCAACAACAACCGATGGCACCTCAGAATCCTCCTCAAGTGACCACTTCTACACCTTCTGGACCTTGACTGGAGGACATGTTCAAGCAAATGACTTCACAAATGAATTCACAAATGACTACACTTTTCCAGCAGCAAGTCGGACAGCTCCAGGCCTCACAGGCACAGTTTCAGCAGCAAACAAATGCCAGCATTCAAGATTTGAGGACACAAGTTGGACAGCTGGCCACATCCATTAATAACTTACAGCAAGCTCAAGGGACAACCCAGCTGCCGGCACAGCCAGTGATAAATCCCAATGCCTCCAACCCTAATGTGAGTGCCATTTATCTGAGATCTGGGAAAGTTGTTGAGGCCACCTCTGGAAAGGATGAAGAACATATTGAGGTAACTCCTGAGCCTACTGTTGATGTTGAAGTTGAGAAAATGTACAGACCACCAATCCCATTCCCACACAGATTGCAGAATAATAAGAAGATTGGTGGTGAAGATAAGGAGAAGGAAATTCTTGATGTGTTCAGAAAGGTGGCTATAAATATTCATCTTCTAGATGTGATCAAGCAGGTGCCTAAGTATGCCAAATTTCTCAAGGATCTATGCACCAACAAGAGGAAGTTGAAGAATAATGAGAAAGTTGATTTGGGAAGAAATGTCTCAGCTCTTATCCAGTCTAGGCCTGCACCAGAAAGAGTTGCTGCTTTAACTCCTACTCAGGCACTACCACAGAAGTGCAAGGATCCGGGCACATTTACGATTCCATGCACTATTGGGGATAGAAGATTTGAAAATTGCATGTTGGATTTGGGAGCCTCCATAAATGTCATGCCTACCTCCATCTTTAATAACCTTGATCTTGGGCCCTTGCAGTATACAGGTATTACCATCCAGTTGGCTAACAGGACCAGTGCCCGCCCCATGGGAATGGTAGAAGATGTGCTGGTGCAAGTTGATGATTTGATCTTCCCGGCTGATTTCTACATCCTGGACATGACAGGAGAGAAAAATTCCAGTAGATCACCAATAATCCTGGGCAGACCATTCATGAAGACAGCCAAGACTAAAATTGATGTTGATGATGGGACCATGTCTATGGAGTTTGGTGATATAGTGGCAAGGTTTAAAATCTTTGATACTATGAAGCAGCCCTTGGACGAGCACTCTGTTTTCCAAATGGAGTTGCTCTCTGAGCTTATTGATGATACCTGTGATGATTTGGTTTCTAAATTTCCATTTAATTCTGGCTTTGATGATATTTTTTCTTGCCCTGATTGTACTAACACTAACCATTGTGTGGTGTATGCTGAGATTGCTGCATGTTTAGCAGGTGATGGATTAGTCAATGAAGTGCATGAGGAACGTGCAGAAGATGAAGCAGCACCGGAGGCCCTCCCTACCTATCTGCCACCTCCCCCTGCGAAGCCATCAGAGGAAATTGATTTTGCACCATGGATAGTTCAAGGGATTGAAGCCAAATTTTATTGGGAGGACTTTGTTGATGAAGCGGTCTTCTTTGACCCAAGAGGAGGTGATGAGTCCGCCGCATTGAGCAAGGTCACCATCATTGTCAAGTGTTTACTCATATATCAAGGATTCAAGTTATGGGACCATGGAATGAACTCTACCTCTTTGGCCTTATGCTACAAGCAATGGGATCCAGGTGGCAGCTCCAAAGATACACTGACACTTGATCAGGGAGTACCCTTTCCTTTTCCTCACTATGATTTTATAGTTCTGTTGATCATTGGGGACAATGCATGTTTTAAGTGTGGGGGAGGGAACTAGTTGTAGTTTGGTTGTGTCTTGTTTTTTTTCCTTTTCTTTTAATAAAGCTCCTGAATAATTTGAGAAGCTCAGGAGTTGTGTTGAGTCTTTTGTTGGCAAGTTTATTGGATTTTGATTGATGTTGCACAGATTGATTGCATGATTTATGTGATGATTCCCCCTAGGCTGAAAAATTTTTGTTTTTGAAAAGTGATTCCCATGTGAAATTGAAAACTGAACTTTGAGATTTTGTTATGATGACATGATTTATGATAAGTTTGGGGTGATAGGAAGCTTACACTAGGGATAGAATCTCTATCAAACAATTTGCATGAATGTCCAGGTGAGGTTTTGAGCCTCCAACATGTTTTTGACTGTGTGAAAATCACTTTTTAAGTTGCACTTTCCCGAATTTGCTTGAATCTCTTTATGATTTGCATGATTATGTGTTTGCTTCAAATGATTTAGGCAATTTCTTTGTAAATAACTACTTAGCCTAAAATAACCAGTCCTAATGCATGTTCCCTAGTTAGCCCCATTGAGCCTGATTAGCCTGTTAATTCTTGTTGACCTTATGCTATAAGCTGAAATCTGAAAAACCATGTTAACCCGACCGTAGGATTAGGAGAGCATGGAATCTTAGAAAGAGAATTGGTTGCAAGAAACTAAGTTTGGGGTGGCTACCCGGGGCAATGTGTTGTTTGGAGTTGGGAAAAAGAAAAAAAGAAAAAAAAGAAGAAGAAAAGTGTAGAAATGTTAAAAAATAAAAGTATTAGAAAAAAAAAAGAGGTTGTAGTCACCCAAGGCATAAAGAAAAATGAGAAAAGGAACTTGAGTGGAATTCCAATATTTTGAAGTGTTTTCATGCTCTCTTAGTTCCTAGGGACTTCAGCCCAGTACCTTTGTATATCCTACCCTTAGCCAGGCCCCATTACAACCCATAAAAGACCTTCTGATGTTGCTTGCATGTTTTCTGTGGGAATCATTTGGAGATGAAAATCAAATTTATGGGAAGTGCTCTTAAAAGTGAAATTGAGAGAAATGTTGATAGCCTGACACAAACTGAGTGATTGAGTGAACAATAATTACCCTTGTGAGGAAGGCAGTTGTTTGGAATTGGTGATCTCCCTCTTGTGTGTAACTTGGATCCCCTTCTTAGATTAATGATTGTTTGAATGAGGAAATTCTCAAATGTTTAGAATAAATGATTGTGGGGATTGCTTTGTTTGTAAGGGGGGGAACATTAAAGGAAAAATTGTTTTGATATATTGCTTGAATTTGTGCAAGGTTGATTGAATCTTTTAAGCTTGCCAGGTCTTGAGTCTTTTTGATTTTTGAGTCCTAGTTTGCTTGGGGACAAGCAAAGTTTAAGTTTGGGGTATTTTGATAAGCCTCTGGCTCATCTAGTTTTATGGCTAGTATGACCAGGGTTTTGTGCAAATTATATCCTATTTTCACCCAAATTAGATTAGATTGTCCTCAAGCAAGGTTTGGAGTCTCTAAAGTAGTTTTAGGTTAATGTAGCCAGTTTTGAGTCAAATAATATACTTATAGCTATGTCTTTGTTTTCAGGTTAAGTTGGAAGTCAAGAGAATAAAGAAACAGGGGATTCGCCCCGCGAAAGGGCATTCGCCTCGCGAACCAGAAGGTTGACTGTTCCAAGAAAATGCAAGGTCTCTGGTTCGCCCCGCGAAGAATATCTCGCCCCGCGAGTCACCCAACCCTGAAATTCAGAGACTATCACGGCTTACCCGTGTTGAAGGTCACGACTGTGGCAGTTTTGAAGTTGAAGAGTCTCGCCTCACGAGCATCCATTCGCCTCGCGAGCCTGGAAGTCAGAAAGCATCACGGTTGGCCCCTGATGTTCATAACGGGCGTAATAAGAAGACTCTTCAGTTCCTCGCCTCGCGAAGGTGTGTTCGCCTCGCTAGAATACCAAAGGTTGCTGACTCTTCACAAGATTCGCGTCGCGAGAGAGGCTTCGTCTCGCGAGAGGGCAAAAATTCCTGAATGTTATAAATAGCTGCCTGGGCAGATTATGAACAACTTTTGCTTCTCCATAGTTTTACATATTTTTCTGTGTGTTTCGTTTTTGTCATGGAGAACTAATTTCTTAGATTAGTCTACTGTATGAGAATTCCATATACTTGAGGTTTTGTAATTCCTATTTTAATTGCTTTTCCCTTTTCAATACCATATTATACATTTCTGTTTGTTATTTCAGGAGTGTGTAGTGTTGTATTGATTCGTTTCAGTGATGTTATGTTCCTAGACTAAATCGCGTTTGTTATTTCGCGTGTGTTCATTCATGTTCGTTAGTTCATGAGGGCTTAACCCCGTTTGTTATTTCGGGAATAGGAACATATATCCGTAGTCGCGATTGCGTTGTTAATTGTTGCTACAACTGAAAGGGGATTAGAATCTGCTTAGGGCTTGGGATTACATGAACCAAGGATAGTTGGGAGTCGAGAACGATAGATTAATCGTTGTTTGCTATTTGATAATCTCTTTAAACTGCCCTGTTTTTAATTGCTTTGTTTTGCTTGTTACTTATTTGCATCCCAATCCACCCCCCCCCAAAACTTATTTTTGTGAAAAATAATACTTTAAGAGTCCTTGTGAGACGACATCCGAGTTGTCGCCCTAAACTACAGTTTTAAAACCCGCTCGTTCTTTTTGGCGCGGACAGCGCGACCACCTCGCGAGAATCCAAATTGAAAGCGCGCCAAAACTAATGTTCGCCTCGCGAACGGCCGAGAACCAGAATCCCTATTTATAGGTTGTTTCAGATCAGAATTGGGAGCTCTTATCAGATCCGAATCCTAGTTGTTAACCACTTGTTTTGGAGATCAGTTTTATGCGAATCCTTGTTATTCTGGAGCTGCGTCTCCCTCTTTGATTTTCTTATTTACTATGGTGATTAAGGCCGATTGTTTGTGCGTTGTTACGACCATGAGGAACTAATCCCCTTGTCTAAGGGATCAATGAAGCCACCCATGGCGGTATAGTGTTCATGTGATGTATATCTCTCTCCTTTCATTCAATTCTTGTTTTCCAATTCTGATGTCATTGTGTTGATCATATGCTTGCGTGATTAACTAGTTAAACGTGTTGAGGCTGATCGGCGATTCGCGTTTTAGAACTTGAATTGGGATCATCGATCGAATATTGTACGAGAGTGAGTAGGAGATCGGTGCAACCTTATAGGGAACAAGAATTAACAGAATTTGATGATTAGGATTATAAGACCTAGTAAGTAATTAATCCAATCTTTGAATACGTCCTAATGAGCACGACAGTGGATTTAGGAGAATTTGGGGGTCCCGATTGACATTGTAATTGAACTTAGGGAGGAATTCATCATCACTTGGGTATGCATATTGGATAGGTGGATTTGTGACCTTGGACATTTTAATTCCAGATTTTTAGTTAATTAATTAATTAGATTTGTTAATTTGATTTCGATCCTATTTTCTCTCTCTCAACCACTTTCCTCACTTGACCAACTTATCGGATTTCCCACGGATTAGTCGAATTGGTAGCCCAATCCCTGAGTTCGACCTCGGTAAATTCTTACCGTGTTTATTTTATTACTTGCGACGACCCGGTACACTTGCCGGTGACTCAACATAGTCCTACTGACTTGAGGGATTAGTCTCCATAGTTACGCATGGAGCTACCCTAGAGAACTAAAAAAAAAATTGTGGCATCAAACACAAAAGAAAAAAAAAACTTTGCACCCTAAAAAAAACACTTTGCACCAAACTATGTCAAGCCAACACATGAAACTTTTCATATTCATGTTATCGCATCACTCTTGCACTCAATAGTCAATAGGAATAAAGCAAAGGTGACTGATTGTTAAATCCCTTAATTGATGCACATACTATAAACAAAATTAACGAGTAAATCGTCAATTTGGTACTTGAAATTGCGTGGTAGTATCAACTTGATCCTTGAACTAAGCGAAATAGCAAAATAGTCCCTGAAATTGCAAAACGTTATTCAAATCCGTTCCTCCATTAACCTATGTCTCTTAACATCGTGAAGTTGACTGAGGTGGCACGTTAAGTGCCTTGCTGGATGCCCTCTCACCGTACACGAGGGTTCCACGTTATATGACTCAATTACCTCATAATTTCAGGGACTAAAGTGACATTTCGATAACTAAATTGATACTTTCAAGGGTTTTAAATTCCTAACATCCTTGTCCCCTTCCTCAACAGCTCTTTCCTAGCATTTGAATTTGCATTTGAAAATCATATGCAAGAGCATGTAGCTTCCATGGCACGACAATATGTTCGCAGCATTATATCATCAGTTCAAAGGGTGGCACTAGCACTTTCTTCTTCTCATTTGAGTTCACAAGCTGGGCTTAGGATACCATTGGGTACTCCTGAAGAAGAAATGCTTGCTCCTTGGATCTGCAACAGTTATAGGTGTATAAGATCTTTTTCTTTTGGCCATTTGCATTGGCTTTACTGGGATTGAGGCTATTGTAAAGTATTTAGCCATGAATTTCATGATACTGGCTGACAGATCTAGCATGATGTTCGTATTAGATGCTTATTTTCTTTTGGCATTATAAAGCAAATGATGCACGGAAGAGAGAGAGAGATACCAATACACCCCCTTCTTCATCACCTTGTGATCGTTTTTTGGTTTAGGGTTGCAACAAGAGATAGAGACAGATGCGGAGAGAGTGGGAGAGAACGAAAGAAAGAGCCATCAAGGAAGGAGACAGGGATGATGAGAATTTAAAATCCTTGAAAGTATCAATTTAATCCTCGAAATATCACTTTAGTTCCTGAAGTTACTAGGCAACTAAGTCATATGATGTGGAACCAAGCGTGTCTGACGAGAGGACATCCAACATGGCACTTAATGTGCCACCTCAGCCAACTTCACAATGTTAAAGACAGGGGTTAATGGAGGTCCTGATTTGAATAACGTTTTACAATTTCAGGGACTATTTTGTTATTTCTCTTAGTTCGGGGACCCAATTGATACTACCTTGCAATTTCAGGGATCAAATTGACAATTTACTCCAAAGTTAACCTTCACAAAAGTCTCTTACCTCAACATAAAAAACGTATTTGATCATTAAAGGTAAAAATCAAGCACACCAATGCCAACATATCATTATTACCTTTTAACATAAGATGGATTTGTCTTTCAACAAACACATATAGAGAGCAAACAGGATGATTCTAAAGATGTCAAAAATCTACATAATACTCATGCTATGTGCTTTTTCTAAATTTATATTCAAATGAATAACAATAATCTAGTAAGTACAAATATAATAGAGGAATGTAGGAGCACAATTGTAACCTTAATATGATATTTTAAGTATCTAATAAATTGTCTATTTCAATATAGAAAATTATGGCGGTAAACTGCAAACTGATCAATATAATTCCTTAAAGGCAAATGCTAACGAATGCCCTAAGAGCATTGGTTAAGAAAGTTAAAATAGTAAGTTTTTATGGGAAATGATACCTTTGGGAAGTGATATACTTAACTTTTTAATGAATAATTAACTTATTTTGAATCCTTAGGGTCCATTTGATTCGCACCGCAACACATAATGAGAGAACAAGACAAAACAAGACAAGACAAGTAGTTGACTCACAACACAATTTTGTGTATTCTATGATGTTTGTTAGTCGATGTACAATACAAGCGATTTTGTACCGAACGTCGTTTGAAATGCTTACGTACGTTACAAAACAACGTAAATTTTATTAAAATGCCCTTTGTACTATATAATCGAAGAGTTTACGTCATGTAACAAAGAGGAACAAACCACAATTTACTACCAACATGTGGTTGGTCAAAGTGGTAAGGGACTTGTGCACCTTAAGCAAGTGGTCAGGGGTTCGAATCCTGACTCTTGTGTATGGAAAAATCCTGGTTGGGAGGGGAGAACCACCTAGTGTGCCCGATAGGTTCCCCGATGGAGATTAGTCACTGCTAACGGTGGTGGATATTTCGTACTTATGTCATGATTACCAAAAAAACCACAAATTTGCTGAGAAATAAAGGAGATATTGATCACATTAAGCCTTTGTTTGGATTAGAGAAGTAGGGGGAGAAAGAAGTAGGAGAGAGAGAAGTGTGAGAGAAGAGAAAATGAGTAGAAAAATAGTAGATTTTTAGGTTGTTTGAATGGAAAGGAGTGGGAGAGAGTATAATAGAAAGAAAAGCTGAGTTTTCTCTCCACTCGTTTGCTTGGATAGAAAAGTAGAAAGAAAGAAAATGAGTTTTATTGTAAAGACATATTTGTCCCTGATAATATATATTATAATAATAATATAATATAGTATTACATTATATATTATAAAAATACAATTTTTATGATCTTTTTAGTTTGATAAGGCCTAGTAATTAACTAATTATACAATTTTAATATCAGCCGCAGATTTGGGTGAAGAGAATTGCAAGGTTACACTTTACAAACGTGAGACAAATAAAAGGGTCAAAAAGGTAATTTGATATCTTAAACTCCACTCTTCGCCAATTTTCTCTCCATTGAAAGAGAGATTATATTTTTGGTGGGTCCCACAAGTTTTTTCTCTCTCTTCCCTACCTCTCTCCCTTCCAAACAACATAAAATATCTTTTTCAACCCCGTTTCTCTCTTTCTCACTTCTCTCTTCTCAAGTTCTACAGAAATAAACACACTGTAAAATTCAAGTAGGAAGACGTGCGTAGTGGAGATGTGGGTCTGGTGGAAGGAAGACGTGTAGGAAAGTGGGGAGATACGAAGGATATTCTTGTCATTTTGCTTGAACACTTGGGACAATAAAATTGTCCCTTGATTAGCTGAGTAGCAAGTTTTTGCATTCTTGTCTTGTCTTTTATATAATTTTTTGTGCTGGCCCACCATTAATTTTAAAATCAGACAATGAACAGAGTGGCTTCTGCTGTTCTGTCCTTTGTTTCAATGCAAAAAAACACATCCTTAGGATGCGTTTGATACGTATTAATGCACCTGACAACACAGGACAAACAGGACAGTATAAGATAACCTCTTGAGTCATATGACAATTTTTTGTCATGTAGATGATAATGGACAACACCAATAAAATAATATTAATTTTACTATGATACCAGTTGTAATACATATTATTATGTATATTAATATAATATTATTAATATATGTATTATTAATATATGTAAGTATTAGTAAATCTATACTGATATATAAAGAGAATATTTTAATTTTGGTTTCAACATTTTAAAATACCCAGATTATCCCCGATAACTTCCATAAATTAATTAATAAATTAATCATCATCATCAGATAATAATTTAGAATTTAGAAAAAAAGAATAAAACTGAATCAAAATTTTTAAATTTGTTTAAAAAAGGAAATCGTTTTACACATAAGGTATACGGACGTGTGTACAGACTGATCTTAAACTTTTTTTTTATCAAAGAGACTGATTCTGGTTATTTTAAAATTTTAAAAACAAAAACAAAAAAAAAATTGAAAAAAGTGTAACCATAGGATACAGGGAAGGGAACCGCAAATGCCCACTTTCAAATAAGGGCAGTTTCTACCCGTTTCTACTTTCTACACTTTCAGATAATCAAAATGGTTTTTGAAAAACTAAAAGTGCAGCAAAACTGAAAGAGAGAGATAGATAGAGAATGCAGAGCTTTTTGGGTTTTATCATCACATTCATGGGTGGTTCTATGGTGCACCTTGTCAAATATGGTGCAACTTACACCTTATAATGATAAGCAGTTTGAACCATCCATATGGCATATCATCATATTTTATAATACATTCACCTACACATTAACATTACTTATATTTATAATTATTATTCATCAATATTAAAAAAATATAAATCTCTCTCTCCTCCTCCCTCTCTCTCTTCCGTTCTCTGCAACAATTTATTTCGTTCTCTGCAACAATTTGGATCATCACCTTTTCAGTTTTCCCACCCCACTTGTCCACTGATTCTGCATCACCCCACCCATTACAAGTTATTTGGTATTATCCTGAATAAAATATATCCCACCTTTTCCTTATATTCTTGTAAAATTGTATGTTTTTGTTGATACCCATATGCTATAATCTTTGTTTTCCCAACATAACATGTTCAAAAGTTGATTCGGCTAGCACCCCTATTAGATCTATGGCGGTTTTAGTGCTGCTCAACTGTGTTTTATGAAACGGAGATTCACTCACCACTTTCGTCGTCCACCATTGTCGACTGTGGGTTTTTAGATTCAGATCGCCGCTAGAGAATGTAAAGTTCATCTACAAACCCCTTGCAGCAACATCTGGCAACCGCCACGTTCACCTCGCTTCCTCGCGGCATCTCAACCATCCCTAGAGTTGCTGGCCTCTACTAGCCTGAGCTGTCGTCAACCTCTATCCCCACTTGAAGCTGAATCTACACATCCACGCACGACGGTGAAATGGAGAATGGAAGAGAGATGGGGAGAGAGAAAAATGGAGAGAGAGAGGTTATGATTTTTTTAACATTTATAAATAATAATAATAAAAAATTATAAATTATAAATTATAAATAATTATAAATAATGTTCTGGTATAGGTGAGTGTATTATAAGAATATGATGACATAGCTGATGGATGGTTCAAATTGCTTATCATTATATGGTGCAAGTTGCACCACATAATGTGGGGTGCATAGAAGACAGACCCTCATATTCATACATGAAGTAAATATTCCTTCCACATGTTATCCGATGGACTAAAGTAATGGGAAATTCTATCCTACCCTCCCTAATTTGAAGAGTTTTGGTATAGTTAATTTTGTAAAATATTAAAGTAATGGGTTTATCCGAAGAAATGTCAATAAAATTCGAAGTAATAAAAAAAATAATGGAGAAAACTAATAAAAATATTATCCAATTAATAGAAAATACCAATAGAATTGTAAATTATACTTATAATAGAATACAAAAAGGACAAATTGAAATAAATAATATAATAGTACAATAAATAACATAAGTAAAGGAAAGAAAATAGATGAAAATAAATATATTGAAAAAATTAAAAAAGTTCTTGAACAATTAAAAAATCTTTTAGAAGATGAAGAAAAGAATAGATGTATAACAATAAAAGATTTAGAAGAATTGTTAAGATCAAAAGATTTAGACAAAATGATAATAAAACAAGAATCAAGTTTAGAACCCTCAAAATTATCTCAACCAATAACTTCATGGAGAGGATAAAAGATGAATATATGAAAACATTAAAGAAATCAAACGGCATAGAAGAAATTCAACAATAATTAGAACAACTAAAAATAATTGAAGAATAACATGATCAAATACAGAAAATAGATCCGATAGATCAAGTATTAACTAAAGAAAATGATGAAAATGAGGAAATAGTTTTAAATTATAGTTCATCCTCAAAGTCTGAATAAAATTATATAAAAATGGAAAAAAGGCGAATATAGTGGAAAAAAACCTAAAAAAATTTGGAAGAATATAAATATACTCCTAATGGAGCATGTGATAAATATGAAGAAGAAACAATGTATAATAAAGGATATGCAAGAAAAAATAATAAATGGACAAAAATTCAAGAAAAATTTAAACCTCATTATGAATCAATAAGATTATGAAATATATTAAATATCGATTGTGCAAGAAATAAAGAAGAAGTATTATTACATTGGACTAATGAAATAATGCTATTAATAGCAACTGATGAAAAAATTAATAAACTAAATATGCTAGATGTAAATTTTTTATTATTATTTAAAACAACAAGAAATGTACAAATTTTTTTACAAAGTATTAAAGATGAAACTTGGCAACAACATGCAAGATTAGTAAATAATAATCAAGAATTTACCAAACTAGTTATGACTTTAATCTATCAAGAATTTAGAGGATATAATCTGTTTGAACAACAAGAAAAAACAAGTAAATTCTTACATGAAAATGCCAAAACTCATTTAAATAAAATGCAAATATGTTATTATGTGTCAAATAGAAAGCTTTATTTGTGAATATAAAAAATACTATTATCAAGTAGATGAAGAAACAAAAGAGATATATAAGTATATTTTTATAGACAAATTACCATATCCCCTTAATTCTAAGATAAAGAAATTATGGGAATCCAGGCAAGATGAAATGACCGACACCTTAGGAGGAATTATTCAAATCCTATACCAACAATTAAGATAACAATGTTTAGCAAGAGAAGCAATAAGACAATTAAATAGAGGAAGTAATGCAATTTGTTGTGATATTCCAGAAATGGAAAAACCTGGGAATTATGGCTGTGATAAGCCAGTAAGAAAAAGGAATAAAAAACCAAAGTTAAAAAGAAGATATCCAAAAATAAAAACATATTATAAAAATAAAAAAAATATTTTAGAAAAAAGAAATCAACACCAAGAAAATATTGTCCAAAAGGAAAAAATAAATTTATTTGTTGGATATGTAACGTTGAAGGTTATTATGCGAATGAATGTCCTCAACAAAAAGAACAAGATTTTAAAGAAAAATCAAAATTAATAAAGTAAGTATACCAAATATATAAACTTGAACTATTAGAAGAAGAATTAACTGACACTGAAGGAAGTATATATAAATATTTAGAAGATGAATTATCTTCAGAAGAAACAGAATCTGAATAATACTTATATAAAAATAATAGTAGAAAAAAGTAATAGAGAAATCGAAGCATATATAGATACCGGAGCAAGTATTTGTTTAGAAACAAAAGCATTATTTGATAAATGAAAAAAATTAGAAAATCCAATAAAAATACAAATAGCAAATGAATCTGTACATCCCCTATTTTGGGTGGTAACAAGAATTACTCTAATAATACAAGGAAAATTATTTGTAGTACCTACAATATATCAACAAGATATAAGCCTAGATATGATTATTGGAAACAATTTCTTACGATTATATGCACCATTCTCAGAGTATTTAGAATATATATCTTTAAAAACACCATATATTTATCAAAAACAACATAGAGAAATAATCAATATCCCAATTATTCATTTTTCTAAATGTATTTATTCTAAAAAATCAGATCTTAACAAACTAAATCGTGGTGGGTTAGTTAAAGAAATATGTCTAAAAATTCACTATGTATTAATAAATTTAGAACCAAACTGAAGAATTCCAGCTCATATAGAATAATTATTAGATAAAGTATGTAGTGAAAATCCTCTGGACCCAAATATTAATAATAAAAATAATGAATTAACTATATTAAATTAAAAGATCCAACAAAAGAAGTAAAATGTAAACCTATAATTTATACAAAGCACGATAGAGATGAATTTGCAAAAGAAATTGAAGAAATGTGTAAGAAATGATTAATTAGGCCATAAAAAAGTAAGCATTCAGCACCCGCTTTTTATGTAGAAAATCATAATGAAATAAAAAGAGGAAAAAGAAGGATGGTAATTAATTATAAACAAACAAAAGATGTAATGGAAGGTGATGCTTATTTTCTTCCACGAAAAGACTTAATTATTGAACGAATTCGAAACAAGAATTGGTTTATTATTTTTATTATAAATCAAGATTTTATCGGATTAGATTATCTGATGAATCTAAAGCACTAACAACATTTAGCTGTCCTCAAGGACAATATGAATGGAATGTACTTCCAATGGGAATGAAGCAGTCACCATGAATCTTTCAACGAAGAATGGATTCTATACTCAAAGAATTTAAAGATTTATGTCTTATATATATTAATGATATCTTGGTCTTTACTAATAAAGATTTATATGATCATTTTAATAAAGTAGCATTAGTACTCAATAATTGTTTAGAATATGGAGTAGTCTTTGTTGGAACCAAAGTGGTTTTGGATTTAATAATCTCTAAGTTTTGATGCTAACAAAAGGATTAAGTTTGCTTGGCAAAGTGTTAGTTGATATCTAACATGTGCTTTCAGTTATGCAGGAATACTTTAATATAAGTAAAACAAACTTGTGATAAGTTTTCATTGAAAAATACGCGTCCACGCTTGTAGACGGGCTGCTCAAAACCGTTGGTAAAGTTACTTGTTTATTTAATTTAGAAGACTGATTTTCTTAAGTGAACGAGGCTCTAATTGTTTGCTATACGAATACCAAAATAACTTGTTTAGATAACAGCAACTCCAAAGACTTGATAATAAGCGCGTCCAACTTGCCACGTAAGCAGACGAAAGTAATTAGTACAAGTAAATGAACTGAAATATAAAGTAATCTAGTAGACGAGCTCTAACCGCCACGTCACCAGACGGAGATCTTTATAACTCATTAAGGAATAGCAAGTCCGAAGACTTGATAGACAAGAAGATATGCAACGTCATCAAACAAGCAAAGTAAAATTTTGAACAGACTCAGTCTCTCATATAACTAAGTAGACGGAGTTCTTTTTAGACGAGCTCCATCCTTGAAATGAATTAAATGCAATCTGAATCTCTTGAATTTATTTCAAATGATTGATATTTATTTCAATAGAATATTTGTTCTTCACATTTATTTTATCTGCTTTGATGTTTCACCTCGTTGTAAAAGAAACATAGTACAATCAAGAAATGCAAAAAGCAGAATCGTACCAAAAGATATTGCAAAACGATGCATGCGATGACAACTTTATGGCTGAAAAAGCTGGATTATACACAAAGGAGGAACAACAAGTGCTCAAGCTGCAATGCTCAGAGCAGAAAGCCTCAAATTTCATGCTACCTCGATAACCAAGAGTACTATTCAGCATTGTCACAATCAAGCTCTCAGTCACAACGGATATCATGCACTAAATGCTATCTCTAAACGGGATTATTCAAAGTAACCGTTGAAGAAATACAGTGAAGAAGAAGGTCACTATAAATAGAAGACCTCAGGTTCTGGAGAATAACTTTTGCCAATCAATAATCACCGATTCTAATATTCTTTCAAGAGCAAGAGTCTGTATTCTTTAGTTTGAATATTGTTGTGATATTCAACAAATCTTAAACTGTCAAATCCTCACACAGAGTGAGTTAAGAAGATCAAACATTAAATCTCTTTGTTAGAGTTAGAGCCTGAAGATGCTTGGTAAGAAAGAAATACTTGTATCCTGGAGAGGTGTTGAATACTTGGTTGTAATCTATTTGGAGAAATAGTGGATAAATTCTTCAAGTCGAAGGGATTGGACGTAGCTCTTGGTTGGAAGAGAGTGAACCAGGATAAAATCTCTTGTGTGAATCCTCTATCCCTAAACTCTTCAGTTTTATTTGCTTATATTAACTGTGGGGTTTTGATATTGTTTTTGTTAAAGTCTTTTAAAAAGGATCTTTGTCTTTGTGCTTGCTTTTGTTTCTAATCTCCTTGAGTGCAAAAATTGTTTTAAAGGTTGTTTTCGAAAATTATTAACAAAAACAATTCAACCCCCTTCTTGTGTTTGCCTGTGTCAACTTCAGTTGGTATCAGAGCTCAACCTCGAAAGGGTTGAGCATCTAACAAGTGTTGAGGGAGTAAGATCCAACAACCATGGATGCAAAAGGACAAACTATCAACAAACATCCTCTCTTTGATGGAACAGATTATGACTACTGGAAGAAGAGAATGATGGCCTTCTTAGATGCACAGAATGTAGATATTTGGGAGTTGATTGAAATCGGCTACACTAAACCAAGAAATGAAGCTGGAGCTGCTGTTCCTAGAGCCCAATGGACTCAAGAGCAGAAAAACTAACATCAGCTGAATTTGAAGGCTAAGCACTATCTCATGTGTGCTATAACCAGATCTGAACATGACAAAGTTCACAGCTGCAATACTGCTAAAGAAATCTGGGATACTCTTACCCTAGCTCATGAGGGTTCCTCACAAATTAAGGAATCCAAGATCAGCATCTTTGGTTCATCAAGTATGATTTGTTCAAGATGGGTGAACATGAAACAATAGACCAATTGTTTGGAAGATTCCAAACCATCACCAACGATCTCGGATCTCTTGGAAAAATTTACGAAAATAGAGATCATGTCAGAAAAATCCTAAGAAGTCTATCCAAGCAATGGAGACCCAAAGTAACTGCTATTCAGGAAGCCAAAAACCTGAATACACTTTCTCTGGAAGAGCTTCTTGGATCTCTCAAGGTTCATGAACTTGAACTTAATGAAGAAGAAAATTCCAGAAAAGGAAAATTTATTGCCATAAAGGCAAAGAAAACAAGTTCATCAAAAGTTCTCAAAGCTACTGAGTCATCTGATGAGTCTGAATCTTCTGATGATAATGAAGGATCAGATGAGGATGAATTATCCTTTATCTCCAGGAAGTTCAATATATGTGGAGAAAGAAGGGTGGTTTCAGAAGGAAGCAACTCAATAAAAAGTTTTCCAAGGAGAAGTCAGACTCCAAGGAAAAAGGTCCACCTTTGTGCTTTGAATGCAAGAAACCTGGTCATTTAAAAGATGACTGCTCTGAACTAAAGGATAAAAAGAAATTCTTCAAAAAGAAGAAAGGCTTAATGGCTACATGGGAGGATCTTGATTTATCTTCATCAGACGAAGAAAATGAACCTGAGGAAGAGGAAAATGTCTGTCTCATGGCAGACACTGCATCAGAAAGTGAATACACTGATGATGAGGTAATGGACTCTGACCCGTCCACTCTTTTATAAAAGCATTTTCAGAACAACAGTGGGTTTAAATTGTGAATGATTACTCCAATGACCTTTAAAATTTTTGAAAATTTAATTGAAGGTACCCAACTCAAATATAAAAACATTGCAATTGGTTCCATGTCAAAATTCAAAGGCATTAATTTGTTAAAAATCATGCACTGCTTCTGATTGTACAGGATTTTCTAGAAATCCAAGTTCACCAACATGTAACTTTATGAAATTGTTTCTCTTTATATACACATGTAAAAATCTCAAATCTTCAACCAAAATTTAGATATACTTCAGTAACAACCCATAAAATTTTATAAAGAATTTAACTTTCAAAAAATCAGATTTAAAATCATCATGCAACCAATTATGTGCATATTTTCGAAGCCAAAACTTGACTCTACTTTGATAGGGTTTTGTCCCAGTGAATCTTATCCAAATACTTATATATTATATATCAAATTAAAGCCCCAAAAGCCTTATTTCTAAATTTGTATTTAGTTTTCAAAAATACGTTTTGTATAAAAAATTATGGGCTCACGAATCACTAAAGGTCATGCTGCCAGATTTGTGTTTTCATATGTTCATCCACACCAAATTATTATTTTCATCAAACATCATCCCCAAGTCATAAAATCAACATACAAGGGTCCTGGACCCTTAAACATATGCATGCAAACATATAAGATGAAAGTAGGGTTCATTATGAGTTTATTAAAACTTGTTTCACATTAAAAAGATCTTTTCAGGGTTTCCTAAGAATTTTTGAGTGAAAATTTGGACATGCAACCATGAAAACATGACATGCATGAGAATGAAATAAAGATTGTTGAGAAGATGAGGATTATGAGTGAAGATATTACCCTTGAGTGATGAAGAATGAAGAGAAATGCTCCAAAACAAGCTTGGTTAGAAACTTGACAGCTTTGAGGATGTGGTGGTAATATGAGTGTATCTCAAGATATGCTCACCCAAAAATTACAAACTTGGGCTTTTTGGAAAGGTAAGAAAGTAAGGAACAACTTTGATGTTGAAGGTTTTGCTCGATTAAGAACAGAAAAGGGTCATAAAGAGCCTTCTTTCTGCTATTTTTCGTGTGATGCTAAGGGTTTTGAGCTGCTTTGATGATTTGGGTATATCTCCTAGTATACTTATCCGTTTTTGATGATCTTAATCTCGTTAGAAAGAGGAGAGGAATAGTAATAATTTTCATTGATAAAGTTGTTCGAGTTTCAGAACAGAAGAGGGTCAACATTTCAATATGGTTTCGGTGAGTCAATGGAGCTCTCATGATTTATGAAGAGAAATGATGAAGAGGATGAGGAAAAGGCCTACATGCTTCATTCACTAGCTTTTATATTAATTAGTTAGGATTATATTATTATTATCTCTATTTTTAGTGGAATACATGTGTCATGCATGCATTTTAGGTGTCATGCATGCATCTTAGGTGTCATGCATGCACTGTAGGTGTCATTTAGTTAAGTGTAGTGGAAATCCAAGTGTCCCTTGGTGGCAGCCCCTATCCACGCAACCTTCCATCTTTGGACACGTGTCCAATTGTGACATGTGTCATCCACACTTTTTGTCGCATATTACCTTCTCGGCATGCTCGAGTGTTTTAATTCGCCTCATCCAACGTAACCTACTATTGGAATATTTTTCTAAATTATTTTAGGCTACTCTCAAAAGCCTATTATACTCAAGCCTAGCCTAATTTAATATCCAAACTCTCAATTAATTAATTGACCAATTAATCTCTTGCTTTCGCATTTGTTTGTGTTCAGACTCGTTTCAACTCTGGTTCTCCTCAAACTTGAGACACAAGTTAACTAACACCTAAGGTACATGATTAAGCCTTCAAATGTGCTTAATCCTTTCCTCATTCTCTAATCTAGAAAACGAGTTGTTACATTACTACCCCACTAAAAATAAATTTCATCATCGAAATTACGTGACTCCAAACTAGACGGAAACTCTTAGTCCCAAGGTTTCCTACATCCAATTCTTCCTCAGGTGACAAACGTAACTTAATAACGAAGTTCACGCTTATCCTTCGTTCTACTTATCCTCAGCATAAAATCACTTATCCTCAATTCTTACTCCCGATCCCTAACAATTTTATTTTAATCTCCCACACATAAAGATTAAAACTTAATCTCCTTTTCCTTTAATATTAACCCATTAGAAAAAATTTCATTTAACATCTTGAACTGCTACTGTTAATACCAAGTTTTAAACTAAGATTCTCACTTCTCTTACAGTATACACATTAGTTCCTATCCAAAATTCTATGTTATATTTTCAGTGGCCTCATTTGTCTTATTGCTACTCCCAAACATAATTCATCCCTATGTCGTTCTCTTTTCATCCTCGAAATTTTCTACCACTAGATTATATCCACTATTCATGACGTTGAATTCTTAGTTCCTTCTTGATGAAGAGAAAAATCAAAACTTAATCACTCCTATTCTCAATCACCAGTCCATTAGAAAAACTGCCTTCCACACATCCAACTACCATAGTCATTACCAAGATAAAACTAACTTACTCCAACATACATCAACTTACTACTCAAGGTATACATCTGTAGTCTTAGCCCTTCTGAACATAATCTATGTTTTCCCGATCAAAATTACATACCTCAAGTCTCCAATCAAAACATCGTAGTCTTAGTTTCCTTTGAATATATTCTACCACTCTAAAGTTATATCATAATCATACATTTCAATCTCAAAGAACATGATTACACTCCTTCATGCAACTATAACCAAAAAGGAATCACTTCGGTTTGAATCATCTAAAATCATAAATCTTGAAATGCTCTAACGACTTCGTTTTACTGAAGAACTCCTCTTTACTGCTCCTGTTCAGCTTAGGGAAACTAATATAGACATTTCTCTATAAATCTTCAAACTCATAAAATCAATCTTAACCATGAATATTGATCATTACCCCAGATTCCTGTAACAGTATTCTGCCTCGACCAACATTTGAGTTATAATAATCACCTCACTTGCTGTTATTGATCTTAAAGATTCACATCTTATTAGCCACAACTATACCTCAACAAAATTCCCATCATTTCTTGTCTATCCTGCTAAAGGGATGATCCTAATAGATACTACACTCACTCCCCAACCAACTTCCGAAAGATCGGATCGTTTTTATCAATCGTCCCCTCGAGTTGGGTGATCCGTTGAACTCAATTCTAAACTTGGTCTTCAACACTTAGATCGGATTTTCACGAAGACATTGATAGACTTCAGGTCTTCACTTTAAAGCGAAATTTGAAGATATTTCGTGGAGTCTGATCAGTCCTCTGATACCTATTTTTGTAACATCCCAAAAATTGACTACTAATTAATTTGATAGGAATTAAATTATTAGAATTATTATATTTCAATTTTGAAGTGATTAAAATCTCTTAAGTGACACAAAAAAGGTTAAATAGATAGTTTGAGTGTTTTAGGCCCAATTTCGCATAATAGACTTCCTATGACTAGATACCTAAATTCCGATGGATATTTCATAACCAAAGAGAACTTGTTTGAATTTGAGGTCTTCATAAGAAATGTAGCTCTGTCTCTTAGATTTCCATAGACATCAAATTCGTCCAAATTGGATTCTTGTAGCTCAAGTTATGACCAAATTTGTACACACTATTCACGTTCCAGCGCCAGAACCATTTTTTTAAACTTATATCACCGTTTTGACAATCTAAAAGTCCGTTTCAGATTTTTTCGTATTCATAAAAGTTGTATAAAATTCTTTTATATTTCTAACGATATAAAATTTATAATTTTTGGATATCTATAACTCAAGATATGTACGAAATACAATACCATATGCATAGTAAGCGGGCTTAGCGCATTTTTACAAGTTTTGGGATATTGGGGGCTCTATAAATAGAATCTTAATACTCTTAGGATGTGTTTTTGAACCCTAATTATACCTAGAAACTCAGAAACAACTAAGAAGAGAAGAAATTCAAGGATTAAGAAGAGAGAGTTGTGGAATAGGGAGTCTAGGATAACTCTTGGCAAACGTTAGGATTTGCCGTATGAAATGCTTAGAGCTATTTGGAGGTCTTCAAGAGGTGAGTAAAAACAACATTTTCTCAACCTTCTATGGTACAAACGATTTGCGGAACTGAGTTTTTAATTTAAATTATGATTTTTGGAGAGTTTTGAATGCAAGAACCAATAGTTGATCAAATCATATTTTCTAAATTGGGGGTTTTGTATAAAAACGGAATTAATATTAAATTAAGTGATTATTACACTGAATTATGTGATTATATATGAAATTGGTACGAGTTTATGGTTGATTGATGTGTCTTTATATGTTATATGATGTTATAGTATTGTCGTGACATGCTTTGTTATGTTATATGATGTGATAGTGTTGTCGTGACATGCTCTGTTGTGTTATATGATGTTATAGTGTTGCAGTGACATGCTCTTTAACATTATATAATGTTATAGTGTTGTCGTGACATGCTTTGTTATGTTATATGATATTATAGTGTTGTTGTGACATGCTCTATTATGTTATATGAAGTTACAGTGTTCCTCGACATGACATTATATCATTGTTAGTGATACATGGAGCCTGAGATCCCATTTAGAGGTCATCTGGGATGATATATTGCATTACGCGTGAGTTGGTCATCACCTTCCGGGAAGAGATGACGATATACATTCTATTCCGGGAATAGGATTAGAGATATCACCATCTAGGATGAGATATCGAATTATTGAAAATATCCACATCTGGGATGGGATATGAGATACCTCCATCTGGGATGGGGAAGGCAGTGAGACGCCATTGCATGGATATGAGCTCATAGACCTTAGTGGATCTGGGATTCACACTGGCTCTGGGAAACAAAGAGTCAAGTCAAGTGATTCTGGGAATCACCGAGTCGTGTTCGTGGAGTTGTATTGCATAGAATATGCATGATTGACATGATTAAAAGGTTGGGATGATATATTGCGTTATGCATGAGTTGGTCATCACCTTCCGGGAAGGGATGACGGTATACATTCTATTCCGGGAATAGGATGAGAGATATCACCACCTAGGATGAGATATCGAATTATTGAAAATATCCACATTTGGGATGGGATATGAGCTACCTCCATCTTGGATGGGGAAGGTAGTGGGACTCCATTGCATGGATATGGACTCATAGACCTTAGTAGATCTGGGATTCACACCGGTTCTGGGAAACAAAGAGTCAAGGCAAGTGATTCTGGGAATCACTGAGTCATGTTCGTGGAGTTGTATTGCATAGAATATGCATGATTGACATGATTAAAAGCTTGAGATGTGAATGTTTTGACTACTGAGTTATTCTTTTAATTATATGTGATTTGAAACAATTTTTGCTTATTTTAAAGGGATTATTATGTATATAATTTTTACGGGTACCATGGTTGATTTTCCGGTTACCACGCCGGCTGAGAACAACACTATTTTGCGAACATTTTTGTTAAATTGTTTTTATTTACTGGGATTATAAATCTCATTAAAAGTGTTGTTTTCTGAGCAAGGAGACATCGCTTTTGAGACTTGAGGAGACTTGAAGACTTAGTACTTGATTTTATATATTTATTATATTTGGTTAGTATTATGTTCAATAAGGAGCCATTTGCGGCTAGGACCATATTATTATATTTTTATCATTGGGTTATTTTTAGTAGACACCTGAGTTTTGAGGTAATTAATTTTATTTATGTAAGGATTATCTTACAAATGTTTATTTTAAAATTATTGAGGTAGTTTCAAATATATATAATTTGTGAAAATTTTATTGGAGTTTTATGCCTTATTAAATGTTTTGCAGAATTTTATTACATTTTTTTTGTTGGGTTACTAATGTATCGAATGGCGTTACATCTATGGTATCAGAGCAGTTCAATCCTTAATTGAACTTTGGTATTGAGTTTTTCTAAAATCAAAATATGGGCGTATAGGATTGTTGTTAGAGTTATAAAAACTGCATGATATTCTTTTGGATGTTGGGCCTGGCCAACCTAATATTTGATTGGTAGTGTACAGATTTATGGTGACTAACAGGCAAGGATGTGGGTTTTATTATAGACAAAAAGATTTTTAAATTTGGTTTGTGTGATAAACTTTGGAGTTGACTAGTGCTTGAATTTATTTTTTTTTGTAATTCTTGCAAAGGATAACCATGTTGCCTCCACTTCCTATTTAAATTATTCTCTACTGTATAAGACTTGTCATATGTTGTTGATTTTAATTAATTATTGATTGTGATTGAAAACTTACCTAAGATTGTTTGTTGTTCTGAAACATTATTTTGTTGACTATAATTCATGTTTCTATAGTACATGTAAATCAAAAGGGGGGTTAATATAATTTTCTACTTAGCAAAAAAATTAATTGCATATGTATGTGAGATATTGTGTGCATTTATTTTGTTAATAAATGTGTAATAAATTCTTTTGTGCATGGTTGTAACGTAGTAACTACACTTTGTCTTAAGTGTTTAGTTGAGGGCTGTGTTTAGTTGAGGGGTATGAGGATATTTGATCTTATTGTTAATTATGATAGAGGCAAATGATATTTGATAGTAGTACCTCCGGAGCTAAGTGAATTTAAGGGACAATTAGATGAGCACATGAATATGAACAACATGTGTCTCTTGTTGCTTTAGGCTAGGAAATGGACGAGTTAAAAATTGGTGGTAAATTCTTTTATAATCTGTTTAAGAGGGGGCAAATTTTAGATCAAGAGTTGCAACCTTCGTATTAAGGGAATTATACACTATCTGCTGGCAGTCTAGTGTTGTTAAGATATGACCATTGTTCCTAAGGAAGGGAGCCTTAGAGAAAAAACTTTTAGAGAGCACATAATGATAGGATTATCTTATAACTAGGGGTAACTGTATCAGGTTCACAGTTAACCTTTATGCTTTTGGTATTAGATCCAGTGACTAGTTACTTATGTGTTCGTACTTGTACCTGTCTTCTTGTGCTTATTTGACTTTTTGGTGGTGGTAACATGATGTTGTGATGTGTGTTACATGTTATTCCATGACTAATTGACTTCTTGATGAGTAACTTGACTTTCTGTGCCTTATGTTTTGTCCAAGTATCGTTGTTAAGTGTTTATAATTGATTATAAGTGTTTATGTATGTATACAAAGTATGAACCTCTTGAGCTTGTTGTGTGATTCTAGATTTCTATGACTGATTGTATGTTGGTTTTGAATATATTCTGAGTTCCATATTAGGATAACATGCTAAGGATGAAGCGTTTAAAATTATAGAGTAATTATATGATTTTGAAACATGCACTTTAAGAAGAAGCTCGATAATAATATCACGTTTTTGTGGTTGTACTGGAATCGAATCTGCTTGATTTTTTTTTTAATAGCAACATGAGCTTTTAACATTATGCCCCTTGGGAATTGTTCATATAAGTGTTAGTATCTTAGATAACGAATTTCAAGATGTTTCAATGAGTTTTGAGCTTTATAAGTCGCTAATTATAATAAGTAGTGCGTGCTGAAATTTTATGCGTTGAGTTCAAAACTTACATGAATTTTCTATACTAATTGACAATGATTTTTATTAAAATAAAATATGGAAATACACTTGTATGTGTAAGTATTATGCCCATTTAATTTTGTAGCAGTTTGAATTCATTTGCATTATTAGAAAAATCAAGACTTTACATAGCAAAAAAAATGGCAATTTGTAAACTTTCTACAACTTCAATTTTCATTATATATGAAAAAAAAGTTTTTGAATTTGAAAAAAAAAAAATATGTATTGATATGTAGATGGATACTCTAAAATGTTTTCGGGGCTTTCTAAAAAATAAAAGTATAAAAAAAAGATATGAGGGAAGTTCACCTTGTTTAAGCTTTTTTCATGTTGTTAATATTTTTCTTTTAAAAAAATACTTGTTAAAAAATTATCATTAATCCTTTATGTGAGAAAATTTCACTTGAATGATGTCGACAATTTTTTTTCTTTCTAATTTTGAAATTTTAAATGACTTATGTAGTCGTTTTGCTTTTGAATGATTGTTTTGGTATTTACATGTCATGATGACTTGATTGTTGACGCATCTAAAGAAATTCTAAGAGTTACATTTTGCTAGTTGCATTGTGTGAATAAATAGTTGTGATTCAATTTTATGAGAACTAAATCATAATTGTAATCCTTCCAATGATACACCTTACTCATTCTGGCACCTTTAGACGTGATTGCATTGGGTTTGATTTCGAGGGGGGGGGAAATTGTTACCAAAATGTGTTTTGCAATGATCCTCGAGAATGAACGATATATTTTTAGATGAATGATATGATTCTGATTGTGTATAAAAATACTATTTTCTTAGAGATTGAACATCTTTAGTTGGAAAGAATATGTACAAAATATATTAGGAAATAATATTAAAGTCAAATCAAAGGAATATGTTTGCTATTTTGTGTTCACCGTTAGTGTATTTGTAAAATATCTATATTTTATTTTGGTTGTTCGGATTTTAAATGTTGCCTAGAATCTTGTATTTGGTACTGTAATTGAATTACTTGCATGTAATATTTTACTTATTTGACTTTTATCTGTTATCGTATTTTTGGATCTTGACTTGTGCATGCCTGTTTAAATCCATCATCATCATTTATACGTTATTTTAGATGTTACGCTAGATAATTTCCAGTGTGGTTTGGGATCAGGTCATCAGTCAGGTCTATCGTTTTTTTTTAACAAGAAAGGTTGTGAGCAAATTTTGAGGACGAAATTTCTTGAAAGATGGGAGAAATGTAACATCCCAAAAATTGACTACTAGTTAATTTAGTAGGAATTAAATTATTAGGCCCAATTTCGCATAACACACTAGTGCAATAAGTGCTTTTTACGTCAGTTAAAATTGATTTTTTACGTCAGAATACTGACTGACGTAAATACAGCTGACGTTAAAAGTTAAACTTTTAACGTCAGTTGAGAACTGACGTTAAATATAACACTATTAACGTTGGTTCTTTAACACAACTGACGTTAATTTTGTCAAAATTAACGTCAGTTCTTTAAAAAAGCGGCGTTAATTTTGTTAAAACTAACGTCAATTGTTATCAAGAAGCGGCGTTAAAGGTCTTAATTTTAACGTCGATTGTAATAAACAATCGGCGTTAATATTATCTTGTATATTTTATAAAATACTATTAACGTCGGTTGTATGATAAAACTGGCGTTAATAGTATTTTTTTTAAAATTCAGTTTTAAAATATCACTCCCCTCACCCATCCCCTCGCATTCAGTAAATATCCCAAGAACACGAATATCACACACATTACAAAATTGCAAAGGAAAAATGGAATAATGATCCATATATATGTATTCGAAACAATATATATTTATTAACATAGGTTATAACTCAAAATAAATACATAAATATAAATAAAAATAAATGTATACTCAGTTTAAACTACCTATATCAATATCCCTTCGTGATGATCATCACGAGTGGCATGTACATCGTCCACCCGTGTCTCCTCGATTATAGTAGGCATGTTTGTTGAAAAAGAAGGAGTCTCGGGAATATCAAGATTTGAATCTTCATTTTCATCACTACCATTATACATGCTTTTTCCTTGGAGAACCACGGACAACCTTTTGTTAGAAGGATCAGTGATGTAGAACACTTGTTTTGCTTGGGAAGCCATTATGAAAGGCTCATTTATATGACCTAACTTGTTGAGGTCTACCAATGTGAACCCCAATTCGTCGGTTTGTACACCACCGTTACTATCAACCCACTTACATTTAAATATCGGCATCGTAAGCTTAGCGTAATCGAGCACCCAAATATCTTCAATATATACAAAGTAAGGTCTCGGTGCTGTTATGGGTTTTGTGTCCTTTGCACTAGAGAAGTGCATTGCTTCGGCCACGATCATAACCCCACTATTTTGCATGGTACTCTTGTTATCTTGTTCCTTTGTATAAAAGGAAAAGTTATTTAAGTCGTATCCGCTCCAACATATGACGTTGAAGTTAGGCCCACGTGCTAGCCATTTTACGTCATCAGAAGCAGTACTACCATCCTTAAGCATTTCTTCCTTGAACCATGGTAAGAAAGTCTTGTTATGCTTGTTCAACAACCACCTTTTGCTCATTCGAGGGTTTTCTTGATTGACTTTTCTTTTATGTTCAAATAAGAAAGGCTGAACACATTCGATGTTGTTCAATACATACAAATGTGCTTGAAGCACTTCCTCCCGATCCTTCCTATTAATTCTTAAGCCATGTGTACCCTTACCTTGACATCTGATCTCATCATGCCGAGGCTTAGGAACCCCTATAGGATCCGTGTTATGAAGGTAGTCAGAACAAAACTCAATAGCTTCTTCTGCAACATACCTTTGAACAATAGATGCTTCCGGACGATGAGGATTCTTCACGTACCCTTTCAAGATCTTCATGTAGCGCTCAACTGGGTACATCCATCTTAGAAAAACCGGCCCACATAATCTAATCTCCCTCACCAAATGAACAATTAAGTGAACCATTATGTCGAAAAAGGAAGGAGGAAAATACATCTCCAATTGGCACAAGATTGTAGCAGCCTCAACTTCCAAGTCATCCAACATACGGGGGTCAACGACTTTGCTACATATAGAATTGAAGAATGAGCACAACCGAGTAATGGCATGTCTCACATTTTTTGTAGCAATACCACGAATAACAACGGGCAGAAGTTGTTGCATCAAGATGTGACAATCATGAGACTTCAAGCCAACCAATTTAAGATCACTAGAGACAAGCCTCTTCATATTTGAAGAGTAACCATGTGGAACTTTGATGCCACTAAAGACACCAGTGAGAAACTTTGTCTCTCTTTTTTTGACAAAGTATGACATCTTTGGCGGCAAATAAGTCCGCTTACCATCCTCAACAACTGGAGCTAACTGCTCTCGTATACCCATAGCAACGAGGTTGAGACGAGCATTCACACCATCCTTTGTCTTGCCCTGAATGTTGAGAAGCGTCCCGATCACACTATCACACACATTTTTCTCCACATGCATCACATCAATGCGATTATCGACATCTAGCTTGCGCCAGTATGGAAGATCAAAGAATATCGACCTCTTCTTCCATATGTTTTTCTCAGTAGCTTTACCTTTCTTTTTGGACTTGCCGAACATAACATCGATGTCCTTTACCCTTTGATAAACCTGCTCTCCAATTAAAGTTGTCGCGCGCTTTTCCGTCTCTTGGCATCCATTAAAAGCTTTTTTCATCTTACGATATGGGTGATCACGTCTAAGAAATCTCCGATGCCCAAGGTAAACCGTCTTCTTTCCATGATGCAGGCGAGTGTAGCATGTGCCTTCTTCACATATAGGGCATGCTTTATGCCCTTGACACATGCACTGGACAAGTTACCGTATCTTTGGAAAGTCGTTGATGGTGCAAAATAACATGGCACGAAGCTTGAAAGTCTCATGAGAATACCCATCAACTACATCAACACCTTCTACCCACAGCATTTTCAAGTCTTCAATCAAGGGACCTAGATAAACATCTAAGTCATTTCCCGGTTGCTTTGGGCCCGAAATCATCATAGACAACATCATGTATTTGCGCTTCATGCACAACCAAGGGGGCATGTTGTAAATTACCAACAGAACAGGCCATGAACTATGAATACTACTCATGTTACCATAAGGATTCATTCCATCCGTAGCAAGTCCAAGCCTTAGGTTTCTTGGCTCATCGGCGAAATCCGGAAACATAGTATCGATATTCTTCCATTGAATAGAATCAGCAGGATGACGAACCTTTCCATCACGTTTCCTCTCATCATTATGCCATCTAAGATTCTTCGCATCTTTCGCATTGGCAAACAATCGCTTGAACCTTGGAATTATTGGAATATACCACAACACCTTCGCAGGAGGACCCTTTTTTCTCACATCATCAAGATCATCATCATCATCACCACCCTTCACTTTGTATCGTGATAACCCACATTTGGGGCAATCGTGATTGTCTTCATGAACATCGGTGTACAATATGCAATCATTGGAGCATGCGTGTATCTTCTTATACTCCATACCCATAGGACACAATACCTTCTTGGCCTCATAGTTACGGTCAAGCAATGTGTTGTCCTCTAGAAGCAAGTCTTTCAACACTTCAAGCAATTCCGTGAAGCTTTTATCGGTCCCACCATTTCTCACCTTCACACAAACCAATTTTAGCACCGCCGACAACCGTGTATGAGTAGTACACCCTGGATATAAAGGCTTATCCGCATCACCGCACAACCTATCATACACATGAGCTCGATGAAAAGATTCTTGTCCAATATCACGGATCATGTCCTCTACTCGATCATCCTCCATATCTACGTCAACGTCCTCACGTTGGGAGACACTCGCCGTACTACTCAACAACACATCACCATGCCATATCCATCTTGTATAACTCAAGCAAATCCTTTCACAAATAAAATGAGTACGTATATCCTTCACCGTACATTTCCTCGTATTCAAACACTTGACACAAGGACAACAGAACATTCCATTACTATTAGGAACATTCCTTTGAGCAAATTCTATAAATTCTCCCACCCCCTTCAAATACTCAGCACTAGTATGCTTACAAACCATCCAACTACGATCCATAACTAGATAGGTCCTGTAGATATACAAAACATATATCCAATTTAAGGACAATACGGGAGATTGAAAACTATAGTTTTTGAAGATTGCCAAGCTCTGGTCACGGCCTGGCAGTGATGTCCATCACACAGCCATAACGTGCCAACCGAACCAGAACCATGCCATCACGAGCGGGCGATCACGGCCTAGCCGTGATGAGCATCACGGCCGTGACAGATCAACCAGCAGAGCAAAATGCACTCAAAACCAAAAATAGAGACGTACATTCCAAACAACTCAAACTCACGGTTTCAAGTTTCAACTACTGAGACTACAGTTTCAACATACACTCAAAACCAAAAATACAAAAATGTGCCCTAAATACTCACCAGAAATAGGTGCTCGCGTGGTGGTTGGGAGGAATCACTCGAGTGGTGACCAACGTTCGATGTGGTTACTGAGAGCAGAGGGACAAGGAGAGTTAGTGCGCGGGAAGGGGAAAGAGAGATGTCAAGTTATTGCAAAGAATGAATGGAAAGACAGAGTTAGAGTTAATAGTGTACCTCATGGTGGTGGCGAAGAAGCCCTCGCGGTGGTTGCGGTGGAGATGAGCTCGCGATTAGGGTTCTGTGCTGGGTGAGAACGAGAGTGAGGGTTGAGAGTGATCTAGGGTAAAGCGTGATGAAAATAGAAAAGAGACGTACGTACAGAGCGAAGTTCAGAAGGTGTGCGGGTGTAAACGTTATAATCAAAAAGCAAAAAATAAAACAACATTTAACGTCAGTTTTATTAAACAACTGACGTTAAAAGTAATTGTTTAACGTCAGTTGTATTAAACAACTGACGTTAAATATTAATATTTTTTAAAAATACTTTTAACCTCGATTGTTGAATTCAAGCGACGTTAAAAGTGTTGTGTAAAAACCATTCTCTATATAAAGTACCATTATTACGTATCGATCATGATATCTGCATCTTCTTTTCCTCTATATTTCTATTCCTTCACAAAATGCTTTGAGACTGTGTTAATTAAGAGTGACAACAGGGCATATAGGGACATAGGATTATTTACTTGACTATTTATTTAACCGAAGTTAAAATCACACTTTTAACGTCAATTGTATAAACAACTGGCGTTAAAAATAAATATTTTTATTTTAAAAACACTTTTAACGTCAGTTTTATTCAACAAGCGACGTTAAAAGTGTATAAGTTTCTGCAAAATTAAAGCATTCATTCCTTTGACTACTACGATACTAAATTACCCATTCTTTGTTGTGCTACTTACCCATGCACATTGTAACCTATAATCCTCTTTATGAGCACTAAGTTTATACCTAGCTAGACTTAAAGGTCTATTTCTTCCTATTCCTTGGGCGTTTTCTTTTAAGCACGTTTATAATATATGATTGCCAACTCCCAATGCGCCTTGGAACCTAATGCTCTTAATGATCAATTTAATTTTTTAGCAACTTACGACGCCTAGTAACTTCATCCCCTACTCCTATAAATAGCTTCCTTCCTTCCTTTAATTTTTCTGCTTCACAATATGGCTCTGCCATGGAGATTAACTTCATCACTAGTCTTTCTTCCTATACCTAGACTTAAAGGTCTCTGTCTTAATGGTCAAACAACTTCTGAGTTTGAGTAAATCACATTACATGGGTGATAAGGGTGTGTAAATCGCATTATGTGAATTGCACACACCATCATCCTTACGGAGAATCGCGACTACGACTCCAAAATCTCAGCTTTGGAACCAAGTGGCTGTTCCAAGAATATTGTTGAAACAGATCGAGTGCACCCTTCACTCTGCTTTGGCTCCAAATTGACTGTGGTTTCAGATGGAGCATCAAGGACTTCAAGTAAGGGAGGAGATGCATTAAATATCGGAGTTTCTGAGGACAGGACTGAGAAGAAAATGATGTTGAAGCAGAAACTTTTTTATATTTTAGTGCTATCTTGCGAAAATTTTTTATCTTTTAATCATGTAATTGTAACTTATGAATCGCTTCAATGAGATACGATTTGATTATACATATATAACTTGTTTTATGTTAAGTGTTTATTTATTTTAATTTGCACAAGAATTTGTTTACTAATTCAAGCTAATTAATTAAGATTAAAAATAAACTTTTTAAAAAAAAGATTAGAAATAAACTGCACTATATATGGAGTGATGATCTGAGTTAAGAGTGACAACAGGGAGATGAAGAAAGATAGGAATGAGTTGATTATTTACGTCAGTTATGTATTTAACTGAAGTAAAAATCACACTTCTAACGTCAATTTTATAAACAACTGACGTTAAAAGTGTTAATAAAACACTTTTAATGTCAGTTCATTAAACAACTGACGCAAATAGTGATTTAATATTTACAAAACTGCCACCGCCTCACTTTTAACGTCAGTCTTTAAAACAACTGACGTTAACAGTGAATTAATGAAGTCTGATATTTACAAAACTGCCACCACCCCCTTTTTAACGTCTAGTTTTTGGTTAACTGATGTAAACCTTTACCGTCTAATGTATATTTTCCACTAGTGATAGTCTTCTTATGACTAGATACCTAACTTCCTATGGACATTTCATAACCAAATAGAACTTGTTTGCATTCGAGGTCTTCATAAGAAATATAGCTCTGCCTCTTGGCTTTCCATAGACACAAAATTCCTCCAAATTGGATTATTGTAGCTCAAGTTATGACAAAATTCGTACACACTATTCATGTTCCAGTGCCAGAACACTTTTTTTCAAATTTTATCCCCGTTTTTACCATCTAAACGTCCGTTTCAGATATTGTGGTATTCATAAAGGTTGTAGACAATTCTTTTATCTTTACAACGATTTAAAATTTATAATTTTTGGATGTCTATAACTCAAGATATGTGCGAAATACAGCACCATATGCAGAGTAAGCGGACTTAGCGCGTTTTTACAAGTTTTGGGCTATTGGGGGACTTTATAAATAGAATCTTAACACTCTTAGGGTACGTTTTTGAACCCTAATTACACCTAGAGACTCATAAACGACTAAGAAGAGAAGAAATTCAAGGATTAAGAAGAGTGAGTTGTGGAAGAGGGAGTCTAGGATAACTCTTGGCAAACGTTAGGATTCGCCGTATGAAATGCTTAGAGCTATTTGGAGGTCTTCAAAAGGTGAGTAAAAACAACATTTTCTCAACCTTCAATGGTGCAAACGATTTGGGGAACTGAGTTTTTAATTTAAATTATGATCTTTGGAGAGTTTTGAATGCAAGAACCAATAGTTGATCAAATCATATTTTCTAAATTGGGGGTTTTGTATAAAAACGAAATTAATATTAAACTAAGTGATTATTACGCTGAATTATGTGATTATATATGAAATTGGTATGAGTTTATGGTTGATTGATGTGTCTTTATATGTTATATGATGTTATAGTGTTGTCGTGACATGCTTTGTTATGTTATATGATGTGATAGTGTTGTCGTGACATGCTCTGTTGTGTTATATGATGTTATAGTGTTGCAGTGACATGCTCTTTTACATTATATAATGTTATAGTGTTGTCGAAACATGCTCTGTTATGTTATATGACATTATAGTGTTGCTGTTACATGCTCTATTATGTTATATGAAGTTGCAGTGTTCCTCGACATGACATTATTATCATTGTTAGTGATACATGGAGTCTGAGAATCCATTTAGAGGTCATCTGGGATGATATATTGTATTATGCATGAGTTGGTCATCACCTTTCGGGAAGGGATGACAGTATACATTCTATTCCGAGAATAGAATGAGAGATATCACCATCTGGGATGGGATATCGAATTATTGAAAATATCCACATCTGGGATGGGATATGAGATACCTCCATCTGGGATGGGGAAGACAGTGGGACGCAATTGCATGGATATGAGCTCATAGACCTTGGTGGATCTGGGATTCACACCGGTTCTGGGAAACAAATATTCAAGTCAAGTGATTCTGGGAATCACCGAGCCATGTTCGTGGAGTTGTATTGCATAGAATATGCATGATTGACATGATTAAAAGCTTGAGATGTTAATGTTTTGACTACTGAGTTATTCTTTTAATTATACGTGATTTGAAACAATTTTTGCTTATTTTTAAGGGATTCTTATGTATATAATTTTTGCAGGTATCATGGTTGAATTTCCGGTTACCGCGCTGGCTGAGAACAACACTATTTTGCGAACCTTTTTGTTAAATTGTTTGTATTCACTGGGATTATAAATCTCATTAAAAGTATTGTTTTCAAAGAAAGGAGACGTCGCTTTTGAGACTAAGGAGGCTTGAAGGCTTAGTACTTGATTTTATATATTTATTATATTTGGTTAGTATTATGTTCAATAAGGAGCCATTTGTGGCTAGGACCATATTATTATATTTTTATCGTTAGGTTATTTTTAGTAGACGCCCGAGTTTTGAGGCAATTAATTTTATTTATGTAAGGATTATCTTACAAATGTTTATTTTAAAATTATTGAGGTATTTTCAAATATATATATATATATATATATATATATATATAATTAGTGGAAATTTTATTGGAGTATTATGCCTTATTAAATGTTTTCAAGAATTTTTTTACATTTTTTTTCTTGGGTTACTAATGTAACGAAGGGCGTTACAATTTTCCGTTAGCTTATCCACTGCATAGTGGATCTTAACAGGTAAGAAGGATGTTAACTTCATCAGCCTGTCCACGATCGCTCGAAACAAAACGAATGTCTTAGAGGTCTTTCAGTAAACTCATAACAAAATCCATCGCGACACTAATTTCTTGACAAGGAATGTCTCAAGTATCATGTTATCTCTCTTTCACTGTACTCGACTAACTCTGACGTCCTGGTGTGAATCAAATACCTATCCTCATAACTCATGAGGTAGGTTACATGTCAATGACATTTGGAAGAATACGTAGGGTAAAATTGATTAAGGATGACAAATCCTTTCGAACTACAATAAAGCATGGTCTTGGTGATTACAGCAAGAAATTTTCAAGAAAAGAAGTTTCTTGATTTCACTTTCACAAAAGCTTAGAGGTGAATTTCCTCAATTTTAAATATACAGGAACATCCCGTATGGAAAAAGATACTTCAATTAGGTTCGTGGATGTAAAAATGCATGGCCAATACACATTTGCAAACCTGAATCTAATAGAGTTGCTTCTTCCATTAGAATTTCCTCAGATATTTTTTAACTATAAGAGTAGTCAACGTACTACAAGACGTTCGTCAAAGGATGTTTTTAGAGGGAATCAGTCTGACAAAAATGGACCGGGTCACATTTACCAAAAGAAAAAGTGACTAGCAAGAGTTTCATCAAGAAACTTTTGTTGCGAAGAAATCATTTGGGTCATAACTCAAGAAATAGTTATAACCAACTTAAGAGTCCTGATAGATTTCAAATCATACTCGGAAAAGTTTGTTTGATACATGCAAACTTGATTACTACGATTGTTTGATACAACCATAGGGACTCGAGGAAAAAATGTCAACTGACACATTCATAAAGGATCAAATAGTACAGTGAAGAGTTTTTCCTAGATACGAGTCACTAATTCTAAGAGTGAAGATTCAGATTGGCTTGTCGCGACTACGAACAAGCACGAAGGTCTTTCTAAACTTGCTTAATCCAGTTTGTTGCCATCTTCCGCATTCTTCCTTGAACCGTGTATGGTAACCAATGACTTAGTCCGTCTCTCAGTCTTGCGAAGAGTTTGGTCTTTCCCAGTAAGGTGAGTCAACGGCTCCAAAATCTTAGATATTTCCTCGATGCGCCTTTGAAATAACCGGTTAGCTTAACCAACTACGGATTTTAATTACCATCTGCGGTCACTTTCGTAAGAGTGATGCTTCATTCTCATGAGCAACACTGACACTCCCCTCGGGACACACCTTGTACGACAAACTGTTCCTACATCAGATCCCCCTTTAAGTTAAGTCATCTATCTCGACTAACTTTGGAGGTGATATCCTACACGAAGTGATGGAGATCCGATTGCATCTAGGAACTAGATCAATCGAAAACTCAATATCCTTCGCGGGGACAAACCTGGAACATTCTCAGGGAATACATCCGGAAAATCTTCCACAACGGGTACCTCATTCAAATGTCTGACACCATCCCAAAAGGATAAACAAACGTGTCGACATGAATCAACGTACCATTTACTAATCATGAGTTCTTGTAAGGTCTCGACCAAAACAGAACCCATCAAAACACACCTATCGGTGCGTCAACACTCATTGTTTCGACTAAGGGTGGCAAATGGATGGATCGGATAAATTTCTATTCGGATCTTAACCGATGGATTAAAAACAATCCATTATATTCCATTAAAAATTCATTAAAAAAATCCAATCCATCCATGATCCATTTAATAAAATCCATCCGATCCATCCATTAACAACTTTTCATGGATGGATATCCAATCCATCCACTAAAATTTATTTTAAAAAATTAAATAATTTTATATCTCTTTTATCCATCCATAAAATAATTTTAAAAATAAAATAATTTGTAAATTTTTTTAAAATATTATCTTTATCTCACCCTCGCTCTCCTCTTTCTTCCTCTCTTTACCCTTTCTCTCTCTCCCTTTTTTTCCTACTCTCTCTATCTTTACTCTCTCTCCACTCTAACTCACGATCATTTTGTATCACGACCATTTTTCTATTACGATATGGGAGTTATTGATTATGTGCATCTACAAAGGTTGTTTTACCACAACGTTCCATGACATTGTTTTACGAAACTTGTTACGACTTTCTGTGCTTTCAATTAGTTAATGCTTTTTTTTAAGTTTCTCAGTAAAAAAAAGGCAACGAAAAAAAACTTACGTGATAACGTGGACTACAACTGGTGCTTGAGAACAATTAATTAGTTAATACTTAATGTAATAAAAAAAGAAAAAAAAGCAGATAAATAAAGTAAAAAATAGTGAAGAAAAAATAATAGGGAACTGAAGAGAAAATTAGATGGAGTTTTTTTTTTGGTTACAAATGGAGGGTTTTTTATTTGGTGAAAAATAATATGAAAAAAATAAATTGGTTTTGGAATGGATAAAAGTTGATCAATTATATTTTTTATTGTTGGTCTAATGGATTTTAAAAAATATTGGATGGATCATAAACCATCCACTAAAAAAATAATCCAATCAATCCAATCCATTTATATTATTTTTTTATAAATGGATGGATTGGATGGTTTTTCTCATGGATGGACTGGATGAATGATGGACAAATGGATCATTTTGCCACCCCTAGTTTCGACAAAGAAACAATTCAAGCAATGACCAAACAGAGATCACACAAAAAAACATAACAGACCTATTCCCCAAGTTCCCGAAAGACTTGACCAGCTCTGGTACCACCAATGTAACACCCCCCTGGGCATTACTTCTGAATCACATGCGAAAATAAATTAAAAAGAAAGTTTACTAGTTGCTTTTGGAAAAACTCCTATTATTTTCATAAGTCTGAAAATATGGGGTCAAACACAATAGTACAAACTATATCATACTCACCAATATACATAGACTGATTTTATTTAAAAACAAAACTCTTCTACAATGTATGGATTTCTCTTGAAAATAATTCATTATTCACAACATAATTTCAAAAATATTTTCAACCACATAAACTGATTTTCTCAAAATACACAACCCCAAAAGAAAATCCTAAGCTGGTCACTCTACAGGACATCAACTGGAAAGAACTCTGTAGTTCTTACCATTATAATCGTCGCCAACCTCTTCAATTATCGAGATTTATATCCACAAGTGAGGTTAGGAACTTCTCGGCACCACCTACCCTAGTGTACAAGGGTACTTCGGCAAGAAACCAGGAAAACCTGATATATTGTAAAGGTGAGATACCAATATATGGATGAATTATGACGACTACATGTACTACAAACATACAAGCAACAAGAACAGATAAGTATACATATTCAACATAAAATTTTTAAATAGAAGCATAGTATCAAGCAAATCATCATCGTCTTGAAAACATATGTCACTTCTATATTTCAACAATCTATCCTAATCTCCGGAGACCCCAACTCCATGCAATTTTTTAAAAAACAGTGAGCTGATCAGGCTCAAATAGCCAACACATGGCACTCAAATAGCCAACACATGGCAAAACATAATTCCCACAGCAACTGTCCAACTCGAGGCACAGTCATCAGCGCATGTGGGTTCCAGAGCACACCGTCCTACACAAGGTACAGTGAACAAGGCTCATGGAAATCATGGTCCATCAAGGCACCAATGATACTCTATCGCATGAGATACCTTTCCCTTCAAGGCATTCACACAAAAATTTTTGGGCACGTCTGCCAAATGCATGTAAAAACACTTTATTTTCGCAGCTTTTCTTTGTGTTTCATTATTTCCCTGTCAAGGCTCAAGGCTCACGACCATCCATAGACTTTCGACGTTTTTAAAACTTTCATTATCAACACAGGACGTTTTAGTGCGAGTGTCCAATCACAACAGTCCTAGACCTGTGCACTAGTCTTAGACTTTGTGGTCGTAGAAAAGCAATTTTCACCTTTTTACCACGTTCACCACGTTTTATCATATTGTTTGTAGGACACGCAGTCCACAACAAAGTATATAGGACACACAGTCCACAATAACGTGTATAAGACACACAATCCACAACAACGTGTATAGGACACACAGTCCACAACATTGTGATACGGATCATCAATCCACGTGCCTTAAAAACTCTAGTATCCCGACGTCTCGGTTATTAGGTTCACTTTTTAATGTTATGTTTTGTTCAGTCAAAAAAAAATACAAAACCAAAAATTTCCGTAACTTATCCAAGTTATCGGACATTTTCTTTGTGAATAAAACATTTTGAAGAAAACTATTCCTTTGAAATTATTTTGTTTAAAACTTTAAGTCATGGAAAAATCCATTCTTTTTAAAAAAAATCCATTTTTTATTTTTAAAGTCTTCTTTTTCTAAAAACATTTGAAACTTCCAAATAAATTATGTTAAAGTTTCAAAATAAATTTTGTTCTCTTCAAATATTTTCAAAAGAAAATTGATTTTTCTTTTAGTGTAAAATCATTTGAATTTTCAAATGAATATCCTTCATAAAAATTTTATTTTGATACTAATATTCTCATAAATTTTAAAAGAATAAATAAATTTGCTTCTCATTTTACCAAAACATTTCTTCAAATAAATATTTATTTTCACTACTCTTCATATGATTTCTTAAGGTTTTTATCTTGAGAATTTAATTGAGCACTAACCAACGGTTAGGCTTTCCATGCAACTACCAAGACAATATTATGACAGATGTAACATGCATCAAGTAATTTTCATATATCAACTATAAACACATATTCATAAATGATCAATTAAGCAAAAAACATTTATATTCAACCAATCAACACACCAATCTCAGTTAAACATTAAACAATCACCACATCAGAATTCTAACAAACACATTAAAACAGACAAGTACACATAGCCATCATAAATAATTATTCCTCAGGCTTTCTCCCCTTACCTGATTCAACGGGTTGAAAAGTCTTTGTTTCCGTGTTGGCCAGAGCGAACTTCCTTTACCCACAACGTGCCACAAGTCTAAGAATTAAGCGAATGACTTAAATTAAAACAACAAAGTCATCTTATCTTTCTAAGTATAGGTTTTGGACATGGCTAGAAAAATGATGCTAGAGATGTCCAACTTTTACAAATTCTTGGATTACGTTTTATCCAAAACTTACTTTTATATATATATATATATATATATATATATATATATATATATACACTTTAAACCCTTATTTTTATGTCTTTACTTTAACACTTGTTTATAGTCCATTTTATACAAAAAAATCTTTACTTGATTATGTTAAAAGGTATTAGTTTCAAAATCATATTTTTCATAAAAAAATTAGGATGAACTCTTTTATAAAAGCATTTTCAAAACAACAGTGGGTTAAGTTGTGAATGATTACTCAAATGACCTTTAAAATTTTTGAAAATTTAATAGAAGATACCTAACACAAATATAAACACATTTTAGTTAGTTCCATGTCAAAATTCGAAGGTATTAATTTATTAAAAATCACGCACTGCTTCTGATTGTACAGGATTTTCCAGAAATCCAAGTTCACTAACATGCAACTTTATGAAATTGTTTCTCTTTATATACACATGTAAAAATCTCAAATCTTCAACCAAACTTTATATATACTTAAGTAACAACCCAGAAAATTTTATAAAGAATTTAACTTTCAAAAAAGCATATTTAAAATCATCATGCAACCAATTATGTGCATATTTTCGCAGCCAAAACTTGACTCTACTTTGATATGGGTTTTGGCCCAGTGAATCTTATCCAAATACTTACATATTATATATCAAATTAAAGCCCCAAAATCCTTATTTCCAAATCTGTATTTAGTTTTCAGAAATACATTTTGTATAAAAATTTATGGGCTCACGAATCACTAAAGGTCATGTTGCCAGATTTGTGTTTTCATATGTTCATCCACAACAAATTATTATTCTCATTCAAACATCATCCCCAAGTCATAAAATCAACATGAAAGGGTCCTGGACCCTTAAACATATGCATGCAAACATATAAGATGAAAGTAGGGTTTATTATGAGTTTATAAAAACTTGTTTCACATTAAAAAGATTTTTCTAGGGTTTTCTAAGAATTTGAGTGAAAATTTGGACATGCAACCATGAAAACATGACATGCATGAGAATGAAATAAAGATTGTTGAGAAGATGAGGATTATGAGTGAAGATGTTACCCTTGAGTGATGAAGAATGAAGAGAAATGCTCCAAAACAAGCTTGGTTAGAAACTTGACAGCTTTGAGGATATGGTGGTAATATGAGTGTATCTCAAGATCTACTCTCCCAAAAATTACAAACTTGGGCTTTTTCGAAAGGTAAGAAAGTGAGGCACAACTTTGATGTTGACTGTTTTGCTCTATTCATAACAGAAAAGGGACATAAAGAGCCTTCTTTCTGCTATTTTCGTGTGATGCTGAGGGTTTTGAGTTGTTTTGGTGATTTGGGCATATCTCCTAGTATTGTTATCCATTTTTGATGATATTTAGCTCGTTGGAAAGAGGAGAGGAAGAGGACAACTTTCATGTATAAAGTTGTTCGAGTTTCAAAACAGAAAAGGGTCAAAATTTCAATATGGTTTCGGTGACTCAATGGAGCTCTCAAGATTTATGAAGAGAAATGATGAAGAAGATGAGGAAAAGGCCTACATGCTTCATTCACTAGCTTTTATATTAATTAGTTAGGATTATATTATTATTATCTCTATTTTAGTGGAATACATGTGTTATGCATGCATTTTAGGTGTCATGCATGCATCTTAGGTGTCATTTAGTTAAGTGTAGTGGAAATCCAAGTGTCCCTTGGTGACATCCCTTATCTATTCAAGCTTCCATCTTTGGACACCTGTCCAATTGTGACATGTTTCATCCACACATTTTGTCGCATGTTTCCCTCTCGGCACGCCCGAGTGTTTTAATTCACCTCATCCAGTGTAACCTACTGTCGGAATATTTTTCTACTGTTGGCAGAAAGAAATCTAGGATCCTTAGACTCCATAGAAGTTCCAAAAACTATGGTTTTATCAAAGCAATTCAAAAGGACATGGTTGGAAGATAACCAGTCCATGCCAAGAATAACATCAATCTGTTTTAAAGGTAAGCATACAAGATTTACAATAAAAGTTCTACCATTAGAGGTAATATGACAGTTCTTGCATGCATGTGAAGTGAGAACAGGCTTGTTTGTAGGTGTGGCAACAATCAAGTCATAACTCAGAAAGTAACAGACAAATTAAGACTCTTGACCCTATCAAGTGATATAAACGAGTGCGTAGCACCCGAGTCATACAACACAGTTAAAAAGGTTCCATTAATTAAGCACGTACCTTGGATTAAGTCATCAGACTCGGAGGCTTCGGCTCCACTAAGAGTGAAGACTCTCCCAGTGGTCTTCAGTCGAATGGCCTGAGACTGCTGACTCTTGCTAGCACTTGGAGGTTCTGACTTTGCTCCTCTACAATCCCGAATGATGTGACCAGACTTGCCACACTTGAAGCAGATGACGTCTGGTTCCTTACACTGGATGGTGAAATGATCTGATGCACCGCACTTGCCGTACTTCATGGGCCTAGAGGCATTAGAATTGTAGCCTCTAGACCTATCATACAAAAACTGCTGCTTCCTGCCACTCTTTCTGAAATCCCGTCCGATTGGAGCATAATGTTGCTTGCCCTTATCCTTATCCTTCTGCTCAGTCTTCTTGCTAACCTGGCTGTCTGAATTCCTGTAGCTAGCGACTATGGACTTGTAGGCATCCTCAAAGATCTTACACTTATTCACCAAGGTTGGGAAAACTCTGATCTCCCGGTAACTGATTGCCTGCTTGATCTCCGGACGAAGCCAATCCTCGAACTTTACACTCTTTGACCGGTCATCCACCATGACCTGATAAGGTGTGTAAATCCTAGCTAGCTCCTCGAACATTGTCACATACTCGCCCACTGACATATTTCCTTGTTTCAGTACCAAGAACCCCATCTCTTTATTTTCATGCACATCCGCAGGGAAATACTTCTCCATGAACCTATCTCTGAACACGGCCCACATGATCATCGTGCCATCAGCCTGCATCCTCTGTCGGCAGTTTTCCCACCAGTGCTCAGCCTCCTCAGTGAGCATGAAGGTCGCGAAGATAACCCACTGGTGATCATTGTAGTCCATAGCTCAAAAGATCTTCTCGATCTCCTTCATCGACAACAAAGCTCCTTTGGAGCATAAGCTCCTCTGGAAGACGACGGATTGTTCCACTGGAACTTGTGGAGACCCTGAAACTCAGTTGGTCCTCCATGGTTGTTGTTATGAACTTGGCCGATCGCATTGGCAAGGAGTGCCAACGCGTTAGCGATTTCCTGATCGTTTCTGCCTCCTCCTCCTGCCATAAGTCCCTACAATGCAAAGACAACTCGTTAAACACAGGGAACTTAAAGCAGGGAAAGCTACGACTTGCTAACTTAAAACATCATTGTCTATAACAAGTATAGACAATTCAAACAAGACACACAGAAGACTCGCAACAGACTCATACCACGTCCAGACAGGGCCGAACTACTCTGATACTGCTAAACGTGACACCCTTCTACCCCGCACATTAATATAATGCATTTACTTAAAAGAGGAATTATAAAAACATGCATTTATTTGAATAAAATAAAAACTTGGATAAAAAGGTTTCACATCTCAACATAAACAACCCGGAAATAACATAGTTTTAAAAAGATAAACATAAACAAAACATATATAGAAAACCCAACCCCAGTGTCATATACAGAGTTGGTATAACCGAAATCCGGATACATCACGAAAACAAACCGAAATTGAAACAACTACAACTACTGAAACAACTAAACAAACTAAGCATCCTAACTAGAGTTGCGGCTCCTCGAAGTCACTCCTCCACTGGATGCTCACCGTCCTCTACATAAGAGATACATGCAACAACAGAAACAAGAAAACAGGGAGTAAGAAATCATGTAAACACAATGGCATAGGAATAGGGAATAAGATGAACATACATCATATCAGGCATAGCAACAAACATCATACATCATTGTTTACATGTTAGAAGTCAACAGTCAAAAGATGCTATGCGGTGCAACACTACTCCGCTACTTTGTTATGAATGTGGATCCAACTATATCAGGAAGTCAACTTCGGAGTTATATATCCACATTGGCCATAAAAGCACCAACACTGGCAGTTAACCAAACCATGGATGAACCCCTTGGATAGTCGACGTATCATAACCGGATACGCCACCGCGGGGGCGCACGGTTCACCAAACCTTGGGTGAACCACCCGAGACTTAGGCCAGATCATCATAACTTGGATGACCTCCCCTATGTTGAACATCCCCCACTAATCAACTTCAACATATGAATGCATGAGCAAACAACACACAAGGCAACCACCTCCTTTGCTTGGGCCAATAAGCACCCAAGACTTATCTCCAACATCAACGTCAACATCAACACCTTAACCTTTCTGGGTCAAGGACCCCATGGCCCAAAAGCACCAAGGTTCAACTTAGCAACACCTCGACCTAATCTGGTATCAACACCAAGGTCCCCCATACCTGGTTTGACTATATAATCTACAGTCACTTTGAGCGAATCTAAACTTGGTCCACTCGAACGGTTCAACGGATCTTGGTCAAGAACATCAAAGAAAGGAGTAATTAATCCCCAATTCAAGAAAACAAAAGGAGATTAACCAAGGGTTTACATGATTACCTTAATTGACACTAATGCGCGATTTATTCTCCAAATTCAAAATAAAACACCAAGAGTTTTGAGCAGGCTCAAGGGGAGGGAGAGAAGAATATATGAGAGTATTTTTATGAGAATAAAAGTTCCTGAATTTTTTTTTTCTAAGAGTGAAGTATCAGATATTTTAAAGTTCAAAAGTGATGTTCGTATTTGATAAGATGGGTTTGAAAAAGATAAGAAAAGTGCACCATTTTAAGCTGGTCAAAACGATATGGTCATATAAGTGCTAAACATTGCCTTTTTTAAAGGATAAAAAATCAAAACAAAATTAACTAACCACCTAGTTTAACGTTTACAAGAGTTGAAGTGGTTAGTCACATGGTCAAATTAAATGCTGAAAGTTGGAGCATAACTAGGATCAAGTGGAGCATATCATGCAGCCAATTTTTTCGGATAAAATCAAGGCATCACGTTCATTTTAATTCAAAATAATAGGATTAGTTTGAAACAAACATAAAGGGGTAATCTGAAGCAACAAACCATCAATTGAGTGGGTAGGTACTAACCATTTAAATCTTTATTGACCACATCAAATGTAATTATACCAATTAAAAAAAATATGCTTTCACATATATAAAATTATTTTTCCACTTAACCCCATTTTAAATTCCCTAAAACACTCTTCTAATAATCTGACACAATATACAACTATTTACAACACATAAAAACATATACGAAAAATGGGGTGTTACATCATCCATCAGATGATGATCTAATTGTTATAGAAACCAATGCATCTAATGAATGTTGGGGATGAGTTATGAAAGCAAAGCCTCCAGGGCAAAAGAAAGAATTACTATGTCGATACGCATCTGGAACTTTTTCAGATAGCGAAATTAATTATCCAACACATGAAAAAGAAACTCTAGCACTAATCCGAATGTTGAAAAAACATCGGATCTATGTACTAGACAAAGAATTTATTGTTGAAACTGATTCTACTTATGTTGCAGGTTTTAAAAATATTAATCACAATGGAACTTATGTGACACCCCTTCTTAGGACATTACATAGTTACCCAAGTGCGGAAATAAAAATCATAAATCGCTGGTTACTTTCGGAAAATAAATTTTTTAAGTAAACCGCTTATCGTGGAAATGGTTATAAATTTTTTCTCTAAACACAGGGAACATAAACAAACGTATAAGTATGCATATATGCATCATCAGTTAATACACACCCTATCACTATTATGAGATCACAAAAGGGCCCTTATAAGGATAAACTATTCTCAATAAACTAAGAGAAAAATAAAGACATATACATAATAGCAGTGAATCGTCTAGAACCATACACAAAAACTCATGGCTCTCAGTAGCTAAATCAAACTGACGAAACTCACTACCCCAAAAAAAACTAAACCTACAACTGGTCAAGTTAGTGATACCCGTTAGGGAGATCATGATGATCACCCCTACCTACAGCAGGAGTGTCTAGTGAAGACACCGCCACATTGTCCTCCAAGTACTCCACCGGTTCCTCCTCAATCTCAGGATCCAAAACCACCTCAGGAGGTGTTGCTATCTGTAAAGGCTGAACCAGTAGAGGTTGAATATCAAGCATCCCATGCTCAGTCAAGTACTGTAGATAAAGCCCAATTGGAGGTAGAAATACCTTGACAGTCTCCACTACATGTGTCCGTCGCTGTGGCCAAAATAGGTAGCGCTGAGTGCCCCCGGGTTAATCTCCCAAGCGCCACCATGATGTGCGTTCTCAAACGTTATAGAACGTATCCCCGAGTGCGCCAGATGCATCTCCGGGTCCATCTATACTTAGATATAAATGTATGCCACAAGTAGAGGAACCAACAAGAAAATATGCAAGAGTGAGAAGCCAATATATGGATTTAACACGACAGCTACATGCGCGACACAAAAGAAAATAGATACGCATATACTTGTTCATAACAACATAAGCTTTCATAATAAAGCAAATAGTTTATCAATGGGTTTTCATACACCAAACATCATCATTTGAAAACTATGCACGAACACTTCATAGACGTCATCTAAATTCATACTTAATCCCCAGAGATATCCCAACGCCATGTAAATGAGCTGATCAAGCTTGATTACCAAATAAGGCACGCTGTATTTATCACAGTACATTGTCCAACACAAGGCACAGTGACTCGCCGTCTTGAATACCTTGCCATTAAGATATCCAGATTTACCGTCTTGAATATCTTGTTCACCAAGATATCCAGAATAAAATTTTCGCCGTCTTGAATATCTTGTCCACCAAGATATCCAGAATAAAATTTACGTCATCTTGAATATCTTGTCCACCAAGATATCCAGATTAACGTCGTAGGCACGTATGTCGTATATGCATGTAAAACATTTTGTTCTTATCATTTTTCTTCGTGTTCAATCTTTCCTTGCCAAAGTTCAAAGGCTTACGACCATTCATCGTTTCAACGTCTTAAGATTTTAATCATTAACACAGGACATACAGTCCGAGTGCTCAATCACGAAACCCCTAGACCGATGCCTCGGTCTTGGGTTCGTGGTAATAGAAAACAACATTAACTCTTTAATATTGTTCCTTACACCTTAATTAGGACACCTAGTCCAAAGGACACCATGTCCATAATACCGTAAGAATACTAGTCTTCCGACGTATCGGTTACTAGATTCACGTCTTAACCTTTTACACCGCTTTTCGTTCAAAACAAAAACTCCACAACTTACCCAAGTTGTCGGAAGTAACCCCATTGAGTAAAACTCATTTACAGAAAACCATTTCTAATTGAAAATCTCTTTATAAAATCATCAAGTTTCTGATAAATATTTTTCTGAAAACTTTACTTTTCAAAAAGAGAGTCACATGAGACTAAATCTTGGTTTAAAATAAAGACTGTCACTTTAGAATTACTTACCGTAAATACTTTTTCGAATTACCATCGTCTAGCATTTTTAAAGTCCCTTAAATCAAATCTTGATCTTTTCCACTTAAATAATTCTCTAAAATCATAATTAAATTATTTTCGAAGATTAATTTCTTAAATTAACTTTTTATAATATTATGGAATTTCTTACGTAAAAATTAGCAGTACTAAAATATTTTCACGGTTACGTCCTCACCATGACTCATAGTTCACTCTTACACCGATAAATCATTAAAATAATTATATTTTCAATATTTCTTATTTTCCTCAAATAAAATATTTCATCAATATTATATTCCAATATTTCTCCTTTTAAATATTGAATATACTTCTTAAAGCTTCTTAAAGCTTTTATCTTATTAATTGATTGGGCATTGACCACTATCAGGCTTCTCAAACAACAATCAACAATAATATTATAGCAATTAACACGATCAGATCATGCATCAAAATACTATAATAGATAACTACAAATAAATAATTAAATGCAGATAAATAAACACGGATAAAAATAATACAACTTTAAATAACATTAAACAAGCACCACAACCACAGATAAATAATGCCGACCAAGAACTGATAGCATATAGCCATCGGAAAAATCCCTCAGACAATCCCCTCTTACCTCTTGAAGTTTCATATTTCTATTCTACGAAGTCTCGGTTTCGGATCCGGTTTCCTCCACAAACTCAGGTACTCAAAACAAGTGTTATCCTTCAACAAACACAACAAATAATTATCAATCAAACAACCAAAAACATTCCTATTTCCTATAGAGAATCCGGCCATGAGGAGTTTTTGTGGCTTAAGTCTTTTTAAAAATTCCTAAGCTCTTGGATTAGTGATCCTTAATCACTTGAAACATAAAATCAAGAATCAAAACACAAGATTGAAATAAAATATTTTCAATCCCTCAAGAACACAAGGTCGACTATGAACAAAACCATAGGCTAGGGATTATATTTTGATTCCCCAACTTGGATTCAATATAGATATGAACTACAAGATTGAATCGTGTAGAACTTCAAAGAAAAAAAAAATGAAACAAAACTCATCCACCAACACAAGTGGGTTTCGGCCAAGCATAGAAAGGTAAGGAGGAAATTTTTGTTTGATTCATGCTCTTGGATTATAAACATAGAGATGATTATAAGATCATAGAAATTGGTTTCATGATCATAGGACTTTTCTATAATTTTCTAAAGATTTTCAAAGTTTCTAGATCTAGAAATAGAAAAAGATGATCATGGCCTTGAAACATGAATTGAATGGAGATTAAAGACATAGAAGATCAAGATTAAGAAGGTTACCTCTTGGTTGATGAAGAAAATGAGGTTGAATGATCAAAGCTTGATGAACAACAATGAAGTTCTTTGTGTAGGTTTTCAAGTTTTTCTCTCAAAGGTTGAAGACAAGGCAATAGTAAGGAGGTTGATGAGTAAATGGGCCTCGGAGGGTGCCTTAAGGCAGTGTAGTCCAAGGGCAACAGGGTCCAAGAAGTTACTTGAAGGTTAAAAAGGTAAAATCACATTAGGACCTAATTGGAATTCCTGTGAAAGCTTAAGGGTAAAATGGTCTTTTCCTTCCAAACATCATCATGAATTCATGACATCACCCACATGGCTTTGTCCTTCATCCACATGGCTTTCTCCGTGATGACTCATGTGTATTTATCCATTAGCGGATCTTGGAAACCCCGTATTCAGCTCCGTTGCTCACCCGATTTAATATATCGCCCGAATAATATATATTATTTCACTTATTAGTGAAATACTTCAAAAGAACAAAAAACGTTGGAAATTAAATAAAAACCTTAAGTTTTTCATTCACGAGTCAAACTTAGGTCTTCTGATCAATATAAATATACTGTCAGTGAAATTCACAAACTGGGTTTCGCCTGATTTTTCAAACTAAATTTTAATCGTAACTCTCTACCATTAAATAGAGTGTAAATAAGGTTTTGGTTTAATTAAATAAATTTTCTAAGTCTCAGATAAAAATATAAACATATTTATATAAATTTCTGATATTAGAAAGCAGAAAAAAAAAATCGAGGTGTTACAACTTATAACCAAGGAAGATTAATCATATGGCAAATGAAGTTATCTGAATATAATTATTCAATTTCTTATATTAAAGGAGAAAAGAACGTTCTTACAGATATTCTATCTAGAGAATGGAGCGAGGCACAACATAACTACTAAGGCAGCAATATCAGCTAAAGAAAGCACTAGAAGAGCAGAAGCTGAAGGAATTGGAATTAATTAAATCAGATTTAAAAGTACTGGAACTCCAGATGCAAGCGGAGAAAATTTTAGAAGAAAGAATTCCAAATAAAGTCAAAGAAGAAGCTCGAAAAGAAACAAACAAGTGGTATGTTGTCTTTAATGGACCAATGGCAGGAATTTATGATGAATGGTATAGCCCCCCACTGCACGAAAATATCAGGAGTTCGACATCAGTCGTTTCTAACCAAAGAAGAAGCAAAGAAGACCTTGAAATAAGACCAAGAAGATGAAAAGCAAGAAAAGGTAAAAAGGTCTATCTCGGACCAAGAACTTACTCGGAAGCAGCACAATTAATAAAAACTGAAACAAAAACTCCAATGAAGGTTCTAGAGAGAGTCCAATCCTCCTTAGACAATTACTCAATAATTACCAGAAAGGACGATGAATTATTAGTTCAATTTTCTGAAGAAAAGTTTCATGAACACTTCAGAAGGTTAGCTAACTGGAACGAAAAATAAAAAAATCAACTGTTTCTATATGGTTGATAGAAAAATCTATGGAATTAAAGCAATAATTACTCCAGGAGCAACCCCTGCTCTGGCATTCAATATGTTCCAATTTGGACGAACTGAGTGTCTTTATTTAAGCAAGAATCTCGAAGAAATTAATTTGTTCCCATATTACTTCAAAGAAGCAGTTCAACTGTACAAGAAGAAGGTAGCTGGAGAAAGAACTATTTATTTAAAGTTCTACTCAGCATATCCAGACTTTCAAACAAAACAGGCATCCAAGCACTTCACCTACACGGGCATAAGCAACAATAATTTTCCATTAATGGACGAAGCAAGGAGAACCACATATGATGAAGACGAGATGACAATAATAATAGCTAACTAGTTGGCAAGCATCTATGGACAATGTAATGCAATAGGACAAAATTCCTTTGTCAAGACTTTATATAAAGGCCCAAATACTTTGCTTCTAAGCAAAACAATTGGCAAAGTAATAAAGGAAAAGGACTTAACCATTCCGACAAATTTTGAATTCCCATTCTATGCATTGGAAGGACCGTGGATGAATTACAGGCCAGCTGTCCTAAGCCAGTCGCGTGCATTAATTAAAAAAAGCAGAAATCATGAATGCGAAAGATGTACGAAAAGACATATTATGACAGAAAGCACTAACAAGCACCAGGAAGAAGACACAAACTCAGATGAAGCAATAATTGAAGAATGACGTAAGCACTGACGTCATCAAGCAGAATTATTAAACAATGACGTAAGCACTGACGTCATCAAGCAGAATTATTAAACAATGACGTAAGCACTGACGTCAACAGTCGAATTATATATTGAACCAGATGTAAAGCAATCAAGGTCTTTTATGTAAATTAATCTTGTGTGTTTAGACTATAAATAAGACCTCTTATGCTGAGGCAAAACAGAATTCAGAACTTAGTTTCAATTCTCACTTGTGTGAAGTCTCTCTCTAAGAGTAGTTTGCTAAACCTTCGTGGTATAGCCCAGATGATTGAGTGTTCATCCAACCCCCTCATGTAAAATAACCAATTACTAAATAAAATCTCTCTTTCTCTAAAGTATTCTGTCAATTTCCCTATACCAAGCAAGTTCAACAGAAGCAAACAGCAGAAGCAGAAGTAGGCAGAAGCAAATAATCTTCAAAAACCAAAGATCAGGTATGATTACTAAGTCACTCTTCTTAAAACAAGATTTTATTCATGAAAAATAATGTCTGGAATAGAAAAAATCGAAACTAGTGAAATAGAGCACTTACAAATTACTGAAGAAGATGGAAATTATGAAGGAATCATCTTAATTAATCCAAAATTATTTAAGAAAATTTAGAAAGAAGACCTAGATCTAGTAGAAACGGCGAATATGATAGGAAAGAAAGAAAAGTTTATGAATATACTAAGAAAATTCAATCAAAAAGAAAATATAATTTATTATGGAAAAATAATGAATGAATCACCTATAGATATATCAGAAACTCAAGGAAATACATGTATTCAATTAATAAGCAAAGAAAAAATTTCAAAATTAAAAAGGAACCTAAAGAACCAATAACATAGGGGAAAATTAGGATATATCCATATAGGAGCAGTACAAGTTCAAATCAAAGCAACTTTTCAAGAAGAAATAAATTCACCTATTGATTTAGTACTAAAGGATAACAGAATAAATGACTCAAAAGACAAGATACTAGGAGTAATAGAAGGAAATCTAGCCTATGTATAAAATTTGAAATCAGACCAAATATAGGAATCCCATTAACTACTCAAAGACTAAATCAAGCATTAACTCTGGAACATAAATTTTTAAGAGAAAATCTAATGAAACCAGGAGATAAAATATTTTCAATAACCTATTGTATAAATTATGCATTAACAAATTCACATCATAGTATTACCTTCAGAAATAATGATCGATTAGACATTCCAAGATTATTTGAAGACATAGGAAAAATTTATTATCCGAAGAAAAATGAAATAACTAGGAGGGATGCCACCCTTAGAGGTGTCGAACAAACTCCCGCGGGAGATTAGTCTCCGTCTTAGGTTGGCGTTGGGAAACTCCTCGAAGTAGATCGAAAAAAATTCCAAGACCAATATTCTTCCAGAACAAAAAAGAACTAATAAAGAAAATGATATTATTAAATTATCTAACCAAGTAAAAGATTTAACCTCATACTTAAAAAATAAAATATGAGCAATATAGAAGAATTAAAACAATTTATTGAAGAATTTAAACTAGAAAAAGATAGAACTAAAATAGATATTGGAGATCTTACAGGAGCTTTAGATTACTATTTAAGAAGAGATCTAGAAAATAGAAATAGAAAATTAATTGAAAAACAAATAATAAGAAAATAAAAGAAATTAATTGATTTAGATAATAAAGAAAGAAAAATGAAAAAAAAACAATTTAGAAAAGGAATAGAATAGATAAAGAACAAATGAAAACTTGAATCTTCAAGTTCCTCTTCGAACCCAGTCAGTTACTTCAGAATTGAGGCTCCACCTAATTAGAGACAAAATCCCTTAATGTGTGGATCCAATGATTTACCTTGACACTGTCAATCATTGTAATTAGTGTAATTACCAATCAATGGCTGTCAGCATTATTTGTTGCCTTATTTGCTTGTAGTATCTTAATGCTAGCCTTAATCATATGATCATGTATTGCTAGCATTTGCTATATATGTACACTGTAATCATCAGATCAAATATATCATTCTTTAGCTCTCATTACATTTTTCTAACTTGGTACCAGAGCTCTTAAGCCCTGAAGGCTCTTGATCCAATACAAATCATGGCATCCGCTGTAGATTCAAAGTTCAAAAATGATCTCCCATCCACTGTGTCTGTCAAATTGGACAGAGACAACTATCCACTATGGAAATCCTTGGTGATCTCTATAGTCAAAGGCTGCAGGCTCGATGGGCACATGCTAGGGACAAAGGAGTGTCCTGAAGAATTCATAGCTTCTGCAGATTCAAGCAAGAAGCCAAATCCTGCTTTTGAAGATTGGCAGGCTTATGATTCACAACTCCTTAGATGGCTGATGAATTCAATGACTATTGAAATGGCAACACAGTTGCTGCACTGTGAAACCTCAAAACAACTTTGGGATGAAGCTCAAAGCCTAGCAGGTGCACACACAAGATCTCGAGTCACTTACCTTAAATCTGAGTTTCAGAGCATCAGAAAAGGAGAGATGAAGATGGAGGAGTGTCTGGTCAAAATGAAGAATCTCGCTGACAAGCTTAAACTTGCAGGCAGCCCCATTTCCAACTCATATCTAATCATTCAAACCCTGAATGGTTTAGATTCTGAATGCAACCCTATGGTGGTCAAGCTATCTGATCAAACTAGTCTCACTTGGGTTGATCTACAGGCTCAATTGCTGACCTTTCAGAGTAGACTTGATCAACTGAATAGCCTCACCAACCTAACCCTTAATGCTTCAGCAAATGTTAACAACAAAACTGATTACAAAGGCAACAAATTCAACACAAACAACAACTGCAGAGGTTCCAGTAGCAACTGGATAGGCTCTAACTTCAGAGGTTGGAGAGGAGGCAGAGGAAGAGGAAGAATGTCTAAGCCAACATGTCAATTTTGATACAAGGTCGGACATACAGCAGCAAATTGCTACTACAGGTTTGATAAGTCTTATTCAAACTCAAATTGTTCAGCAGGCAGTGACAGACAAGGAGCACACAATGCCTTCCTAGCCTCACAAAGCTCTCTTCAAGATTATGATTGGTACTTTGACAGTGGTGCAAGCAATCATGTGACACACCAAACTGACAAATTCGAGGATCTAGCAGAACATCATGGTAAGAACACATTAATAGTTGGAAGTGGTGAAAAATTGAAGATTGTTGCCTCAGGTTCCTCAAAACTAAACTCACTTAACTTACATGATGTCTTATATGTGCCCAACATTACCAAAAACCTATTAAGTGTGTCGAAATTAACTGCTGACAATAACATTCTGGTTGAGTTTGATGCAAAGTGTTGCTTTGTGAAGGACAAGTTGACAGGGAAGGCAATTTTAAGAGGGACACTTAAAGATGGCTTGTATCAACTCTCAAGGACTGAAAGGGACCCGTGTGCTTATGCATCTGTCAAGGAGAGCTGGCATAGAAGGCTTGGTCATCCAAATAATAAAGTCCTAGATAGAGTCTTGAAAAGTTGTAATGTCAAATGATCACCTAGTGATCATTTTAACTTTTGTGAGGCTTGTCAATATGGCAAAATGCATTTTTTACCCTTTAAAACCTCTTCCTCTCATGCTAAGGAAATTCTTGAATTAGTTCATACTGATGTCTGGGGGCCTGCACCAGTAACATCTCCTTTGGGTTTCAAATATTATGTTCACTTCCTTGATGACTTTAGTAGATTTACCTGGATTTATCCTCTGAAACAGAAATCGATATCTTGCCATGCTTTTACCCAGTTTAAAAACATGGCAGAAAATCTGTTCAACAAAAGAATTAAGACAATCCAATGTGATGGTGGTGGTGAATATAAGGCTGTGCAAAACCATGCAATAGAAGCAGGGATACAATTCAGAATGTCATGCCCTTACACATCACAACAAAATGGTAGGGCTGAGAGAAAACACAGACATATTACTGAATTTGGCTTGACATTACTAGCACAAGCCAAAATGCCCTTACACTATTGGTGGGAAGCTTTCTCCACAACAATTTATCTCATAAACAGACTGCCCTCTCTAGTCACTCAAAATGAAAGTCCTTACTCACTGCTCTTTAGAAAGGAACCTGACTACATCTCCCTAAAACCCTTTGGGTGTGCTTGCTATCCCTGTCTCAAGCCCTATAATCAGCACAAACTGCAATTCCACACAACCAGATTTGTGTTCTTGGGCTATAGTAACTCCCACAAAGGATACAAATGTATAAAATCTCATGGAAGAATCTTCACTTCAAGACATGTTGCCTTCAACGAAGAACATTTTCCATTCCATGATGGCTTTCTCAATACAAGAAGTCCCTTGAAAACACTAACTGAAAGTCCATCTGCCTCTTTTTCTTTGACTACTGCAGGTAACTCACATACTGGAGAAGCAACACCTTCATATGACAACAATCCTGATGTTAAACAAGAACCAGCCAGTCCAACTGGAAGTGTTGCAGTCAATTTGAGCAGAGATCAAGATGCAAATGATTCAACAAGGAACAGTCCAATTTCTCATGACACTGATCCCACAGAAACAGTTGCTGAAGCTCCCCAAGACCTTGCTGAACCAAGCACAGCCATCAACACTCATTGGACCAGGAGCAAGGCTGGAATTCACAAGCCAAAGCAGCCAAATGTTGGGTTAGCTGAAACCTGCACAGATGAGAAGGAACCAGAAAATGTCACAAGCACTCACAAGACCACAGTAGAAAGAAGCTATGGATAATGAGTATCAGGCACTCATGTCAAATCAAACCTGGGTTTTGGTACCATATCAAGGCCAAGAAAACATCATTGATTCTAAATGGGTCTTCAAGACCAAGTACAAAGCAGATGGGACAATTGAAAGGAGAAAGGCAAGATTAGTTGCAAAAGGATTTCAACAAACAGTTGGATTGGATTATGAAGAGACCTTCAGTCCAGTTGTCAAGGTCAGTACAGTTCGAATCATACTCTAAATTGCAGTGCATCTCAATTGGGAGGTCAAACAGCTGGACATAAACAATGCATTCCTTAATGGCTACCTCAAAGAAACTATGTTTATGCATCAACCAGAGGTATTTGTAGACTCAACTAAACCTGAACATGTCTGCAAGTTATCTAAGGCAATCTACGGATTGAAACAGGCCCCAAGAGCCTGGTTTGACAGCCTCAAAAATGCCTTACTCGGCTGGGGTTTCAAGAACACAAAAATTGATTCCTCACTCTTCACTCTAAGAGGTACAGATCACATTACCTTTCTACTTATATATGTGGATGATATAATTGTCACAGGGAACAACACCAAATTTTTAGAATCCTTCATCAAACAACTCAATGTTGTGTTTTCCCTTAAGGACCTTGGTCCACTGCACTACTTCTTAGGCATAGAAGTTCAAAGAGATGCATCTGGTATGTACTTGAAGCAATCGAAATACATAGGAGACATCCTGAGAAAATTCAAAATGGAAAATGCTTCATCTTGTCCAACACCTATGGTAACTAGCAAGCAATTTACAGCTGAAGGGGAGAAGTTAAAAGACCCAACCGTGTTCAGACAAGCTATAGGATCATTGCAATACTTAACAAACACAAGGCCTGACATAGCATTCTCAGTTAACAAGCTCAGCCAATTCATGAGCTCTCCCACTATAGATCACTGGCAAGGCATCAAAAGAATATTGAGATATCTTCAAGGTACCCTCCAACACTGCCTACACATTAAACCATCCACTGACTTGGACTTAACAGGCTTCTCAGATGCAGATTGGGCCACAAGTGTGGACGATAGAAAATCCATGGCAGGTCAATGTATCTTCCCTGGTGAAACACTTGTTTCTTGGTCCTCAAGGAAGCAAAAGGTAGTCTCAAGATCTAGTACAGAGTCAGAATATAGAGCCCTGGTTGACTTAGCTGCTGAAATAGCATGGACTTGTTCACTCCTTGATGAGCTGAGACTCCCTCTGCCAAGAAAACCAACACTGTGGTGTGATAACTTGAGTGCCAAGGCGTAACCTATCAGTATTTTGTAATTAACCATCATCAAGATTTTTTTTATATAAAATTGACATCACAAACATGTTATTCGTGATCCCATTAGCTTCAAATCCAGTTATGCATGCTCGATCCAAACACATTGAAATTGATGTGCACTACATCAGAGACCAAGTGCTGCAAAATGAGATTGTTGTGGCCTATGTTCCATCAGCTAATCAAATTGCTAACTGCCTCACTAAAGCATTAACTCACACACGATTCAACCAACTCAAAGACAAACTTGGGGTGACTCTCTCACCCATCAGTTTGAAGGGGGGAATTAGAGACAAGATCCCTTAATGTGTGGATCCAATGATTTACCTTGACACTGTCAATCATTGTAATTAGTGTAATTACCAATCAATGGTTGTCAGCATTATTTGTTGCCTTATTTGCTTGTAGTATCTTAATGCTAGCCTTAATCATAGGATCATGTATTGCTAGCATTTGCTATATATGTACACTGTAATCATCAGATCAAATATATCATTCTTTACCTCTCATTACATTTTTCTAACTCACCTTTTGAAGATAGTGATTAAAATAAGAATGGATTTAGATGAACAAACATGTAGAAAAATAATATGTGTGTTACAATTAAACCTTTCAGTTGATTGTGAACAAATTATAATAAAAAAGATAAAGGAACAACATAGACAAGAAGAATTCTATCTACATAACATAGATATAGAAATTGAATTTGAATATTTAGAAGGAATGGAATTTAGTGAAGAACAAAGATATTTTGATGACGAATATTGATATTCAGAATAATGGATAAAGAAATATTATGTATATTATTTATGAATTTACCAAAAGATTGTAAACAAATAATAATTAATAAATTCAAAAATCAATATAAACGGGAAGAATTGTATCTAAAAATATACAACAAAGAATACAATGAGAATATGGAAATGAAGTATATAGTGATCCTGATTATTATTTTGAGTTATGTAGAGATCCTAAATATTTTTTATGGGAATTTGAATTATATAATGATTCTAATTTTTACATAGATGGAAATATGATTTGGAATTAATAAAGAATGATTAAAATACTACCCATAGAAATGAATAATGTAAAAATCTTCAAAATTAATACGGTAATATCGATTTGGTATTAGAGTTAAGTAAGTAGAAAGAAAAATATAGATCAGCAAAATATAGAAAAATTTGTATATAGATCTAACTAGTCAAAGTAATTTAAAGAATCTAGTAATAGAATTGAAAGCTGAAGCCACAGATGTATGTGAAAGACATATGAATTATCATTATGAATATTGTGATTGTAGAAAATATGATAGAGAAATAAAATTAATAAGAGTAATAATTACTAAAATTGAATCATGGATAGAACAATAAGAAATATTTCGTGAAAAAGAATTTAAAATCATCTATAATACTAAAAGTCAACGGAACCAAACCTGTTGAATTTATAGGGATACCATAGCAGTCCCCGTAATTATATTTGTTTTATATTCACTTTTTTTTTCTTATTAGTCCCTTCTCTTTTGTACTAAGCCCAAGTATTAATATTCATAATCGTTGTTGTTTTTTTTGTTTGGGTTTGTGATACTGTGAATGCAGCATCTTTTTTTTTTTTGATAAAAGTGAATGCACCATCTTGCTATTGCGAAGCATTGAACGTTTAAGAGAGAAACTGGTAAGCACTCTCCTCCGCTTTTATTCCTTTTCCACCCCATATGAAAAAACAACATGATTTTTTTTTTTGAGAAAGTGTTAATATTTTTTATAGAGGATATGGTTTTTTTAGAGGATACCAGAAGTACAAAAGCTTTTTTTTTGACAAAAAAGTACACAAACTTTTAATCCTTCGACAAAGAACCAATGCAAATCAATATTAAAAAAAAAAGTCGTTCCATCACTTCACCATCATCATCCACTGGGAAACAGGAGTCCAAGAGGAAGAAACACAGCACCACCGCGTGGGAAACAAAGTACCACGGCGTGTTTAGTGTCACTATCACATACCGCCAACAAATTGATCACCCAAGTCCAGTCAACATGTCAGACCGGTTAGCCACCTGAATCGATGCTGACATCATCAACCCGGCTTTGAACCGGGGTGAACCAGTGACTCGACTCGCAATCCGGACTGGTTACTGATGTCAGCACGCACTCTGCGTGCTGACATCAGCATGCAGGAGTGACATTTTACAACCAAAATTGCGCAAAATGTCACCAATGTGACTCAAACACTAGTGGATGCATTACAGACATAAGGGATGCGCCACTGGACTACAACATTGTGTTGTCATATATGCAGAAAATATTTTATATATACATAGTTTAATACATAGTTTAGAATTTTTTAATATATATCGGTTCAGACAGAGTCAATCAGTGACCCTCGGTTGAACCATTGATCCGTTAACCCAGTGTCCTGACCGAGTCGATCAGCGGTTCAGTTTTAATATCACTGGTCAATGCTCATCTATAACCCTTATTTCACTTTTTTTTTATTATAAAAAATTATCAGATTTATAGACAATGGGCTAAGTTACTTGGCCCAACTTAGAAGACACTTACCAACACAAAAAATAAAACTAGCATTAAAATATAAGAAGAATATATGCATCATACAACAGTGTACATAACAAGGTGTAGAATACTGTAGGCTTTATGTTGCCAACAAAATGGTTTCAAAGAACTTTCTACACAAAGTTGCAGTGTTGGTTATGGGTTTGAATCAGTACTGTTTTGATTGTTTGCATTACTTTTACATTGATATTATGCTCTTTTATCTATTATCTATACTAATAGATATAAATGATTCTGTTGAAACTACTTTTGAAGACCAAGCTGTGAGATGTAAATAGTTATTGTGTTGGTTGTATTAACGTGTAATGTATTATGCTTTAGTTCAACTCCATTGATATTATAAATGTTTCCAAAGTATAAATAATTGAGCTGGAGTGTTAGATTATATTAGTGTTTTGAATTTTTTTTTATTGTTTGCATTTTTTTATTTTATCGTTGTATTCTATTGTCCATATTTTTTAACTTCATTCCATGATAATTAATGCTTTCGTTACCTATTTCTCTTTTTGCATGTTAGTTTTTTAAGGTATATATGGGTGAGAGCGTAATAATAATAAAAAGTTTAATAGGTTATAACATTATAGTTTATGCCTTTGTTTATATTTAAGGTTATAAACTGTTAAAAAATTAATAATAAACATAATGATGGGAAGAACATGGAACCTGTAAGAAGCCATATAATTCAACTTTTTTGTTAGAGTACAATGAATGTTATGGTCATGGTGGGTTCAAGGAGTTAAGGTGACATGCATTACTGTGTTTAATGTCACAAAATTTCATCAATAGCTACATAATTTTTAAAAACTAAAATAAAAATTACTAAGAATACATGATTTTTAACACCCGAGTTTAGTGTCATTAGTGTTTAAATAGTCTGATTTCTTATTTTTATAATGGCTAAATGCTTAATTTGGTCCCTTTAAAAATCACAGGGTCACCTTTTGTCCCTAAAATAAATAAATTAATCGACCAGTCCCTCAAATTTATAAATGTATGACACGTTATTAGTCCCTTTGTCCATTTTCAATGTCTATTTACTTGCTTACGTATCACCAAAATTATCGATCAAACATACACGTCTTACTCAAATGACTAAAATAGTAATTAAAATACCAATAACAAAATGCACACAATGTTAAAAAATTAGAAATGCAGACAGACATGCACGTTAGTCTATTTATTTTTACATTTATTCACAACATAATCTTATTAATGTAATTATATAATGTGTGTTTATATTAAGAAGAAGTCACATTATACAGTCACAAAAAATAGCGATTAAAAATACCCGACATACACAAGTGACAAATAAAATATCATACACAAAAAACTTGGATAAAGACGAGTAAAAGCATTAAAAATACGGCCAAACAGGTCTTGCCGCTAGTATATATAATATATTTTATAATATATAGTTTATATGATAATATATTATTACTACCATAATACTACTATATATATGAGAGAGAGGAGAGGGGGGAGAGAGAAGAAAGATAGCGGAGAGAAAGGAGAGAGAGGGAGGAGAGAGAGAAAAGAGATAGGTAAGAATAATTTTGTCTTTTTTAATAGTCTGTCCATAAGATAAAAAGTTGTCTAATGATTTGGTGGGGGACAAAATTTTAGGTTTTTGCCATGTCCCTCACCCCTTTTTTGTCCTGCCCCCTGACCACTTTTCAAATCAAACAGGGGACAAAAAATTTTGTGTTGTTCAGTCCCCTACATTTTTGCAAATCAAACACACCTTAAACAATGTCCTTAGGACACTCGTTATCGTGTTAGGGAGACTCTTCCTTAAATTAGTGATTACTACTTGTTGCGACCAAAAATAAAAACCTGCTTTTCCTTTTAGAGAAAAAAACATGGAGTAACCACCAACTTTATTTAATTTCGGGAAGGTTGGAAAACCCTTTAAGAAAAAGCTTTGGGTTCGGGAGTCGATTACGTCTAGGGAAGGCATGGAGACTTAACCCCACGGCACCCTAGAACATCCATAAAAATGGTTATCCAAAATTAGTTGTGTAAATTATTAATAACTTTAAAAATATTTGTTTTGCCCTGAAAATCTTTTTTTAAAAAAAAACATCTTTAGTAGTGAAATTTTTTATTAAACCTAAATGAGGTTGAACATGGCACGTAAGTCCACAAGGCAACCTCAAAATCTAAAGGGTTGAACATGACACTTGTCATAGGGCAACCCAAGAAATAACATTGTTTTAATTAAGTGATCATCTTCTGTTTTTATGTAAAATAAATAATTTTACCTCTTGAAAATAAAATAGAAATGAAACGTAGAAATGAAATGTTTTACTAACTTATTCAGTAAATAGAGACACATAAAAATAAGAATATCAAGAGAAACTTATGAATAATATCAACAAAAAGAACAAGGATTACCAAATGAGAGCAGAATAACAATAATTTTATTTTCTCCCAGTGGTAAGATTTCAAGATCAAAACCCTTACATTTCAATTTCACTGACTCTTTTAACTCTCCCTTCTTCTGAAAATTTGGAACCACTCTAATGACGGAGAAGAGAAAAAAAACTCAAATCCCTAATCTCTTGTCTTCACAAAGAAAATATCAGATAAAAAATATTTGTCTTCGTCCCCTCTTCTATTTTTTTCTCCCCCCTCCCGTCTTTGTTCTTTCCCCTTTTTTATAGATGGAGGAGAGGGCTTCATGCTTCTTCTTACCCAGCGGCTTCAAGGTTGGTCTTCATGAAATCCGGGGCTTGGGTGGTTCTGAGCAGAAATAGCGTGTGTCCAGATGGGGGAGGCGCGAACTGCAGAAAGGAGGTGATTTGATGTGAAGGTTGCGTGTTTGAAGAGAGAAGGAGATGGGTTTTTTAGGATTAGGAGTGGGGCTGCTAGGTTAAAATGAGGGAGGAGATGAGGAAAAAGAAGAACCAATGGGTAGAGGAGGTGCAGGGGCGGTTGGACAGTGGCAGGAGGAAAAGAGGTCTTGTCTGATATGTAAAATAGGGTTTTTTAGGGTTAGAAGAAGTAACTTAATCTCCTTTCTTCTTTTCGCTGATTGTCCTTTTCTCCTTCTTTTCTTCGTCCCTTCTTCTTCTTCTTCTTCTTCTTCTCCTTCTTCTTCTTCTTCTTCTTTATTCTTTAGCCTCCAGGTTGAAAATAAAATTGTAGTGGATGGAACCTCCCTGTCCAACAGAAAGATAGATATGTAAAATTAGGTATGCACTGGACGGACCTCCTCGTCCAACAGAAGTTTAAACATGCAACGGACGGAACCTCCTCGTCCAACAGAAAATTAGATATGCAATGGACGGAACCTCCTCGTCCAACAGAAAATTAAAAATGCAATGGAAGACCTACTCATCCAACAGCAAGTTAAAAATGCAATGGAATGGACTGGACCTCGCCGTCCAATAGCAAATGCAATGGACGAGACCTCCCGTCCAACAGCAAATGCAATTGACGGGACATCCCCGTCCAACAGCAAGTGCAATGTAATGGACTGGACCTCACCGTCCAACAGCAAATGCAATGGACGGGACCTCCCCGTCTAACAGTAAGTGCAATGGAATGGACTGGACCTCGTCGTGCAACAGTAAATGCAATGGACGGGACCTCCCCATCCAACATCAAGTGCAATGGACGGGACCTCCCGTCCAATAGCAAATGCAATGAAATGGACTGAACCTCGCCGTCCAACAGCAAATGCAATGGAATGGAATGGACCTCGTCGTCCAACAGCAAATGTAATGGACGGGACCTCCCCGTCCAACAACAAATGCAAAGTAATGGACTGGTCCTCACCGTCCAACAACAAATGCAATGGACAAGACCTCCCTTCCAACAGCAAATGCAAAGGACGGGACCTCCCCGTCCAACAGCAAATGCAATGTAATGGATGGGACCTCCCTATTCAATAGCAAATTAGTTATGAGCCTCCTCCTTTCTTCATTATTTTCTTTTTCTTCTTTCTTTCTTTCTCATTATTTTCTAGTCTCCCTGAAATATAAAAAAATCATGATAATAAAACGAAGACGGACAAAAATGGGTGTTCACAGTTGCCCCTCTTTACTTGTTGTATACTAGAAGACATGATTAGTTGTGACTTTTCATGTATTGTAGTAATGAACAAGTAAAGAAAATGAACGCATATATTTTGTCCGTCAAAAAGTGAGGAGCTCAAAAGAAAACCTCATAGTTTGAAAATGAAATTGCAGTGAGCCTCAGAGATCGAAAATAAAATTGCAGTGGACGGAACCTCTTCGTCCAACAGGTAAGTAAATATGCAGCGAGCCTCGGAGCTCGAAGATAAACTTGCAATGAGCCTCAGAGCTCGAAAATAAAATTGCAGTGAGCCTCAGAGCTCGAAGATAAAATATGCAGTGAGCCTTAGAGCTCAAAAATAAAATTGCAGTGAGCCTCAGAGCTTGAAATTAAAATTATAGTGGACGGAACCTCATCGTCCAACAGGAAAGTAAATATGCAGCGAGCCTCAGAGCTTGAAAATAAAATTGCAGTGAGCCTCAGAGCTCGAAAATAAAATTGCAGTGAGCCTCAGAGCTCGAAAATTAAATTGCAGTGAGCCTCAGAGCTCGACAAAACTCAATCTGTAATTTGAAACTAATGAGAACCCCTTCCTTTTGAGGATAGCATAATCAAATGCTCCATGGGAAAAACTTCCACCAACCAAACCCTTGTTCACCGACCACTCTGAGCCAAGGCATCATTCATTATTTTAACAACATGGGTCACCCAAGAATCCGAATCATATGAGGTGGATGTTATGTTTATTCTCCCTAGCTTATCTACATAATTCTTTTGTTATCCAGTGCATGCCATCTCCTCCATTGAATTTGAAATATTGAGTCCTTTTGGTTCAAACCATTCATTGGTGCTACCATTTAGAATTATCAAATCATACCATTAAACTTATATTTACTTTTATTGAAACATGACCATAGTGATTAAACATGAGAGTGAACACGACAGGGGAGTGTGAAAGAAAAGCCTTTTGTCTTAATTCAAGAATTTAGTTTGTTAAGAGAAAATAACAATATGAGAACAAAATTACAAAAGGGATCATGAAGATTAAAAGCAAAGATAAGGAAAGAAAATTACGAGAATCACATAAAATTTACCCCGGTGTTGGTCCTTTGATTTTCATTTAATTGATTCCCCTCAGCCTTTTGATGACACGGATCTTGGCTTCTGTTTTTGATTCCTCAAACACACATTCTTCAATCATTCCTTAACAATTTTGACCCAGTATACTCGGTCGGATAAAATTGCCCCAGTGTGGTGAGTGTTTGCAGAAATGTTGGACCACATCCTCCTCTTAGGCCGCCTTTACAGGTTTTCAGCCTAAGGTTTCTTTACCCTAACTTTTGCCTAGGTTGCCCTTTCGGGTTTTCAACCTAGCGGGCCTTTGCTTTTCTTTTGTTTTCATTGTTCTTTGCCCTAACTTTCGCCCAGGTTGCCCTTTCAGGTTTTCAACCTAGCGGGCCCTCAAGCGTAGAACTTTTTCACAGCATCAGAGTTTGCCGACCTTGGTAACTCTTCCCCATCCATGTTTTGCAGAATCAAAGATCCCCCTGAGAATGCCTGCTTGACAATATAAGGACCTTCATAATTCAGCGCCCATTTTCCTCAGGCATCCACCTGAATAGGGAGGATTTTCTTTAAAAACAGGTCTCCCGCGCAAAATTCTCTAGGACAAACCTTTTTATTAAAAGCTCTTGCCATTCTGCTTTGATACAATTTCCCGTGAGAGATAGCTGCCAATCTTTTCTCTTCTATCATGTTCAACTGCTCATATCGAGTTTTCACCCACTCAGATTATTCTAATTCTGCTTCTATCAAGACTCTTAGCGAAGGGAGTTCTACTTCGATAGGTAAGACAGCCTCCATCCCGTACACCAAAGAGAAAGGGGTTACCCCAGTGCTTGATCGTATGTTAGTCCGATAAGCATGTAGAGCATATGGCAGCATTTCGTGCCAGTCTTTATAATTTACAATTTTGGCAATGATTTTCTTGATATTTTTGTTTGCTGCCTCAACTGCACCTTTCATCTGAGGTCTATAAGGAGATGAATGGTGGTGTTTGATTTTGAAACTATCGCAAAACTTTTGAATATCGGCACCATTAAGATTAGTAGCATTATCTGTGATTATCCTCTCTGGGATCCCGTATCTACAGACGATATCCTTCTTGAGGAACTTGAGAAACACCTTTTGAGTTATGCTGGCATATGAAGCAGCTTCTACCCATTTGGTGAAATAGTCTATCGCCACCAAAATGAAATGATGACCATTTGAAGCCTTGGAATTAATGGGACCGATGACATCTATTCCACACATCGAAAAAGGCCATGGGGATGCTAAATTGTGCAGTGGAAATGGAGGTGTATTAACCCGGTCTGCATACATCTGACATTTTTGGCATTTACGAACATGCTCTATACAATCTGACTCCATAGTAGACCAATAATAACCACTTCTCAAGATTTCCTAGCTATCATGTGACTATTAGCATGAGTCCCACAGATTCCTTCATGAACTTCGTTCATGATCAATTTAGCTTCGCGAGCATCCACACATCTGAGTAGGGTACCATCATATCCTCTTTTATGCAGGACTTCCTTGCTTAAGAAAAAGGACATAGCCAGTCTTCGGATGGTCTTTCTATTTGCTTCACTCGCTTCTGCCGGGTATTCCTTGTTTTGAATATATTGCTTGATATCATGATACCAAGGCTTACCATCAGGTTCTCCTTCCACATGGGCACCGTATGCCGGTTCATCTTGCACTCTAACTTGGGTGGGTTGGACATTGGTATGGATATCCAGCTTGGTCACGGCAACTAGTGTGGCTAAAACATCAGCAAATTGATTCTTGTCTCGAGTTAAATGCGAGAAAGTAATCTCGTCGAACTTTGCAATCAACTGAGTCAAGTATTTCTGATATGGAATTAACTTGGAGTCTTTGGTTTGCTATTCACCATTGACAAGGTAAATGATTAGAGCTGAATCCCCGAAGACCTTCAACTGTTTTATACCAAGTTCAAGTGCCATTTGTAATCCGCCAGCACATGCCTCGTATTCTGCAATATTATTCGTACATTCAAATTTCAGTTTTACGGCCATCGGGTACTGCTTGCCGTTTGGTGAGATAACCATTGCTCCTATACCATTGGCATGCATATTGACCGCTCCATCAAAATACATTTTCCACACATCTTCTCATTCTTCATCTTCCTCAAGGGACATTATCTCTCCATCTGGGAACTCGGAATTGAAAGGCCATCCATCCTCAAGAGGATTATCTGCTAAATGATCAGCAATCACACTTCCTTTGATGGACTTCCGAGTCACATATTTGATGTCAAATTCTGACAATATCACTTGCCACTTTGAAACTCTTAAGGAGATATTAGGACTTTCGAAGATATACTTCAAAGGATCCATTCGAGAAATTAGCCAAGTGGTGTGATATAACATGTACTCTCTGAGTCTTCTGGAGGTCCACACTAGTGCACAACAAGTCTTCTCGATTGCCATATAACGAGCCTCACAGGCATTGAACTTCTTACTCAAATAGTAAATTTCCTGCTCCTTCCTGCCATATTCATCATGTTGTCCCAGCATTGCCCCCATTGAGGTTGGCAATACAGTGAGATAGAGTAACAATGGACGACCTTGGGTAGGTGGTACCAACACTGGGGGATTCAGTAAATATGCCTTTATCTTGTCAAAGGCTTCTTGATAGTCATCATCCCATTTTCCTGGATTATTCTTCCTGAGGAGTTTGAAGATTGGCTCGCAATTGCTAGTCAAATTTGCAATGAAACGCGCAATGTAGTTCAACCTTCCAAGAAAACCCTTTACTTCTCGCTCGTTCTTAGGTGCTGGCCTGTCACGTATTGCTTCTACCTTGTTAGGGTCCACCTTTATTCCTTCTCTACTGACAACAAAGCCAAGTAAATTCCCTGCGGATGCACCAAAAGTACATTTTACAAGGTTGAGCTGCAACTTGTATTTCCTTAGCCGCTCGAACAACTTTCGTAAAACTGCTACATGGCTTTCTTATTCCTTGGACTTAGCCACTATATCATCAACATATACCTCTACCTCCTTATGCATCATATTATGGAACAATGCTACCATAGCACGTTGGTAAGTGGCCCCAGCATTCTTCAATCTAAAAGGCGTGACTTTGTAACAAAAAGTTCCCCAAGGAGTGAAAGAAAACCCAGAATACCCATCCATGAAAAAAAACCTATGACTTCTGGCTATACTGTCTACAAGGACATCAATATGAGGTAGCGGGAAATCATCCTTTGGACTGGCTTTATTCAAATCTCGGTAGTCCACGCACATTCTGACCCTTCCATCCTTCTTTGGTGCTGGAACAATATTAGCTACCCATTCAGGGTGTCTAGCTACTTCCAGAAAGCCTGCCTCTAACTGCTTGGTCACTTCTTCCTTGATCTTCAGCGACATCTCAGGATGCATCCTCCTTAATTTTTGCTTCTTTGGAACCGCATCTGGGTATAAGGTAATTTTATGTGATGCTATCTCAGGATCTAGACCTGGCATATCTCTATAGAATCATGCAAAAACATCCAGATACTCTTTGAATAGTGCAACCATTTCTTCACACTCTAGGTTATCCACTGTCTTCAACTCCTTTTTGTCTTCCTCGGTTCCCATATTGATAACTTCTGCAGCCTCATCATTCGAGTTAATCCCTTCTTCTGACCGTTTCACCATCTTTAAGAATTCTTCGATGTCTTCTTCTTCCTCATCGGATTCAAGGTTGTATTCATCAACGGCCGCAAGGGAATCAATAAATGAGTTTTCAAAGTTCCTCTCCTGATGTAAATCTTTAGTGGAAGAAGTGTTCCTGGAAGAAAATAAAGTTGGGAATAGGAGAAGTGTAGGCAAGAGTCTTATTCATGAAGGAAAAGCTTAAACAAAGTAAAGAAATGAAAGAGAGAGAAAAGAAACGATGGAACCAAAAGGAAAGCACCAGACAAAGTGCTACATTCTCATTCATATCTCAAACAAAGTAAACATCAGTTCAAATTTAGTACGATAAGATAATTACTTCATGGAAATAACATCAACAAATGATTCAGACCGCCAATTATTGATAACTTCATTGCTAGCAGGGCTTAAGTTTCTTCCTTCCTTAGGTATGCGGGCAGCCATCCAGGTCCGAGATCTGGTATTGTGAACTCGGGTTTGATTGGTGTCACCTTTCCTAGGTCGCACAATGGTTCCCGAATCCTCAGAAGGATGTGACTCTGTAAAGCATCCTAAAATCTCATTAGTAAACCCAAAATTTTCGTGTGTGTGTGTGTGTATGCATGTGCAAGTTAACACCCTTTGTTTGATCACGAGAGTGCTCTTAGGAAGACTTTCGTATACACCCATAGCAAGAATACTTATCCTGCAATCAAATCTAGTGGTATGGTTCCCTCTAGCTTGAATGCAGTTGGTGTCAAGTCCAAGGGACAATCCACTCCTCGATAGACCACACTCGTACTAGCAACGTCCTTATTTTTATGCAGAAAACACGTCATTTTTAGGGTAACAATATAGTTGATGACGTATCTAAGGGAGAATGCACTCCTCGATAGATATCATCTAAAAAACGCTCAACAGACATTGATGAAAACTTCCATTCCATTACAAATATTTCGATACAAATCATGAGCCTTTGATCAAAATAAAAGAAACACATTGATAGTTTCCACACAAAGCACTGTGTCAAGAGTTTCATCTTCTTTTTCCTGAACCCTTTGGCAAGTTTCCCAAAATGATTGAAGAACTCGGTCACCTTTGGTGGTATCTGAAGGAAAAGGTTCATACGAATGTGGATGGATGCTTCTTCAAATCGTTCCACCAGCTGGGAAGTGTGATATTGGATCTCATCCATCATCTCCTCGTATTTCTTTTTCATTGCTAGTACTCTTTTTGGAACCAAACTTTTCCATTTTCTTGCTATAAGGTGAATATTAAAGTCTTCCAACAAAGAGGCACAAGCCAAAAAAACAAAAAATGAGTATAGTGAAGCAAATATATCTTGCATGATTCATGTTGTATGAGACCCAATGGGGTTGAAAACCCTGATGGGCATGCTGCCAATGCATCACCTTAATTATGACATAGCGCCTATTAGATGTGCAATAATGTTCGAACATGTCATTCAGGTTTGAGGCGGCAATATGATGCCCCTAGTTTTGTGAATATTCACAGTAAACATGCATGACAATTTATGCTTATGATGATAGAGAGAGGAAAGAAAAGTACGCCCCCTTTTGTCCTAAGCCAGGTAAAACCTAAGGACGGACACACCCTAAGTCAGGACTCTAAACAAGTCGGTCACTAGGTTTGCTCTATTAGTGAAAATTGGGACGGGTCTAGACCTCTAAAAGTCATGGTCCCCAGATTGCCCTTGTAAGGATCTGATCATGAATCTAGCCACAAGTAGGGATAAACCCTCTCAATATGACTATTCCATGATCTCATGTACAATCTAAGTGGTGAACCGACAAGTATCAGGGAGGTACAAGACCTCTTCAATGAAAATGTCGGAGCACCGCCTAATCCTTGGGTTTTTGAGCAAGCTCGGGTATAGAGCTAAGAGTGTGTGCAATATGTGATAGTGATGTGTGTGAAGGGGGCATACAAACCTGTAACACTTAAAAATAAAAAGAAAAGACAAGAAAAACCTGCAAAACAAACACATAGGTATATAAAAATGGTTATAAGTCCTCTACCCTATTGTTAAAATCTAGGAAAGAAGAAAAGAAAAGAGGAAACAAAAACATTGTTAGTGAAATATATACAAGAATAATATGAGTTAAAAAGTATGTACAACTAATTTTTCTCATTTAAATAAAAGGAAAACCCAAAAAAAAGGATAATCCAAACAAACATCACAAAAAGTAAAAAACATTTGTTAGTTTTGTAATTTAATTATTGTAAGGAAAAAATAGCAAGATATAGCAATAAAAGGTAAAACAAATAAGCTACAAGTTACTAAAAATTTGCAAAACCAATTTTTACGGGCTTGACTCTCTTAAAAGATCCCCAGTGGAGTCGCCATCTGTTGCGACCAAAAAGAAAAACATGCTTTTCCTTTTAGAGAAAAAAACATGGAGCCGCCACCAACTTTATTTAATTTCGGGAAAGTTGGAAAACCCTATAAGAAAAAGCTTTGGGTTCGGGAGTCGATTACGTCTAGGGAAGGCATGGAGACTTAACCCCACAACACCCTAGAACATCCATAAAAATGGTTACCTAAAATTAGTTGTGTAAATTATTAATAAATTTGAAAATATTTGTTTTACCCCGAAAATCATTTTTTTTAAAACATCTTTAGTTGTGAAATTTTTTATTAAACATAAATGAGGTTGAACATGGCACGTAAGTCCACAGGGCAACCTCAAAATCTAAAGGGTTGAACATGACACTTGTCATAGGGCAACCCAAGAAATAACATTGTTTTAATTAAGTGATCATCTTTTATTTTTATGTAAAATAAATAATTTTTGCTCTTGAAAATAGAACAGAAATGAAACGTAGAAATTAAACGTTTTACTAACTTATTCAGTAAACAGAGACACAAAAATAAGAATGTTAAGAGAAACTTATGAATAATATCAACAAAGAAAACAAGGATTACCAAATGAGAGCAGAATAACAATGATTTTATTTTCTCCCAGTGGTAAGATTTCAAGATCAAAACCCTTACATTACAATTTCACTGACTCTTTTAACTCTCTCTTCTTCTGAAGATTTGGAACCACTCTAATGACGAAGTAGAGAAAAAAAACTCAAATCCCTAATCTCTTGTCTTCACAAAGAAAATATCAGATAAAAATCTCTATCTTCGTCTCCTCTTCTCTCTTTTTTCTCCCCCATCCCGTCTTTGTTCTTTCCCCTTTTTTATAGATGGAGGAGAGGGCTTCATGCTTCTTCTTACCCAGCGGCTTCAAGGTTGGTCTTCACGAAATCCGGGGCTTGGGTGGTTCTGAGCAGAAATAACGTGTGTCCAGATGGGGGAGGCGCGAGCAGCGGAAAGGAGGTGATTTGATGTGAAGGTTGCATGTTTGAAGAGAGAAGGAGATGGATTTTTTAGGATTAGGAGTGGGACTGCTAGGTTAAAATGAGGGAGGAGGTGAGGAAGAAGAAGAACCAATGGGTAGAGGAGGCGCATGGGTATGCACTGAAAATAAAATTGTAATGGATGGAACCTCCCTGTCCAACAGAAATTTAGATATGTCAAATTAGGTATGCACTGGACGGACCTCCTCTTCCTTAAATTCTAACATTGTCCTTTTCTCCCTTCGTCCAACAACATTATCTATTTAATTACTTTACTCTTTAGCCCAACTGAAAATAAAAATGCAATGGACGGAACCTCCCCGTCCAAAGAAAGATAGTGAATGTCAAATTAGGACCTGCCTTTGCAAATGCAATGGATGGGACCTCCCAGTCCAACAGCAAATGCAATGTAATGGACTGAACCTCGCCGTCCAACAGAAAATCCCATCTAACAGCAAATGCAATGGACTGGACCTCCCTGTCCAACAGCAAGTGCAATGGAATGGATTGGACCTTGTCGTCCAACAACAAATGCAATGGACGGGACCTCCCGTCCAACAGCAAATGCAATGGAATGGACTAGACCTCGTCGTCCAACATCAAATGCAATGGAATGGACTGGATCTCGCCGTCCAACAACAAATGCAATGTAATGGACTGGTCATCGCCGTCCAACAGCAAATGCAATGGACGGGACCTCCCCGTCCAACAGCAAATGCAATGTAATGGACGGGACCTCCCCGTCCAATAGCAAATTAGTTATGAGCCTCCTCATTTCTTCATTATTTTCTTTTTCTTCTTTCTTTCTTTCTCATTATTTTCTAGTCTCCCTGAAATATAAAAAAATCATGATAATTAATGAAGACGGACAAAAATGGGTGTTCACACTACTCCATTTGTGTAAGAGCAATGATAGTTGTACATAGATTTAATGTCCAACATCATGTGTGTGTGTGTGTGTGTGTGTGTCTATATATATATATATATACTCATTCACACTTGTTTATTACTAGATTGATGGACCCGTGCATTGCACGAGAAATATACTATATTTTTAGGATTTTTTAAATACATAATTGTTCAATTCATATTTTGCGGTTTAAATTTTTTTTTTTGAGAAATTATATACAAAAAAATGTTATAAAATTATTTTATCTAAATCGTCGATCATAAATTGTAGTAGATATTAACTTAATAATTATTATAGATATTACAATACAGATAATGATGCTTAAATGTAAATCAATGTTCACATATTGTCTCCTATACAATTTTAGTATTAAAAATTGAATTTAAAAATAAGACATGTATGAAGAATATAAAAAAACATAATATATTAAAATAGCCATTAACGTCTTATTGTGATTTTTTTAAAAAAATCAAAATTATTAGTTAATACTAACCATTTTTCTCCCACTACTTTAGTATCCATAACATAAAGAAATTTATATTTTCAAGCAACAAGGCAGCAACGGCCCTGGACGTTTATTTAAAATGACAAAAAACCACTCAACATATTAATAATATCATAACCATAAATACTATTTCAATATGTATACTAAATTTTCCTCACCCCACCCAAACCAAGGAATGGTTCCTGAATATTATCTATTGCAAAATTGAATCTATCTCTTACATCTTCTAAAAGACAAGGATGAAAAAGAAAAACAATGGCCCATTTAGAAACTCTAACAAAAACAAGAAAGATAAACCAAAAATCTTTCTAAATAAATAAAAAAATAGACACAAACCCCCCCTTAACCATTTTTCTCCCACTACTTTAGTCCCATTTGACACTCTTCTTAACATTTAATAGTAAATTTATATTTTCAAAGCAACAACTGCTTTCATCCCGATTAATCATTTATAAATGTAATCTATTTAAACAAAAATACTAAATATGTCGCCGTGATATTTGTAATGATATGAATTTTTTCTTCTCTCTTGAAAATCGATTTAATTTATTTCTTCTTTTTGCCCGATGCAAGTTATCCATTTTTTAGAAAATATATTTATCTATCATATTATTTTTTTATTCTCTCTAGAAAATTTACTCGATTTAATTCTCCTATTTTTCCCGTGCAAGTTAATCATTTTTGAAAAATACATTTATCTATCATATTAATTTTTTTTATTCTCTCTTGAAAATCTATTCCATTCATTTATCCTATTTTACCGTGCAAGTTAACCATCATTAGAAGATATAAATCATATTAATATTTTATTCTCTCTTCAAAATCAAATCGAGTTAATCATATTTTTCCATGTAAGTCAATATTACATTTAATACTGTAATATGTTTTTATATCATACGTGAATTTAAAGTGCATTTAAAGCGAATTCGGACTATCACTGGGTGCATCGAAATTCAAATCAAATCTCTTATGACTAAAATTTGGATATTTAATAATTTCATCTGATAATATGATATCATGTGTATTTAAGAAGACTTTTAAAGATTTAATGGCCAAAATTTGGATATTTAATAATTTCATTTGATAATTTCTAAACCACCACCAAACTTTAATTGGGATTGTATAATTTGTGAAATTAATAAAAGAAAATGGTAAGCATCCTTCAGTTATTTTTTGAATATATTTTTGCCTACACATTTCAATGCCCATTAATTGAGTCTATTAGTTGATGATTTCAAATAAATGATTAGTATTAATTGTTAAATTGCTAATAGGTTGACAATTGAACTAATATTCAATGAGGTTATTCCGATTTGTATATAGTATAGATAGATAGCCACTAAAGTCTTATTGTGAAATATTTTTTTTTTCCAAATTATAATTATAAGTTAATACTAACCATTTTGCTCTCACTACCTTAGTATCATACTTCTCTGAACATTTAATAGCAAAATTACATTTTCAAAGCAACAACTGCTTTCAACCTGATTAATCATTTATAAATGTAATCTATTTAAACAAAAATACTAAATATGTCACCGTGATATTCGTAATGATATGAATTTTTTCTCCTCTCTTGAAAATCGATTTAATTTATTTCTTCTTCCCGGTGCAAGTTATCGATTTTTTAGAAAATGTATTTATCTATCATATTATTTTTTATTCTCTCTAGAAAATTTACTTGATTTAATTCTCCTATTTTTCCCGTGCAAGTTAAGCATTTTTTAAAAATACATTTATCTATTATATTATTTTTTTTATTCTCTCCTGAAAATCTATTTCATTCATTTATCCTATTTTATCGTGCAAGTTAACCATCATTAGAAGATATAAATCATATTAATATTTTATTCTCTCTTCAAAATCTATTTGAGTTAATTATATTTTCCCATGCAGGTCAATATTACATTTAATATTGAACTTTTTTTTATATCATACACGAACTTTAAAGTGCATTTAAAGTGAATTCGACTATCATTGGGTGCATTGAAATTCGAATCAAATCTCTTATGACCAAAATTTGGATATTTAATAATTTCATTTGATAATATGACATCAAATGTATTTAAGAAGACTTTTAAAGATTTAATGGCCAAAATTTGGATATTTAATAATTTCATTTGATAATTTATAAACCACCACCAAATTTTAATTGGGATTGTATAATTTGTGAAATTAATAAAAGAAAATGGTTAGTATCCTTATTTTATTTTTTGAATATACTTTTGCCTGCACATTTCAATATCTATTAATTGACTTTATTAGTTGCTGATTTCAAATAGACGATTAGTATTAATTGTTAAACTGCTAATAGGTTGACACTTGGATTAATATTCAATGAGATTATTTCGATTTGTATATAATATAGATAGATTTTTCCTCTCTTATCACATGTATTTAACATTTCAAAATAAACTATCACATATGATGTCTACCATAGATGTCCCAAAAGTATGTATAATTACCGTTTCTGTAGTTGTGTTGATCCAATTACGTGTCATCATCGTAAGGACAACATAAATTGCCAGAATAATTTGTCTTGGCCATTTGATGGGAAAAAAGTTTAATATATCATTAATGATTTACCAAAAAAAATATTAATCAACATCAATGAAGAAACTTTTTTTTTTTTGAAAGAGCAATGAACAACCTTCAACGTTACACTTTATTTAATTTCTCATTAATTTTTTTTAATTAAAAAAGATATTCATTCATTTAAATTGATAAAATACATCGAAAACAACACAAATTCAACATCACTGAAAATCGAAAAGGATGAATCTGCGAACAAACTCACAGCACCCATATTAATAGCATAACACGACAAAATGGCTACAAATGTGACAAAATCAAAGTGACCGGAATACCCATGCCTCCGGATCTGTAACGTTGATGCCCAAGTCTTGATTGAATCTATAATGGATCGTGGCTGATCTGCCAATCGCCCCACACAGACGACGAAAACACGAAAAAAACACAAAGAAAAATCAGATCCATGTGGAAAAACAACTTATTTAGATAAAATGAGAGAAAAAACGATATAACGGGTGATTCCATGCCAAAAGATTGCCCAAAACCACCCATTTCGATGGATGAGGAAGAATGCAAGAGGAATAGAGGAAAGCTTGAAAGAGAGGCAGCTCTAGATTTTTTAGTTGATTATTTATTTATTTAATATTTAATTTCTCTTAGATGGTATCTTACCCGTCAATCATCAATTATGAATAATCGCGTCCAAAGAAAAATGACGAATAATTGAATATTTCACCTTTTTTATATTCATCAACGTATATTTCACTTCAATCGTAATTGGAGGGAAAATAAAATAGTGCCCCACGACCGCCTACGAGTGCGCAACTTACAGTTAAGCGCAATATACAATTTATTTTCTTTTCTTTTTGAATTTTATTCTTTTAATTCACTCGTACCTCACCTTTTGTCGTTCTCTCTATAATAACAACGAAACGACGACGCCTACCACCACCGCAACCACCGCCACCAAAACGCCGTCGTTCGGAAGAAGCCGCGGAGATCCATTGCGACATTCGATTCAATTCCACGCTCTCGTGCAGTTTCAATCAGATTCACATTTCATCTTTCACGCAATTCAGATACTTTCATTTCCTCGAATTGAAGCCGCGTTGCGATTTTCTAGGGGGGAATTCCCCGATTGTTCCCGCTCCAGCTTCAATTTTCGGTGCCCTAATTTTTCTCGATTCAAAGCTTATACATATTGTGTTGCTCTGTTGTTTCTATAATTGGTACAAGGGTTTCTTCTGCTCAATATTTTTGTCATAGGAATTTGAAGTAGACGCCCGAATCGGATAACCGATGAGGGTGGCGATTACGATTGATGCTAGGATTAGGGTTTTCAGCAAAGGTTTAAGGGATTTGTAGGGTTTATAATTGAAGGGCGTAGTATGCTTTAGCTGGTTATTTAATTGATATTGGGTGCTTAATTTACTGAAACGAGACAAGGTTTGGTCTCAGTTTTCCCCTTCGGGGGGGTTGATCATGGTAGCTTGAGGATGGTGAGGCTTTTGGGGTTGACTCGTGGGGAGGTTGATGAACCCAGGGAAATTACCTCGAGGTCCAATCTTACCAGTGATTCTAGTGAAAATGGGTGGCTTATCAGGTTCTTCGACTCGTCGTTCTTCTGCGAGTGGATTGCTGTTAGCTACTTGTACAAGCATGATCATGCCGGGGTGCGCGATTATCTCTGTAACAGAATGTATACACTTCCCTTGCAGGGAATCGAGAGTTATTTGTTCCAAGTGTGTTACATGATGATACACAAACCGAGCCCATCTTTGGATAAGTTTGTTATTGATGTGTGCTCCAAGTCGCTTAAGATTGCTTTGAAGGTGCATTGGTTCTTGTTGGCAGAGCTTGAGGATTCTGATGATAATGAAGGGATTAGTAGAATTCAGGAGAAGTGCCAGATTGCAGCCACCTTGATGGGCGAGTGGCCGCCTCTGATTCGGCCTCAGAGTGCAGCTTCAACCCCTGGAGGCAAGAACCAAGTTTTGAATAAGATACTGTCCTCAAAACAGCGTTTGTTGTCACTAACATCTTCGCCACCTACTCAGAAGTCTTTGTCATTCTCGCCTTCTTCAGGAAACAATTTGCAAGAGGACGGTAGTCCACAGTCTCCTGATGAGAACAAGTTATTTAAGAAATTTATGCCAGGTCAAAAGGTTAGAGATGCTTTGCTTTTTAGGAAGTCGGCAGAGAAAGACGATGATGATTCTGAAAAGGATGGTTTTTTCAAGAGGCTTTTAAGAGATAGCAAAGGTGATGATGAGTTGGGCCAGAAAATTCGAGACGCATTTCTCTTTCGTAAGTCATCCGAGAAATTTGATGAAGACTCTGAAAAGGATAATTTCTTTAAAAGGCTCTTAAGGGACAGTAGAGGTGATGATGAAGATTCTGAAAAGGATGGTTTCTTTAGAAGGCTCTTAAGGGACAGTAAAGGTGAAGATGAGGATTTGGCCTCAAGTTCAGAAGGATTTTTTAAGAGATTGTTTCGTGATAACAAGAATGATTCTGAGGATAAAACACACACTAGAAATGTGGAAGATGAAGAGAAAGAGGGATTTTTCCGGAAGTTTTTCAGAGAGAAATTTGAAGATAAGAAGGATGGGAACGATGAAGGAAATATTGCTCATTTTGAAGAGAAATGTGCAAGGCCTGCTGAAGAGGATGAAAAAGAAGGTTTTTTCAGGAAATTCTTTAAGGATAAATTTGAGGACAAGAAAGATGCTAATGATAAAATTGAAGATGGTACTGCTAATGTTGAGGAAGAAGAGCCTTCTGATTTCCCTTTGTTCAAAAGACTATTTCGTGTGCACCCTGAAGATGGTAAAAGTAGTTCAGCCAATGAAAACAACAGTGGTTTTGAAAGTAGTCCAGGTACAGAGAATTTTTTCCGCAAATTGTTTAGAGACCGTGACCGTTCAATTGAAGATTCAGAGTTATTAGGGTCAAAGAAGCAGAAAGAGGTCTGTTGAATATTCATTTAACAATAAACATTTAGCTTATTTGTATATATTGGGGGAATGTAAACCAAAATAACTGTGAATGAAACCCATATTCATATACACCAGATAATTTTCTTTTTATTCATACAAATAAATAGCTTAATAGCACTCTGAGATCTTGATACAAAGTCCATTTTTCAGCGTCCATCTAGATTTTGACATTAATTACACTTTTTAACAACCACATGATTGGCTACCTGCATTCATTATCAATGACAGTCTTCTTATAGGCATAGTTGGATGACATGTTTCACACATGATCAAGGCTTGAGCAATGATCTGATTTTAATAGTGGCTTAGAGTTAAAAGAATAATATTTGTTTTAATGCATTCTGAAATCTGTTTTCATTTTCTTCTTTATATATTTTCCTTGTCTTTAGTGTTACATAAAGCATAGAGGGAAATTTCCCTTATAGCACGCTATTATGCCTCAGTTGGATTTTATCCTGTTACTTTGGCAGAAGCGTCCTGGATCACCAAAGCAAGGAAATGAGAAATCAGGAACAAAGCCCCCACTTCCTTTTAATCCATCGCAGTTCCGGAAAGGCGCTTACCATGAGTCATTGGACTTTGTGCTGTCATTATGTGAGACGTCATTTGGGTTAGTGGATGTATTTCCAACTGAAGATCGCAAGCGAGCTCTGCATGAGGTTATTTCCTTACATTTTTTCTTTGATGTAATGAGAACCATCGAATAGAGAAAGAGAGAGAGAAAGAGAGGGGAGAAAATTTTGTAACTGTAATTCTGTTATTGTTAAAATGATGAACTGATTACAGAAGGCTTTATATAGCCTTTGGTACAATCAGGTGCAGTACCTACAGCTAGCAACTAGGACCTAACTGTCATAACTGAATGTAGCTGACTCAGCTCATTCAGTTATAAGTGTACAAGTATTGTATACTCTAATAGTTAGAGATGGAAATATTTATGTATCTATATCCATGTTTGGACCTGTTCCATTCTAATGCTTCTGACACATATTATTTGTTATTCTCGTGTTTCAAGTCGCTTGCAGAGATCAATTTACATTTAATTGAGGCTCAGAATACTGGAGGTACTTCTTTACTATTAATGATATTATTTGAGTGATTTCAATCAGGTTCAATGGGTTCCACTACTTGTCTTGCATGTGTTTCATCTGAGCTGATTATATTTTTATTTCATAAGAGTGGTCTGAAAATTTTGAGTTGCAGTAATGCCACCTTTCATATCGTGCTGAGTTAGAGACTTCACATGTGTATTTTCTTCTTCACTTGGAATAATACCTTGCTAAATAGTTTGGTTTTAAGCAGCAGATGGGTAGCATGTTTTTTGTAGAAAGAATGTTGAGATTTTCCATAAATCTATTATTGCTTGTTTTTTCATTTCTCTAGGAATTAAGGTTTAGAGACTCCCTTTTTGGCGTTTAATAGGACCCTTTTCTTAGAGGATTTACTGAAAACTGTTGTTAGAAAGCATATTTAACATGTGCTTAATATGTACATAAATAGGTGCTAGTAATTAGGGGTTCGTTACTAATTAGAGATTTGATTTGATTCCTTTGTATTTATTATTGATTCTCTTGTACCCTAATATGAGATTATAAATAGCATACATGTGTGGCCATATTGACACACAACATTCACATATTCTATTCTTACATGGTATCAGTAGTTTAGGTTATTTTTCTGCTCAGTGGTGTTCTTATTTTTGGGTGAACAGTACCTGCAACCACTGTGTGGTCCGTTTTCCGTTCCACCGTGCCTCCATCCTCCGGTGTGACCCCATCATCCTCTCCGGCATCCTCCGGCGACCACTGCGCCGACACTACACCACCAACCGCCGCCGCACGCTCCTCCACGGGCGGCTGTTCTCCGGCGCGTTCGTTTCACGCGTCCGACACCAAACAGCTTTTCTGCTGCTCTCTGGCGTGACCCACTGTCCGGCAACTATTCCGCCACCTTCCCTTCACTCCGGCGACCCTCTCTGCCCCTGTTTCAGATCCATTTCTCATGGCTTCCAACGATTCCTCTTCCGATTCAAGCGCAGCAGTGACCTTTACTAATGTTCCACTCATCCCGTGTGAAAAATTAGTCAGGACTGCCAACTACAGTACCTGGGCTGCTGCTGTCCAATTATGGTTTCAAGGACAAGGCCGTGAAGACCACTTGACCAAACAAGCTAAGGACATTCCCGACAAGGAACGAGCCCGATGGAAGCAAATCGACGCCTCTCTGTGTAGTGTCCTATGGTTTTCAATTGCTCCCAAACTCCAACCGCAATACCAGGCCTTTACCACTTGCTATGATGTTTGGACAAAGGTTAAGAAAGTCTATTCTAATGATGTTCATCGCCTCTACAGTGTTGTTCTCAACCTGATTTCTATGAAGTTGGAGAACATGGATATGCAGACATACCTTGGTAAGCTTGATCATTTGATTGCTGATTTTGAGAAACTAATGCCGTTTGCTATTGATGCAACAGCTCATGCTGAGCAACGCAGCAAGTTTTTTATGGTTCTTGCACTTGCCGGTCTACCTTCTGAACTTGACTCGGTACGTAATCAAATACTATCGAGTACCACTGTTCCCTCCTATGACCTGGTTAGTGAACAATTGCTGCGTCTTTCAACCCCTCATTCTTTCGGCCACTCCTTCATTCCTCATACTGATTCCTCCGCTCTTGTCTCCCACTCTCATCATCGTGGTGGACGGAGTGGAGGAGGACGTGGTGGTGGCAATAGCCGTCCTCGCTGCACTTATTGCAACCGCTATGGCCATATTGAAGCTGAATGCCGCACCAAGGCCAGGGAACAGTCCAAGCATGCTAATGTTGCTCATGTCACTGGCCCAAATATTACTGAGGAAGTTACTATTTCTGCTGCTGATTATAATGATTTTCTCCAGTTCAAGGCAGCCCAACAGCCCATCTCACCTACCGCTGCTGTGGCTCAATCTAATAATCATGTAGCCTTTATTTCACAATCCTCTTCTCTTGGACCTTGGATACTTGACTCCGGTGCTTCTGATCACATGACCGGTAACAAATCTCTTTTCTCTAAACTGTCTTACTTGGATTCTTTGCCTAGTGTCACCTTAGCTGATGGCTCTGAAATACAAGTTCATGGCATTGGTCAAACACATCGCCTTCCTAACCTTTCCTTAGATTCTGTGCTGTATGTTCCTGGTTGTCCTTTTAATTTAGTGTCAATCAGCAAACTCACTCGCACCCTTGCTTACTTTGCTCTTTTTGTTAACAACTCTGTTTATGTCCAGGATCGGCATACGGGACGGACGATTGGAGTAGGACATGAGTCTTAAGGATTATATCAACTTTCACCGCCAGTGGCCTATGTCTCCGCTGCTTCTCAAACCCTGGAACATCAACGTTTGGGTCACCCTAGTCTTAATAAAATGCGACTCATGGTTCCAAGCTTTTATAAAGTTTCTTTTTTTGAATGTCAGTCGTGGCAGTTAGGAAAACATACTCGCCATACTTATAGTCAGCGAGTCAATAAAAGTGTCGCGTCACCTTTTGCTTTAGTTCATTCTGATATTTGGGGTCCTAGTTGTGCTTGCTCAACCTTAGGTTACTATTATTTTGTCACTTTCATTGATGATTTTTCCCTGTGTACTTGGTTATTTTTAATGAAGAATCGTTATGATGTTTTTAATATATTTCAAGGTTTCTGCGCTGAAATTAAAAATCAATTTGGTTCTTCAATTAAAATTTTGCGCACTAATAATGCTCGTGAATATTTGTCCTCCCAGTTTCAATCCTTTTTGACTTCACAGGGAATTATTCATCAAACATCATGTGCTCACACACCACAACAAAACGGTGTTACCGAAAGAAAAAATAGGCACTTGGTTGAAACAGCTCGTATGCTATTCCTCCACAATAATGTTCCTCTTCGCTTTTGGGGTGATGCGCTTCTCACGGCTTGCTATCTTATCAACCGCATGCCTTCCTCCGTTCTTAATAATCAGGTTCCCTACTCTCTCTTGTATCCACAAGAAGAACTCTATCCTATCCCTCTACGTGTTTTTGGTTGCACATGTTTTGTCCATGATCTAACTCCAGGAAAAGACAAACTCTCAGCCAAATCTCTCAAATGTATTTTTCTGGGTTACTCACATTTGCAAAAGGGCTATCGTTGTTTTTGTCCACAACTTCAATGATATCTTGTATGTGCTGATGTCACCTTTTTTGAAGCTGTCCCATTCTTCTCCACCTCCGCCGTCCTTGATGTCAACTTCACTCAGGACCTTCCAGATATTCCACCAGTTGTTCCGGCACCTATTGTTGCTCCCACTCCACCTCCTTTGCCTACCTACCAGCGACGGACACAGGCTCCTGCGGTGCCTCCTTCCGGGGATCCTTCAGTCTTATCTCCGACTCCAACCGCCCCTCCATCTACGCCTCCTGCACCTGAACTTCCCATTGCATTACGGAAAGGTACTCGGTCCTCTCGCAATCCTAATCCCATCTATGCTTGTACTTTAAATTATGGCCGTTTATCTCCTTCCTATGTTTCCTTTGTTTCTGCTTTGGATTCTGTGTCTATTCCTAAGTCTACAGGTGAAGCCATGGCTGATCCCAACTGGCGCAAGGCAATGTTGGAAGAGATGGCAGCGTTGCATTCTAATGGTACTTGGGAGATTGTTCCCTTGCCTCCTGACAAGACTAGTGTGGGTTGTCGTTGGGTCTATACGGTGAAGATTGGACTCGATGGTCATATTGATCGCTTCAAAGCTCGTTTGGTGGCTAAAGGTTATACGCAGATTTTTGGTCTAGATTACGGGGATACTTTTTCCCCTGTGGCCAAAATCAGTTCTGTTCGTCTTTTTATAGCCATGGCTGCCATTCATCATTGGCCTCTTTACCAGCTGGATATTAAGAATGCCTTCTTGCATGGCGAATTACAGGAAGAAGTTTATATGGACCAGCCCCCATGATTTACTGTTTCTGGTGATTCTAGACTTGTTTGTCGGCTTCGCCGTTCTCTTTATGGATTGAAGCAGTCTCCTCATGCCTGGTTTGGTCGGTTTAGCTCTGCTTTATTACAGTTTGGCATGACCCGATGTGAGGGTGACCACTCTGTTTTCTCTATCCATTCTCCTTCTGGTGGGCACATCTATCTTGTTGTCTATGTTGATGATATCGTCATTACCGGTGATGACACAGATGGTATCCGGCGGCTCAAAGCACACCTCTTCAAACATTTTCAGACAAAAGACTTGGGTCCTCTCAAGTACTTTTTAGGGATTGAAGTTGCCTAGTCCACTTCAGGAATTTCAATCAACCAACAGAAGTATGCTCTGGATATTCTTACTGAGACAGGTATGCTTGATTGCCGTCCAACTGATACTCCCATGGATCCCAATGTCAAGCTTCTTCTGGGTCAGGGGGAGCCATTGAAAGACCCAGGAAGATATCGCCGTCTTGTGGGCAGACTCAACTATCTCACAGTCACCAGACCTGATATCACCTTTGCAGTTAGTGTGGTAAGCCAGTTCCTGAATGCCCCATGTGATAGCCATTGGGATGCTGTCATGCGTATTCTTCGGTACATCAAAAATGCACCAGGACGAGGATTATTATATGAAGATAAAGGCAATGCCAAAATCACTTGTTACTCTGATGCTGACTGGGCAGGATCACCATCAGATAGGAGGTCTACTTCTGGATATTGTGTTCTTATTGGAGGAAATATGATCTCATGGAGGAGCAAGAAGCAGAACATTGTTGCCAGATCCGGTCACGGTCTGAATACCGTGCTATGGCAGTAGCTGTGTGTGAGCTTACATGGCTTAGGCAACTACTCCAACATCTAAAATTGGGAGATATCCAAGATACTAAACTTATCTGTGACAATCAGGCTGCACTTCACATTGCATCAAATCCGGTCTTTCATGAACGAACCAAACACATCGAAATAGATTGTCACTTCGTAAGAGAGAAGGTGCTTTCAGGGGAAATCACAACTGACTTTGTAAACTCAAGTGACCAGTTGACTGACATTTTCACTAAGTCCCTTAGAGGCTCTCGTGTTGACTACATTTGTAACAAGCTTGGCTCATATGACATATATGCTCCAGCTTGAGGGGGAGTGTTAGAAAGCATATTTAACATGTGCTTAATATGTACATAAATTGGTGCTAGTAATTAGGGGTTCGTTACTAATTAGAGATTTGATTTGATTTGATTCCTTTGTATTTATTATTGATTCTCTTGTTCCCTAATATGAGATTATAAATAGCATACATGTGTGGCCATATTGACACACAACATTCACATATTCTATTCTTACAAGTGTTTTCTATTATGCAGAGGAAGTTGTTGGCTGTTGTTAGTTCTCACTTTAAAAATGTCACTTTTTTGGTGTGCCAAATGCAAATTTTGTTACTGCAGTCCCTTTCCTCGCAGCTTCATTTTTTCTTCTTGCTTCTATATGAATCTGCTTTTCCTATATTCCTAGGAGTTTGTTTTCCATTGGGAAAGGGCATGTACCGTGTGCTTCATATACCTGAAGATGAAGCTGTTCTCTTGAATTCTAGGGAGAAGGCGCCTTACCTGATCTGTGTTGAAGTTTTGAAATGTGAAGTGCTAAGGTATTATTAGTTATTACTTGGATAATCATCCTCTTTAATTTTGGAAAGTAGTGCAGTAAGTAAAATCTAAAGCATATTTCTGATATATTCCCCTCCCCACAAAACATTTGTTATAGCAATTCCAAGGAGACATCCAGTTCTCAGAAACTTTCTAAAGGTGGAATTCCTTTGGCAAACGGAGATGCTTTCTTGCAAAAACCACCTCCTTGGGCTTATCCATTATGGACTGCACAAGAGGTATATCGTAATAGCAATGATAGGATGTCCAAATCGACTGCTCAGGCAATTGACCAGGCAATGACCCATGTATCTGAGGCAAAAGTCAAATTTGTTAGTGTGAGTCTTTCTGTGGAAGCACAATTATATGGTCATCCAGAGAAGAGTGAAGTGGATCTATGGGTTGGCAGTCGGTATCATGATTCAATTTATAGAGTGGGTGTAAGAGAAATGGAAATACCAGGAAATGACAGTGGCGTGGAGTGGGTACGAGTAGTATTGAAAGCTGATCACGGGGTTAGAATGGAAGATATTGAGGATCAAGCACCACGACGGCGGAAGGAACATCGTCGTGTTCCAAGTACAGTGGCAATAGAGGAAGTAAAGGTGAGTCTTTGAGTGTTTTTTTGTGATATTGTGGTTGCTATTCACATGATTTTCATCTATTTTGCTATTGAGGATCATTTTTTTCCGAAGTCCTATTGGTATTGGACTTGTTTCTGTAACAGACTAGTTCTCATATATCTATGGATGCACTCAAGCATTAGTTCTGATTTCTAATATTCTTATTTAATTTGGTTGAGACTATTTTATTGCCACTGGATTGTCAACTTCCATGTGTGTTTTTCCTTTTCCATAGCTTGAAACTTCATAATTTCACTGAATAAGTATCAATAGGCCAATGTAAATAAACTCAGCTGGTTTTCCTCTATAAAGTTGCAGCAGCATAAAATCCACTTCTTCAATGCATATAAATTCATGTTTGCGAGTCAATATATTTAATGTTTAATAGAAAATATTGGGCCATGTATCACATAATCAAGAATTTAAAATATTATACTATGCACATATATATAGGATATAGGATGTTGGTATTAACCAATAGTTTGGATTATTTGGAGTGAGTCTGTTTAGTGAAATCCAGGGGGACCTGGTGGACCTTTTGTTTATGACAATTGCATGATTCGGGTTCAAATCCAGGATCTTCCGTTGGTAGGTGATTTGTTGTAAGTCCTTGTTGAGGTTGGTGGTTTGCCCTAGCCTTGGAGTGGGGTGAGCCCTTCTTCACTCTGATCTTGTTGAGATCAATTCTCTTTCATGAAGGATTTTGCTTTTCACTCCATGATATGTAATATAAATAAATGATAGGTGTGAATTGTTCATGTCTTTGTTTGACATATCCTAGTTCAATTTATTATGTAGTTTTTGCTCACATTTCAAATTTTCTAGGCTGCGGCGGCAAAAGGGGAAGCACCTCTTGGACTCCCTTTGAAAGGTGCTGGCCAAGATTCATCAGATGCACAACCAAGGGTAAGACATAGTGGTTCGAAGTTTTGTTTAACCTTAGAAATATGGAGTTATTATACATGACATGATTCCTCCAAACAGGCTAATGGAATTACTCCCAAAGCCAGTGATGCCTTGTCTGGTGAACTTTGGGAGGCAAAGAAAGAGAGGATACGCAAGGCTTCCATACATGGGAATTTACCTGGTTGGGATTTGCGATCTGTAAGTACATTTGTCATTCAAAAGAATTTGCTTTATATGTCGTTATTGTAGAATGTCATGAAGACAATACATAAAAATGGTATGTATGCATAACAGACATTAAGAAGGGCACCTAAGTGTCTTTTGATCAATAATTTTTTATCACCTAAAGAAAAGTATTTTGTTTATTTTCTAATTTTCGACTTTAACTATTTATTCAAGTCCAAAAAAAAAAGCTTTGTAATTTGTTTGTAATTACATACAGATTGTAACTTTTAGCCGGGTTGAGGATTTTGTACTGTTACACATCATACTTTGTATTAGTTATTAAGGTGCAGGGCATTGAATCATTTTCTTAAAAAATATTTTTGTCAAAGTATTTTCTAATTGGTTTGTAATATTAAACTTGACAATATCAATGGAACAACAATCTGAAAGAATGTCTTCCAGCAGTGCAACAATATGAAAGGTTGGCGCAACATTTTGGACAAGCTTTGTTTTAGATAGTATATCACATTTTAGCATTGAAGACTCTTGTTAGGAAGATGGGTCTAGCAAGAAAACAGTGTCTATGTATTGCTGTTAATGAAATATTTCCTTCATTAGCCATTACTTGTGTGCTGTTAGGGATTATGACACGCATATGTGTTGCACATATCATGACGGGATTCACATAATGGAGTCATGAATGAGAATATGTATTTGGCAAACAGGACCTTGGTTTTTCTGATTTGACGAAAGCTGTACTATCATGTCTTTATTTTTACAAATGTAGTTCTGTAAATTGTAAAGCGTTGTCGGTTTTTGTTCTAGATGAGTTATTTGTTTGTTCCGTTTGAGAATTTATGCTTAAGATTACAAATCTTTTGAGCATGATAGTACTATTTCCCTTTTTGACATAGGTTATTGTAAAGAGTGGTGATGATTGCAGGCAGGAACATCTAGCAGTTCAACTTATTTCACACTTCTATGGTAGGTAGTCTCTTTAGACTTTTCGTTTGCCCCTTCATTTTCAGAATAATAAGAATATAACAACCCTTGTTCCATTAATGTTCATTTTGTTTGCAACTACTTTTATTTTTCACTATTATTTTTTCTTTTGGTATTTGTTTTTTGCAACAGCTCTTAGTTATTTGTGATTATGGTCAAATAAGATGTATCTAAATCATTGAACTCTGTAATTTCTCCAAATTGAACAAGTGTGAAAGGTAAAATTAAGACTAAATTTTCCTTTTAATAAATGTTAGTTAGAATTTGCTTATGCACGCATAGATTTGGGTAGGCTCTGAAAGACAGAAATGAGTTTTTATTACTTTTTTGGGTAAGAACTAAGAAGTGGGTTGTCTGATAACCCTAGTTTTTCATTGGTTTATGCATTTTGTTTTCACTTTGAGCAGTGAGCTTGTCATGAATTGGACCTTAGGATATACGGGAAGATAAAGGGAAATGTGAAAAATGAAGATGTTAAAAATAAATAAATAAATAAATAACGTTTCAAGCTATTCTTCCATTTCCTTTTCTTTTCACTTGCCTCCCTGGATCCAAATGAAACCTTTTTACTCTGTAAAGCAGCAGAGCAGGTTTTACTCTGTCTGTTCCAGAAATTTCATTCTCATTTTATTTTACTATTATTTAAAGGGTAAAACATGCCATCACAAGTCATGTAAGGTCCTCTTCTTCCCAGTAACAAATGTTTGGTTTTATGATCTCAGTTTAAGTTCCATTTGGAATGTGCACATTGAGACATGCTAAATCGACCTGATTGCAGTTTTTCAACGTAATAGTTGTAAATTGAAGTAGAAGTATGTAATAGCATGACAGCGTGACTGAACTTTTGTAGTGAACATTTGGATGCATCTAAGTTTGTTGATGATGCATGATTGGATCTTGTTTTACTATGTTATGATACCAGATTACAATACAATGCTGACTCTGTCTGTGTTTCTTGACGTGTTGCTTACAATCAATAGATTTTGATGCCAGATATTTTCCAAGAAGCTGGTCTACCTCTCTGGCTGCGCCCTTATGAAGTTTTATGTACTTCTTCTTACACAGCTCTTATTGAAACGATTCCAGATACGGTAATCATTTACTTACACATTTCAAATGTATTGAAATGCCTAATTTTTTGTCTTCATTAATTATTTATTGTTTAAAATATATATGGTTTATAGGCTTCTCTACATTCCATCAAGAGTAGATATCCCAACATCTCAAGTTTACGTGAATTCTTCATTGCCAAGTATCAAGAAGATTCTCCGAGTTTCAAACTTGCACAGGTATTCTAGAGATGCAAAGATACACTGCATTATTGTAGACTGACCTCATTCGTCTTATATTTTGCGACGCACTCTTAATTGGCCATTTTACCACTAGCATATATTATGTTTCACCTTTAGACAGGTAAGAGCTGAACAGAAATTTGTTTCTATTGGTTGCTTATTTTACTGTTAGTTAATTACTTACCTGTGCTGAAGTTCAACTAAAATAGTAGTGTTACCTGGAATTTGAATCATGGTCATCAGGCCAATGAAGTTTTATACTATGTTAGCGAACTATTTTAACATTTCAAGCTAGAATCTAAAGTTTTTAACTGAGAGTTCAAATATGGCCAAATGTATTTGTCAATACTCTCTCACATGCAGGTGAAAGAATGGACCGAAGAAGCATGAGTACATTAAAACTTAAAAGGCATGGTTCTGAAAATTGAAATGAGCCGATTGGACTGTGGACCACTCACCTCAGAAGTCCTCTTGTTATATGAGTTGTTCATTTCAAGAACTGGCGAACCAGCACTGCTTTGAATGCTGATAATTTTTTATGGCTGCCGTTCCTCTGGCCACCTTAATTGTTGCTGTTTAGCTCATGCTGCCGCTGCCAGTTCAGGGCCCCAGAGCTCGTGTTTTTCCTGTGTCAGTTGTTGCAACAGCTCTGCCATTCACCTTGGATGCTGTCATGCTGGTTCAGCTCTGTTGTGCCTATTAGAGAATAGTTAGGACAGTTAGTTACAGCTGTACTAATTACAGCCACTATATAAACACTGTAATCTTCCTCAGCTTACAGTAATGAAATATGCAATTCATTTCTAGATTTCTCACTTCTTCCTCTACCTCTCTCTCAATTCTCTCTCAACTTCTCTATTATGGTATCATGAGCTCTTTTCTGGGGCCAGTGTTCTGCCATGCCGGAATCCGTCAATCCCGTCAATACTCCGGCCGCCGGAGCTGCAGCATCTGCGACTCTGATGCATAACTTCAATCCACCTCTTTCTGTGAAGCTCGATGATCAGAATTTCCTCCTGTGGAAGCAACAAGTAGAGGCCATAATCATATCGCACAAACTCTGTCAATATGTTGTGAGCCCTAGCATTCCACCGATGTACAACTCTGAGCAAGATCGATCCCTAGGACTTCAATCGGAGGCGTATCAGCTCTGGATCGTGCAGGATCAGATGCTATTTACGTGGCTTCTCAATTTCGCCCTCGGTTCTTCCACGCTTCATCAATTGCAAGCAGTCGTGGGAAATTTGGGACAAGGTGCACAAATTTTTCCACTCGCACCTTCGTGCAAAGATTCACCCGTTCCGATCGGAGTTGAAAAACACTAAGAAAGGATCGTGTTCGATCAACGAATACCTAATGCGTATTCGAGCTCTGGTAGACTCGCTTCAAGCCATCGGTGATCCGGTTACAGAACATGATCACATCGACACTATTTTGGAAGGTCTACCTGAGGAATTTAACTTTTTCATCATGATGATCTATGCTCGTGTGGAACCTGCTTCAGTAGATGATATTGAAGCTTTGTTAGTTGTTCATAATTCGCAATTTGAAAGGTACAAACAAGACCTAGCCTCTTCTTCGGTTTCGCTTAATCTTGCACAAGCTAATGCAAATGATTCTTCTGCTCCGCGAGCTGATACTGACTGAATTCGAGTCGCGGTGGCTATTCCAATCGAAGCCGAGGACGTGGCGGCCGTGGAGGACGAAGTAATGGTGGTGACAGGCCTACTTGTTAGTTGTGCAATAAGTATGGCCATGATGCCTACAATTGCTGGCACCGGTTTGAACATGATTTTGTTCCAAGTCAGCCACAGTCACAAGCTCAAGTAGCTTACACCTACTCCACTCAGGGAGGCCTCAGATAGTGCTAGCACCTAGGCCTCAAAATCACCGAAACCACCAGTGTTTCAGCAGGACCAGCCATCAGTGTATATGGCTTCTCAGTCCTATCAGCACATTCCTCCTCATTACAACTCTCCAACTCAAGAGTTCTCTGTTGCTCAAACGTGGTATCCAGACTCAGGTGCATTACATCACATTACAGCTGATCCACAGAATCTCAGTCCCAGTACTGTTTTTGGAGGACAAGACCAAGTTCTGATGGGTAACGGACAAGGTCTACCCATTTCCTCTATTGTTACTCTCAAATTGCTTCAACATCTCACCCACACACCACTCTTTCTCTAAATAATTTACTCCTTGTTCCTAATATAACCAAAAACCTTGTCTCTGTGTCTATGATAGGAATCTGAACCCAGAGGTTCCCAAGCAGCCCACAAGGCCTCTCAAGGTCCATACTAGAAGGCCCATATGTCCCAAGGCCTAACAACTGTAGGTAGAATACTGTAAACTGGAGAGGGGGGGTAAGTTAGTTATGGAGAGAGAAATTGTAAAAGGGTGGGAACCAAGTAACAGAATCTGTTATATAGGGATAGAGGCATGAGAGAAAGGGTGTGTTGAGTATTGTTGTGATTTGGGAGTCTAGAGATTCTTCTTTGACTTGGGCTAGGAGTCTTCCTCCTTGCTAGGAGCACTTGCTCTTGCCTTTCTTCTTTTACTCTTCTACTTTGTAATAGTCTTCTAATTCCAGTCAATAAAACAGTGTTGGTTTCATCTTATTGCTTAAATCTCAGATCTGAGTTGGAGATAGGAAAATAGTTCCTATCAATTGGTGCTTTCGTTGAGAGAATTTGAGAGTGATGGGTATGAACACTCACAAGGCTTCTGAAGAAATCAACTCTTGGGATGCATGGGATGCTCGTATGGACGCTATTGATCTCTCTCTCATAAATATTTCTAAATCTATAGCGGGACTTCAGCAGCGACAAAACATTCCGCAATCGCCATTCATGGCTCCGACTTCGCTCGATGGGTCGACGTCCACCTTCGCTGATCATGGCGGGCAACCATTGCGGATCACCGCGCCGGATGAGGTTCGACTCTCCACAAAACAGTTCGAGGTGCCTCCCTTCAAGGACAAGGACACTGTAGGGTGGCCTGCGAAGGCCGGAACATATTTCACGAAGCGGGGGACCCCATTGCAGATGCAGGTTAATCTCGCACAAATCTGTATGGCGAGGGCGTCTTGTCATTGGGTGAAGAACTTGAGAGAGGCAGAAAGAGAATTAGAGTGGGAGAAGCTAAAACAAGCCCTGTTTGACGGATCATTGCTCATGGCTTCGCCGAATACCAGTCCCGATGCCACGACCGGTGCAGCATTTTTAGGTTCGTTGTGGGTAGCAGAATCGTTATGGGCAGAATCGCTGCGAGCAGGGGTACAGCTCACGCAGCGGAACAACCCGACTCCTCCGCCGCCGGAACCACCAGATCAAAATCCAACCCCACCACTTCCACCGGAACCGTTAGATCGACACCCAACCCCACCGCCACCGGCGGAACCACCAGATCAGAGTTTTCAGTGGGCGGCCGTGGTATTCCCAGTCATGCGGGATACAACCATACCCCCACCACCAACAACGGAGCTGCCATATCCGCCGGATCTAAGGAACTCAGGCCCGCTCGCGACGACACTTCCACCGCCGGAGTCGTCGGACGTTAGTCCACTTCCGACAGTTACAAGGTCTCTGTTGATGGAATCGCCATGGAAGGTTGCAAGGGGAGAGTCGGTTGCGAAGGAGGAAGACAGGAGAGAAAAACTGTGTAAGTTGGGTATAATTCTGGACATGATGGGCCTAGCCCGATCTTATTTTGGTATTTGGGTTCATAAAAAAGGGGGTGTAGACAAACAAATTCAAGGCCATATTTTATTGGGTCCATTCCAATGTACATATACTCCAAATCAGAATTTTGGAGGCTTTGTTAGAAAAATTGTAGACACAATGGGCCTGACCCAATTTGTTGATAGTATATGGGTCTGGAATGATATAATTAAGGCTACTGATGCTGGTGGAGTACACAAGTATGCTGACCTTTTTAAAGAAAGACTCAAGGCAATAAAGATATCACCTCCCGATGAAGGAAACGAGCTGAGTAGATTTAGTGATCCTCCAGGAGATGATTTACTTCATTTATTAGATACTGAACCTATGGAGGTTGTAGCTGAAGCACTCAAATCTATGCCCACTTCACATATGGCTAAAGGTAATGCATCTATGAACCTTTTTCCTATGCAAACCGTTGAGTTCAGCAAATTAATTGGGTCTTTAAGACCAGAAGAATCCGAAGGCGTGATTGTAGAGCAGAAGATTGTTTTTGTTACCCAGCATGGTTTACTTCCTTTAATAGACTTGCTTGAAGATCTTATAACATGCATCATATGTTGGGTGTCTCATCGATTGCTCCCTAACAGCCTAAGAAAGAGAATCACACATTAGCAGTACGAATTGCAAGAAACCAGATGTTTTGATGAAGACAATCTGATTCAGAATCTTCCCAAGGATTTAAGAAGGGGTATTAAGCATCATCTTTGTTTGGCTTTTCTGATGAGAGTGCCAATGTTTGAGAATATGGATGAACAACTATTGGACGCAATGTATGAGTGTCATGTGCAAGAAGTTGGAAATTATGTGCAAGAAGTTGGATATTCTTCTATCACTAGTGCTGTCTCATATATGCTGGTTGACCTTAATTTCCATACTAATGTGTCTCTTGGCCGTAAAGGTTTTACAACAATCTACGACAGGGGCAAGGGAATTGTGTGGCTTTACAATGATAGTATTGCACTTGCTCCTTTCCTACAAAGTACCTACATGTTTAGTCGCCCCATCTAAAATTAGAATTGTACAGTTTGGTATGGTGGGATCTGTTCATCAAGGCATGGAGGAGTTCAATGTTTTCCAATCGAACAATGCACAAGAGTTTGTGGGGAATCCTCAGCGAAAGGAAACATTTTGTATGCAATCCTCTCTGCTTGCTTGGTTTCCCAATTTGTGACAATCAAGATCATTGAGGGACTAAATATAATTGATGCGGTGCAGGATCCAACATGGCTATGATTCAATTCATCCCTAGCTCTATCCTACTGCTATGGAATGGAAATTCCAACTTAGGAAACCTATGAGATTGGGAAGTATCATGGTGATTCCTCTGATTCAGGCATGCAGAACACAATCCTATTGACATTGGAAACTTTCACCTTTCTGCATATGTACTCACATAGCCATGACCTTGAGGACAAGGTCAATTTGAAGGGGGTGGTATTGATAGGAATCTGCACCCAGAGGTTCCCAAGCAGCCCACAAGGCCTCTCAAGGTCCATACTAGAAGGCCCATATGTCCCAAGGCCTAACAACTGTAGGTAGAATACTGTAAACTGGAGAGGGGGGTAAGTTAGTTATGGAGAGAGAAATTGTAAAAGGGTGGGAGCCAAGTAACAGAATCTGTTATATAGGGATAGAGTCATGAGAGAAAGGGTATGCTGAGTATTGTTGTGATTTGGGAGTCTAGAGATTCTTCTCTGACTTGGGCTAGGAGTCTTCCTCCTTGCTGGGAGCACTTGCTCTTGCCTTTCTTCTTTTACTCTTCTACTTTGTAATAGTCTTCTAATTCCAGTCAATAAAACAGTGTTGGTTTCATCTTATTGCTTAAATCTCTGTTCTGAGTTTGAGATAGGAAAATAGTTCCTATCAGTCTAAGTTTGCTAGGGATAACAATGTCTATTTTGAATTCCACCCTTACTCTTGTTTTGTCAAATCACAGGGATCTAACAAAGCCCTTCTTGAAGGGTCTCTAGGCAATGATGGGCTATATTGTTTTAAGCACATCACCATCCTCAACGAGTCTCTATCAAATTCCACAAGTTCTCTAATTCCTAGTTCTAGTTCCTATTGTACAAATAATGTCAGTAACTCTAGAGTTTCTGCTACTGCTCATACTAATATTGTTTCCAATTCCTTTGTGACACGGCACAATAGGCTAGGCCATGATCACCCCAATGCTGTAAGAACCGTACTGCAATTGTGTAAAATACCTTGTTCAAATAAAATGACAAATGATATATGTTCAGCTTGCTGTTTGGGAAAGTCCCATAGACTATATGCCCCACCCTCCACTACCATACACACTACACCCTTCGAATTAAGTCACTCTTACCTATGGGGACCAGCCCCCATAGCATCCTCAAATGGCTATACTTACTACATTGTCTTTGTGGATGCCTATACTAGATTCACTTGGATCTACTTTCTTAAGAAAAAGTCAGATTCCTTAGCTGCCTTCAAGCAATTTCATGCTTTAATTAAAACTCAACACTCAGCAACCATTAAGGCCCTCCAATCTGATAGGGGAGGTGAATTCAGGCCATTCACCAATCATGTTGCTGAGTTGGGCATTGTTCACAGGTTAACATGCCCCCACACATCCCATCAAAATAGGACTGTGGAAAGAAAGCATAGGCATGTTGTAGAAATGGGACTAACTCTTCTCTCACATGCTTCTCTACCCTTATCCTATTGGGATCACATCTTTACCATGGCTGTTCCCCTCATCAACAGACTCCCCACAGCAGCTTTTTCTCAATTTTCATCCCCATATCATGCCCTATATGGAACCTTACCTGATTATGCTATACTAAGAACCTTCGGGTGTGCATGTTTTCCCTTCCTAATACCCTACAATCAACATAAATTGTAGTACATATCTGCTGAATGTGTCTATCTGGGAATTTCCCCTCAACATAAGGGTCACAAATGCCTTGAACCCTCGGGTCGCATCTTTATATCCAAAGATGTACTTTTCAATGAGACTCGCTTCCCTTATCCCACACTGTTTCACGTTTCTAGTTCTAACTCCAGTACCACTGATATCAATTCCACTTTCTCTTCTAGCATTCCCATTCATGAAGTTCCTCCCCTAAGTCCTGTTCCTATTACCCAAGTCACTCCTCCTTCCCCAACTCCTAGTACTCATCCTAATCCTCCTACGCCTGTCTCTCCTTCTGAGTCTTCCTCTAGTTCTAGTTTTCCCAGTCCTCCACCCCAACCTCCTGTTCAAACTCTTGCCTACTGTTCCAGTCTCATCAACTCCTTCTTCCTTGGGTATGGGCTCTCCTGACTCCCCGACACCTTCTGCTGACTCACCCTCTTCTATTTCCGGTGAGTCACCATCACCTGTTCCTACTCGGACTATGTTAACTAGGTCCAAGACAGGGTGTCTTCCCCCAAAACTCTATCCTAGACTGTACCTCACACATATGGAGCCTACTTCAGTGAAACATGCCCTTGCTAGCTTTCATTGGCTAAATGCCATGAAAGATGAGTGTGAAGCACTCTTGAGGAATCAGACTTGGTCCTTGGTCCACGTTCCTCCTAATAGAAAAGCTATTGGATGTAAATGGGTTTTTAGAGTTAAGGAGAATCCGGATGGCACCATCAACAAGTACAAGGCAAGACTTGTTGCCAAAGGCTTCCATCAGCAGCAAAGCTTTGACTTTCATGAGACATTCTCCCCAGTCATCAAGCCAGTAACCATTCGGATCATCCTCACCATGGCTCTCACTGCTAAGTGGACCATCAAACAAATTGATGTCAACAATGCCTTCCTCAATGGCATGTTGATTGAGGAAGTCTTCATGACATAGCCATCTTGATTTGAATCCAGTGACAAAAATCTTGTATACAGGCTGCATAAGGTTCTTTATGGCCTCAAGCAGCCCCCCAGGGCATGGTATGAAAGGCTGACCAGCACCCTGCTTCAGTTTGGTTTTGTAATCAGCAAATGTGATCCATCTTTGTTCATCTATGCCATGGGTACAGTTTGTTTATATGTTCTGGTTTATGTGGATGACATCATCCTCACTGGCTCATCACCTACCCTAATTTTTGATCTGATCAAGAAGCTTAATGCTACATTTGCTCTCAAAGAACTTGGTGACTTAGACTACTCTCTTCGAGTGGAAGTTAGACATCTACCTAATGGTGGTCTTCTTCTTACTCAGTCTAAATACGTTAGGGACCTTCTATCTAAGGCCAATATGTCAGATGCCAAAGGCATCTCCTCTCCCATGATTAGCAATTGTAAGTTGAGTAAACATGGGACTGACACCATGGCTGATCCTAGCCACTACAGGTCCATTGTAGGAGGCCTGCAATATGCTACACTCACCAGGCCAGAGATTGCATTCATTGTCAATAAGGTTTGCCAATTCATGGTAAACCCCTTGGAGACACGTTGGTAGGCAGTAAAACATGTCCTAAGGTACTTGAGAGGGTCTCTACACTATGGTTTGTTGCTCAGGCCAGCCATTGCTGCTCAACCCTTTCCCATCGAGGCTTATTGTGATGCTGATTGGGCCACTGGTCCTGATGACCGAAGGTCAACATCTGGGTCTTGCATCTTTTTGGGCCCCAATCTTGTTTCCTGGTGCTCCCACAAGCAACAACTAGTGGCCAGATCCAGCACTAAGGCCGAATGCAAGAGTATGGCCAATACAACAGCAGAAGTGTTGTGGATCTTATCCCTGCTCACTGAACTGGGTGTTTCATTTCACACTCCTCAACTACTGTGTGATAACTTGAGTGTTGTTTCCATTGCTCACAATCCAGTGTTGCATGCTCGCACCAAGCACATCGAACTTGATATCCACTTTGTCCGAGAAAAGGTGCTATCCAATGCACTCTCTGTCCTTCATGTCCCTGCTGCAGATCAATTGGCAGATTCCTTCACCAAGCCTCTCTCCTCCAATAGGTTCAATGACGTCAGGACCAATCTCAATGTGGTTGCAGTGCCTCAACCACCTTGAGATTGAGGGGGGAATATTAGAGAATAGCTTAGTCTTAGGATCTAAGCATGTAACTCACTGAAATGCTGACTAGGCTTTCAGTTGAGAATCAGTTAGGACAATTAGTTACAACTGTACTAATTACAGCCACTATATAAACATTGTAATCTTCCTCAGCTTACAGTAATGAAATATACAATTCATTTCTAGATTTCTCTCTTCTTCTTCCTCTACCTTTCTCTCAATTCTCTCTCAACTTCTCTATTAGTGCCTCATCAACTCTAGCGTCTTAAAGCCCCTAACCTCTGTTAAGATGAGAGAAAAACAAGAGACATTGGTATAACCCATGTGTTTCAACTACACGACGGAGATTGTATTATATAGGCAATGAACAAATCAAAAAACAATCAATGTAATAATTACAAGATATTCACAATATCTGATTATCCTAATTATCAAATATTCCTTTAATCAGAATATATTATTTACATAAATATCAACACTCCCCCTCAAGCTGGAGCATATAAATCATATACACCAAGCTTGTTACATATATAATTTATTCGAGGACCTCTCAAAGACTTGGTGAAGACATCTGCCAGTTGATCATTTGAATTGACAAAGTTAGTGGTGGTGTCCCCAGATAAGATCTTTTCTCCGATGAAGTGGCAATCTTTTTCGATGTGCTTTGTCCTCATGAAATACTGGATTTGAGGCAATGTGTAGTGCAGCTTGGTTATCACAAATGAGTGTCATCTGTGTAACATCCCCAAATCGTAGTTCTTGAAGTAACTGTTTGAGCCAGATGAGTTCACAAGTAGCTGATGCCATGGCCCGATACTCAGCTTCAGCACTTGACCTTGCAACAACATTCTGTTTCTTACTCTTCCAAGATATTAGATTATTCCCAATGAGTACACAAAATCTAGAAGTGGATCTTCTATCAGTTGGAGAGCCTGCCCAATCAGGATCTGAATATTCAACGATATGAGTTTGACCCTTATCCTCATAGATGAGCCCTTTACCTGGGGCCCCTTTGATATATTTGAGAATACGGATCAAAGCATCCCAATGACCTTCGCAAGGTGAATTTAGGAACTGACTTGCCACACTTACTACAAAAGAAATATCTGGACGAGTGACTGTGAGGTAGTTCAGTTTCCCAACCAGTCTTCTATACTTTCCCATATCTGAAAGTGGCTCCCCCTGATTTGGTAGAAGTTTAGTATTGGGATCCATAGGAGTATCAATTGGTTTTGCATTAAGCAGTCCTGTTTCCTCAAGAATGTCCATCGTATACTTTCTCTGAGAAATAACAATGACATCCTTTGATTGTGCCACCTCTATGCCCAAGAAGTATCGGAGTTTTCCAAGACCTTTTGTTTGGAAATGGTGACAAAGATGTTGTTTTACCTGTGATATGCCATGGTGGTCACTCCCCGTAATGACAATGTCATCGACATATGCAATCAAGTAGACACATCCTCGAGCTGAATGACGATAGAAAACTGAGTGATTTGCCTCACTCTGTTTCATCCCAAACTCCTGAACAATAGTGCTAAATATGCCAAACCAAGCTCGAGGTGATTGCTTGAGGCCATACAAAGACTTGCGGAGGCGACAAACAAGACCAGAAGACTCCCCCTGAGCAACAAATCCAGTGCTCCATATATACCTCTTCAGTGAGATCACCATGGAGAAAAGCATTCTTGATATCCAGTTGATACAGAGGCCAATGCCGAATAACAGCTCTTAAATTCGGGCTTTGGGCCTAACTCAATCCCACAAAACCGGCTTGTAAGGTGAGGACTGCCCAAGCCTTATAAGCACTACTTAGGCCATATCTCTAGTCGATGTGGGACTCTCAACACCCCCCCTCATGCTCAGGACTGGATATCTGAAGCATGGACTAATGCGGGTGGAATAACATGGATCTCAACACACCCCCTCACGGCACGCCCAGGTCTGGACTTCTGGAGCGTGGACAAATGTTGGTGGAATAATAGAGATCTTGGCCCAATAACAGATCTAGGATAGGTTCTGATACCATCTTAAATTCGGGCTTTGGGCCTAACTCAACTCCACAAAACCGGCTTGTAAGGTGAGGATTGCCCAAGCCTTATAAGCACTACTTAGGCCATATCTCTAGTCGATGCGGGACTCTCAACAGCAGCCATGGATAGAAACAAACGAACATATGCCATTTTAGCAACTGGTGAGAATGTGTCTCCATAATCCAAGCCAAAAACCTGAGTTTAGCCTTTCGCCACCAAACAGGCTTTAAGACGATCTATCTGGCCATCCGGACCCACTTTAACAGTAAATATCCACCTGCAACCTACAACAGACTTTCCAGACGGAAGAGGAATAAGGTCCCAAGTACCACTGCTCTGAAGTGCACTCATTTCATCGACCGTAGCTTGTCTCCACCCAGAATGAGATAAGGCGTCACCTATAGTCTTAGGGATAGACACAGAAGACAAAGAAGAAAGGCAAGCAAAATGTAGTATAGAAAGGCGGTGAAAACTTAAAGTAACATAGTGAGGAGAAGGATTACGGGTGGAGTGTATACCTTTTCGGAGGGCTATAGGAAGTTCAGGCTCAGGATGCAAGACCGTAGCAGGCGGAGGAGTTGGCGTCGGAGGAGAGTCAGTAATGGCAGTACCGGTATCATCCGGGGGAACATGCTCAACTTGTGGAGGTGGCAGTTGGCGACGCTGATATACCTGTAAGGGACGAGTATGAGCAACCGGGGCAGGAACAGGGACAATAGTTGGAGTATATGAGACAGGGATTGTGGGTGGAGTATATGAGACTTGGAATGGAGGAAGAGGAAAGACATTTGTGACCGACTCGGGAGATGTTGGTGGCTCGAAATAAGGAACAGACTCGAAGAAAGTGACATCAGCCGATACAAGATAACGACGGCATAGAGTAGGAGAATAACACCGGTAACCCTTTTGTGACCGAGGACTCCTCGAGGACTGACCAATCGGCGGCCGACGATTCTAACCGTGTGGTCGTCGGCCAGAAAGATCGTCGGACGACGGCAGACCGACGGCGGTGAAAACTTAAAGTAACATAGTGAGGAGAAGGATTACGGGTGGAGTGTATACCTTTTCGGAGGGCTATTGGCTGGGATGCAAGAGAAAGGGGGGAGTTGGCGTGGAGGAGAGCGGAATGGCGGATCTCGGGAACATGCTCAACTTGTGGAGGTGGCGGTTGGCACACCGATATACTGTAAGGGACGAGATGAGCAAGGGGGAGAACAGGGACAATAGTTGGAGTATATGAGACAGGGATGTGGGTGGAGATATGAGACTTGGAATGGAGGAAGAGGAAAGACATTTGTGACCGACTGGGAGATGTTGGTGGCTCAAATAAGGAAGATCAAGAAAGTGACATCCCATACAAGATAACACGGATAGAGTAGAGAATAACAAACCCTTGTAGACTCTCGAGGTACCAATCCGCATTCTAAGTGTGTCCGTGGGTGGCGAGAAGGAGTTGATGAGAGACGACTAGCAGCAATCTATATGACTGGTGGGGATGCCGGAAGGAGAACACGGCAACGAAAGATGGTGCAAAACCCGAAAGAGAACACGGTTTTGCAGAAAAATTTTCACCGATGAAGAGTAGGTCCATCAGGTAGGAAAGAATTAGGGTTTTGCCTCTTGTTAGGCTCTAGATACCATGTTAAGATGAGAGAAAAACAAGAGACATTGGCATAACTCGTGTGTTTCAATTACACGACAAAGATTGTATTATATAGGCAATGAACAAATCAAAAAACAATCAGTGTAATAATTACAAGATATTCACAATATTTGATTATCCTAATTACCAAATATTCCTATAATCAGAATATATTATTTACATAAATATCAACAACCTCAATTGTAATTTTTTGAATGGGAAAAGTATGAGAAGAAAATAAAAAGGGGAAAAGCAAGAGACCGTGCTGTGTTGAAGGGAGAAGTATGAATGCGAGATAGGGGTATAGGAAAGAAAGCCAGTGAGCATTGAAGGGAGGTGTTATTAGCCAACTAGCACTATTTCTCAACAAACCTCATAAATGCAGCTTTAGTATTCTAGGATCTAGGAAATGAGCTAGCTTCGAAAATTGGAAAAGGCTTGCAATTGAATTAAAAAATATCAGTGTGATAAATAAACACGCCGGAACAGTATTGTTGATTCTTAGTGTGAATTACTAGGCGGTTGACATCTATTTGGTGGAAAACTCTTTGCCTTTTTGCATGGGGCTTCTCTATCATATGTTCAGGGATCAGTTATTACATTGAGTTTCTCTTTTTACATATGTTTTTGTTCTTTTGTTCTGGAGGATTCCTTATTGTCATCACTCTTTGTAATTCTTTCTATTCTTTGTAATAAAATTATGTTTTTTAAGAAAAAAATTTATTTGACTTGATAATGACCACGGAAAGAAATGTGAAGAGTACCACTTTGAAAATAATATCAAGTTTTTAATTAGTCTATACATACATATATATTGAATAGTTGTAATTTTTCCAAGACTTGTGCTTGGAATAATTTGATCCCACTGAAGCGCACACGCACGCGTGTGGAGACCCTTGTTCGGCTATAGTTGGACCAATGAATTGTCCCTTTACCAGTTTAATGACTAGTCCATTGGTCTGTGTTAGAAAATCAGAGAAATATCTGATAATATCTTTTCATATCTTAGAGTATTTTAGAGTATCCTAGATGATCTCTTAGGATTTATTTCTTAATTATATTTTATGATTTGATTCTCTATTTGATCAAGACTAGGATTCTACTTTTAGTATAAATAGGACTATTAGGGTTGTCTTTTATAATCAATCACATAATCACTACATCAAATCAATATCAGTCTTATTATTTGTTAGTTTATTTCTCTCTTTTCCTCATTCTCTACCTAAAACCTTCCAATTTAAGATGGTATCGGAGAGGTACTATTGGGAAAAACCCAAGTCCCACATTGACTAGAGATAGTCTCTAATAAGAGTTTATAAATAGTAGGCAATCCTCATCCTATGAGCTAGCTTTTGGGATTGAGTTAGGCCCAAAATCTAATATGGTATCAGAGCTATCCTAGATCCATTATCGGGCCACCCACCATATTATCCACGCACCAAGCCCAATAGTGCTGGGTGTGAGGGGGTGTATTGGGAAAAACCCAAGTCCCACATTGACTAGAGATAGTCTCTAATAAGAGTTTATAAATAGTAGGCAATCCTCATCCTATGAGCTAGCTTTTGGGATTGAGTTAGGCCCAAAATATAATAGGTACCATCCTCCGTGACCTGTCCTGTCACTATTCCGCTGCGGAGTTCCGCTAAATATGAAGGAACTCTAATCATCTTATCATCTTCTCAGCCGTACAAAATCCTTCCATTTTTTCTTTCCTCCGTTGTGTTATTCTTTTCCGGTGTGTCCTTCGTCTTTCTGACCCTTGTTTCTGTCCCGTCAGCCACCGTCAGCCGCTATCCGCCGTCGTATCCAGCCGCCGAACCCACCACCAGACTCGTCGTCGACCGATCTGTTTGACCGTCCAAACAGCACCACCGTCCGCCTCTCGACGCGCCTCTACTCGCGTCTCTTTCAATCTGCGCACAGCCTCACGCCGGACCTTTCTACGGTGCGTGACGGCGCGTCCAGGCAGTGTTCCAGCTACCGTTTTCAGCGCCTGACTTGCCGGTCCCTCCTCTTTCTGGATCTCTTCTCACCTCCCTCTATGGACCACTTTTCAGCAACCACCTTGATGTGTTTGGCTCTCTTTGGTTATGTTTTGCTTCTTCAATGTTTGTCATGCAATTCTTATCGACTAATGGATCATAACAGTGGCTTCTCTTCCCACCTACAATCATTGCGATGGTGACTCCTTTCCCACGGATGAGTCATATTAGTGGTGACTTTTGTTCCCACTGACGATCATTCCGGTGGTGACTCTTTTCCGACATATGAATCATATTAGTCGTGACTTCTATTTCCGTCGATGATTGACTTATGTTGGCTATGACTCACACTAGCCCAACTCATTGTCCCAGATGCTCTGACTCGGCTCTTTTTCCTAGATGCACTGGCCCATCTTTCTCCCAGTTGCACTAGCCTTGGCCCCTTGTCCCAGATGCATTGTCCTCGTCTCAGTCCCGGAAGTAGTTGTCTAACTGAATTTCAATTTTAAATAATTTGGGTCTCTGATATTGTTGTTGAAGCTTCCAAATACGTTTTTGAGAAGTTCGGACCTTGCTGCTAGATTGCTTGCCAAGAAATTTCTATCAGGCCGATGATCATTCCAGCTATCTTGATAAGTTATCTTTCCAGCAACTCTCTCCGGTCTCTCCAACATCCTTGAGTTTCCTTCCAACCATTATTTTCGTGGAGCTCAGTTTATGGTTTTTATATTTTAAATTTTAATTTGAGGGGGAATGCATTGTTTTTCGTGTGACAAGCTTAAAGCTTAGTAAGCTTTAGCTTGAGGGGGAGTGTTAGAAAATCAGAGAAATATATGATAATATCTTTTCATATCTGAGAATATTTTAGAGTATCCTACATGATCTCTTAAGATATATTTCTTAATTATATTTTATGATTTGATTCTCAATTTGATCAAGACTAGGATTCTACTTTTAGTATAAATAGGACAATTAGGGTTGTCTTTTGTAATCACATCATCACTACATCAAATCAATATCAGTCTTATTATTTGTTAGTTTATTTCTCTCTTTTCCTCCTTCTCTACCTAAAACCTACCAATTTAACAGTCTGAACCATGGTTGAGTACTCTATGTCACAGGATATGACAGTTTTTGAAAAAATATCAGAACGAGTCCTTTTCAAAATATCAGAATACAAGACTGGTATGCTATATTAAATAAATACATATAATTAAAATATATACTTAAAAAAGCCCCGATTTGGTGTATCAAAGACGTGCATATGAGGAATGAATAGCTCAATCCGTGGTTTAAAGCATTTAACCTCTTAAAAAGGGGGGAGTAATATGTGTATTCTTCATAGTAGTTTGTTAGGTCTACTTTTGTGATTTTATATTAATAAGAAGTTATATTCTATTATGTTCCACTCCTAGGTACCACTTACCGGGATGTGTTAATTAGCTCTTGTTGGATATATAAAATCATTCACACACCTTTACCTACCATCTTAAGTTTTCGGAAAGATGGTTTATGACATGGTATCAAAGCCTCTATGATCAAGTGGTCTAGAGTTTGATCTTTGTTGTCCCCATTCTTCTAATAAAAAGTTAAATTTCAGCAGAAGATAGGTAGGTCTGTGCATTCTACTTGCTTCAAGCTCAAAGCACTCTTGCGTGAGGGGGCATGTTAGATATATAAATCGTTCATGTACTTTCACCTAACAGCTTAAGCTTTTTGGAGAGATGGTTTATGGCAATTTTCTTTCAGTATTGACTTTCACTAGCAACATGTAATGTACTGTGATTTGCTACTTGTTTCCTCTCCCTCCCTTTCCTTTTTAGCATAAGTTTCCAGTGTGGTATCTTGCACCTTTTGAATTTAAAAGGGTTATTCTCTTCCTCCTCTTTCGAACGCCATTTTAGCATAAGTTTCCAGTGTGGTATCTTGCACGTTTTAAATTTAAAAGGGCTATTCTCTCCCTTCTCTTCTGAATGCTGTTTTTTGCATCATTGTACTATTTCAACTGTGGTGAGAAACACTTTGTTTTTATGTTAAAAATTGAGAAATGTCGTTTATGTTATAATTGGATGATTTGGTTACCTTTTTTGTTTCAGAGGAACTTTGTCGAGAGTATGGCTGGATATTCCCTGGTTTGCTACCTGCTTCAGGTGTGGAACATCTTTATTATGCACATGCATGCATTCTCTATAACTGGTGCATTGCCTACTTAAGTTGCAATTTGATTAATAATGTTTTGCTGTTTATTGTTAGTGAAGAGTTTGTGTTCTACCTACTTCTCATTTATGCTTTTTTGGCATCCAGGTGAAGGATAGGCATAATGGGAACCTCTTAATGGATGAAGAAGGCCATATTATACATATTGATTTTGGCTTTATGCTTTCCAATTCACCTGGTGGTGTTAATTTTGAAAGTGCACCTTTCAAATTGACTCGAGAGCTTCTTGAGGTAAAACTGAGACCATTTTCTGTTTATTATGTATGCACCTGATTTTGAGTGTCCATTCGATCAGTTTTTAGCTTTTCCACTCTAAGATGACCATCATAATGTGATTGTCCTAGGTCATGGATTCTGATGCTGAGGGCATTCCAAGCGAGTTCTTTGATTATTTCAAGGTGCTGGTTATATATTTTAAAATATTTCATAGAGACTACAGACAGCTTTTACGTTTATTAGCTCTAAATTTGTTTGTTGCTTTGTCCCTTGATCCAGGTTTTATGCATTCAAGGCTTCCTTACTTGCCGTAAGCATGCTGAGCGTATTATTCTTCTTGTTGAGATGTTGCAGGTAACATCAATATTATTTCCTTGTGGTCCTACTTTGCCTGTGTTCATGTCAGGTCCTGATTAGTTCCAATGTCTTATGAGAGAACAACAGGCTCTGTTTTATGGTCTACTTTTGGTCGTTGGCCCAATTCTAATTTCATGCTGCCCCTACTTGCCGACGCCAACTTCCATCTTTATTAATTTGCCACCATTGAATGTTAAGTGACTAATCCAACTTGGCCTATTTAGTTATACAAGTTAATGCCTTTTCAAATAGCCTTGCAAGCTGTTTACTGACTGAAAATCTCAGTATTTACATTCCTTCTTTAGAGTTATAGGGATACAGTACATGGTATTTCTGAAATTTTGGATGCTCACAGCTTGTGCATAGAGCAGCTATCTTACATGATTCCTGGAGTGAATTTTGGTTGATCTGCAGTTAGGTTTAAACTGAAGACTATAGACTAAGACTACCGGGACAATGAAGTACTTGAGAATCTGTGTTTTGCTTTGTGATTGGGTATTGGTAGAAGACTAAATACTCTTTGGAGGCTTGCAATGAGCCTATCTTCACATTTTATGAGTATAAGATAATCTCTATATTCTGCCAATGTCCAAACAATAAAAAAGTTAACATCTGTTGAAAATTTTGGGGTCAGTAGACAGGAATATGTTTGGTGTGGAGTGTTGAGATTTTTTTTATTGGAGATGACAATCATAACAAGCAATTCTCAGTAAATAGTATATCTTTAACAAAAAAAATTCGTTTTTTTTATAGTTAATAAAACAGCTGATGGGAAATAAGTATCCATAAAACTATTAGCCAGTTGAATAACCATAGTTGTTGTAGATAATGGACAGTGGATGACAAATTGATGAGATTGTTGACATGGCTGAAAAAGGTTTGCTAATGCTACGTCTTGGGAGTGTTGTTCCTTCCAACCCACACGGTGAATGGAAAAAGCATCCTATTTTTCATTAAGCAACATTTTGTTCAAAAAGGTTACACCACATTTGTTTGATTAGAGGTTAAAGAAACAGAGGTTTCCCTGCCTTGTAGACGATGGTTGATCGTAACATTTTAGACTGCCTCATCATGCAACATAATCCTGAGTTTCACCTATTTTAAATGACCTTTGATAATCTTGAGACTCAACTGTATGTGTGCCTTTGTGGGCTTCTTACCGTTATGCATGTGTGGGCATGGAAGGAGATAATCAGGAAATACTCTTCCATTCATGCGATTTTACCTGAACTTTTGTTTTCCGATGTTGGTATCAGGACTCAGGTTTCCCCTGCTTTAAAGGTGGCCCACGGACAATACAGAACTTACGGAAGCGGTTCCATCTCAGTTTAACAGAAGAGGTTTCACTATTAATATTAGTTACTTTCTTAGCAGCAAAACTTTTTAGATTTGATTCTTACGGTTATTATTTGTTTGTTTGTTTTTCTTGCAGCAATGTGTATCTTTGGTTCTGTCGCTTATTAGCAGCAGCTTGGATGCATGGAGGACACGGCAGTATGATTATTACCAGAGGGTTTTGAATGGGATATTGTGAGATAATTTGTCAATGGTGACTATTTGCTTCTTCAATTTTGACTAAGCTTGCACAGTGAATGCTCATCTATTAGTATTGCATTTATAAGTCATTGGAGGGTGGTTGGTTCCCTATGGTGTGGCTTTAGAGTTCTTGTGGGAAGTAAGAATTAATAGGTGGCAGTGTGCAGCCTCTTCTCCCCTGGTGGGAGGAAGATTCTGAATCGCAAAAATACAACAGTATACCAGCCTAAATTTACTCAAGCCAAGACTTTTTTATTTCCTTTCCTCTTGTTTCTTGTGAATGAAGCTCTGCTGCTTGGAGAAGTTGTTAATGTTGAGATACAGTGCAAATTGTACAGTGATTTCCCGGGAGTGAGTGCAGACCAGGTTTATATTGGATGTTGCTATGAGTAGTGTAATCTGTTTGATTCGTCAAAAGTCTTGAGGGTTGTGTTGAATTGTTGAGTAGATACTGACCAGGTGCATTTTGGATATCCCTTTGGAGAAATAATGAGCAGACATCCAGTATTGGCGAACTGCTCTGTCATTTCATTCTGATGTAAGCTGATTTCTATTGGCGTCTGTCTTCCCGGAGTTGATTCTTCAATACCACACTGGAAATTTGTGTTCAAAATTCTTTGATGATGTTTGACTGCATCATGTGTAATTGATCCTGTTTACTTTCACGGTGAAATTTGTTCACCTTCATATCAATCATATAAAGTTTTGGTGCCATAGACATAGTGTCTGGAACCCAGTTTTTACTTTTCCTGAAACTCGTCTAATCGTGGCTTTAATTATTGTAAACTGTCTTAAGAACTCTTGATTTCAGAAAGCACGTTGATGTTGCCTATTTTCCATGACAGGCTTAACAACATATGAATATTTGCTTGTCATCCAGATATTTAAGGCTGATGCTACAATTCAATACTTATTGGCTTTGGATAATCATTTTAATAAATTAAATTTGGTTCGATGTTTACCATACCACAATAAAAAAACTCGTCACTTTATTTAATCACTTTATTTTTTAATGCAATTGATCATATTTGTTAATCATTTCATCCAAGTGATTAATGAGAAATTAATGATGTCAATCTTATTTAAAAAACTTTTACATTAATGGTCATAGAAATTCAAAAGATTTTTTATTTTATTTTATGGGAGACTCGTATGAGGCTTTACTGGAGAGAAGAGAATGAAAAAAGGGTTGCATACTCAGAATTCATGTTTTGCATCTTTCAAGATAGTTGTAAGAGTCAAACATTTTTTGAGTTAAACATTATTTTTTATGATTAACAATGTATGATTGAATAATAGTGTAAATATTAATAGTATATTCAAACTGAATTCAAAAATAATTTTTAAATGAAATTTAGTCGAAGTCTTTTTTTAGCATAAATTACTTAAATTTCATGATTTGTTTTTGTTACTATAAAAAAATTGGCTAAAATATCTTTTTGGTCCTTTATCTTTTGGGTCAAATTTGTTTTGGTCTTTTATCTTTAAAAAGATTTATTTTAGTCCTTTATGTTTCAAAAGTGACCCAAAATGGTCACATCCGTCATCTACCATCCCAACTCCGTTAGAAAATGGTGACGTGACTGTTAACCCCTTTAGGGAACTGGATTCTCTACTGCAAAGTTGTCTCATGCCTAATCCGGCAACAGGATATGAACCGTCCATCAAGACCCAACGGTTCAGAAAAATCATCATATTTTTATAATATTTAAAAAATTAAATAAAAGTAAAAAAAAAACCCAACTCTTTAGATCCTCTCGTCATTTACCGCCCCATCCCTGTTCCTCATCCACCTACAACGGATTCGCCGCCGCCATCCAGCCACCGTCACGGCCAGCCACCGCCACCCCTTCTTCTATACCATACTTGGTATCCAAAAACTTCAGTTTCATAACCTTCTTAGTCTCAAAAACTTCAATCTATATGGCCAATGATCTTGAAGAAGTTGCGTTACCAGCCCCCCAAAATTGATTTATCTGCAAATATAGGTTATACATATAAAGTGAGAAATTCATATACACATATATAAAACACACAAAAGCAATGAACCTTTACCATGGGAGCTGGATACTGATTAGTTCTCTTTTGAATCGTTGCAGGGTAAGACCAAATTGGATTGGCATATTGCTTGACGGAGAAGGGCCAAGGGGTGGTATACATGAAGTTGGTGGTGGTGGTGGTTGATGGGGTTTCAAAGAGGAAGAATGATAAGGAGTATTGGAATGACGATGGGGAATGAAACATGGTTGGTAGTGTTCTTTAAAATGGGTTTTTGGATTTCTGGGTTGGGGTTTGATTCATCTCTTCCCCCAAAACCTTTTATCCCAAAACCCCTATTTTTTCATCTCTTATTGAAATTAAGTTTTCGATTTGTTCATAATTTTTGTTGCAGAAATTCCAATTAGGTTTTGGATTTGTTAATCAGACTGCAACTTTGGAGTCTGTATATGACGGGGAGAATAATGGGGCGAACAGGTTGATGTGCGCCCCTGGTACGGTTCCGATTGAAGATTCAAAAAGATAAACAGTGTTTTATGCCACATCAGCATTTTTCGTCTACAAATGGATTGGAGATAACGGAAAGGACCACTTTGGGTCACTTTTGAAACATAAATGACTAAAATGAATCTTTTAAAAGATAAAGGATCAAAATGAATTTTATCCAAAAGATAAAGGACAAAAAATGTATTTTATCCACAAAAAAAATTCGTTATTAACTTTGGAAAATTGCTACAGTAGCCCACTTCATCTCATTTTTTCATAATTAAGTATAATGATGATTTTTCTTCATACTCTTTTATAGGGTGTTTATATTCAAACCTGTTAGACAATGAAATAAATCCATCCTTAATGCTCCTTAATGTTGCGCAAATATCATCCTTGACTGAAGCAATCAGCTTGATTCTCTCCTATTTATGTTGCACATATTCTCTCCATCAATATAGCAATTAAGTGTAATTTAATTTCATTATTATTTGCCAAAAGGATCACTCCTTGTTTAGCCTTGATCCTTGCACTAGTTTGTGTAATTTAATTTCATTATTATTTGCCAAAAGGATCACCCCTTGTTTAGTCTTGATCCTTGCGCTAGTTTGTATTTATATACTCTACTGTAAATCAATTTGTATGTATCAATCAAATTAAACTTTCATATGGTATCAGCTTAGCCCTAGCCTAACAACAATTTTCGATCCCAAACTCTCTGTCATGGCCGCCACTGCTCCTTCAAAATCTTCTCTTCTTCTCTCTGCCACCATCACTTTCAAACTATCCCGAACCAACTATCATGCCTGGAAACATCAGGTTACTACTCTCCTTTCTGGCATCCAAATCTTTGGCCACATTGATGGCACTACACCACCACAAAACCCCACCACAGTCACTAATGGTGTCTCAAGCCCCAATCCCGATTACACAAATTGGTTCACTATTGATCAACTTATCATCAATCTTCTACTCTCATCCATGACTGAAGCAGACAGTCTCTCCTTTGCCTCCTATGACACTGCTCGAGAACTCTGGGTTGCCATTGAAGCCCAATATTCCAACACCTCTCGCTCTCATGTCATGTCTATCAAAAACCAAATTCAACGCTGCAGCAAGGGTGATAAAACAATCACTGACTATCTCTTCTCAGTCAAAAGTCTTGCAGATGAACTTGCTGTCATTGATAGAACTCTCTCTAATGATGATCTCACTCTCTATATTCTCAATGGTCTTGGATCGAAATACCGTGACATTACTGCCTCCATTCGGACTCGTGAACATCCTTTCACCTTTGAGGAACTTCATAGTCACCTACTTGCCCATGATGAATACATCATACGTGACTCCCAAGTAGATATCCAAGTTCCCACAGCAAACATAGCCCACACAAACAACCAAAAAGATGGACTCTTACCAACACCATCATCTGGTCGTGGCTTCTCCTCCTATGCCCCACGTGGTTCCAACCATGGCCAAGGCTATGGACGAGGCAAATCCAGAGGCTTCAACTCCCGTGGCAACAGGCCACCACCAAGCTGCCAATTCTGTTCTGCCATAGGACATATTGCTCGCTACTGTCCAGAAATTCCAAGACCAAGCCACACTCCAATGGCTCACTGTGCATCTGCCACTCCCACAAACCCTAACTGGGTGTTTGACACTGGGGCGAGCCACCGTGTTGCAAACAGTCTGAATAACATGCATATTCACTCAGAATATCATGGACCTGAGGAAGTAAAAATTGGTGATGGTACAGGTTTGAAAATCTCTCATGTTGACTCCACTACACTTCCCACACCAAACACTACCTTCCAACTCAAAATCATTCCGTGCTCCTCATGCAAAACATAATCTCATTTCTGTTTCCAAATTCTGCAAATCTAACAATGCTTATGTTGAGTTTCATTCTTCTTTTTTCTGTGTGAAAGGATCAGGTAACGGGGGCGGTTTTGATGCGCGGACCAACTAATGGTGATCTGTATACCCATAGGCCAACTATCTATCCACCTACTGCCCTATACACCACCACATCCACCAACGACCTCTGGCATGCACGTTTTGGCCATCCTTCTTCAAAAGTTCTTCAACAAATGCTCTCTAATTGTGGCGTATCTACAAATTTTAATAATAAAGTTATGAATTATAATTCATGCTCTATCAATAGAAGTCACAAGCTTCCATTTTCTATATCTTCCATACAAACCACCTCTCCTCTTGAACTTATTTTTTCCGATGTTTGGGGACCCTCCCCTATAATGTCCATAAATGGTTACAAATACTACCTAGTTTTTGTTGACCACTTCACTCGCTACACATGGATTTACCTAATAACAAGTAAAACTGATGTAGCTGCCATATTTCCTCAATTTCACTCTAAAATTGAAAAATATTTCTCCCACAAAGTCAAATCCATTTACACTGATGGTGGAACTGAATATTTCAAACCCAAACCCAATTTCAATAATAACGGGATATCCCATTTTATCAAACCACCTTATACACCTGAACACATTGGTATTGCTGAACGGAAACATCGCCATATAATAGAAACTGCCTTTACACTTCTCTCTCACTCCTCTCTCACATTGGTATACCTAATCAATCACATGCCTACCCCTCAATGTAAAAACAAGTGTCCTTATGAGCTTCTCTTTGGCTCCAAACCCAATTACAATAATCTTCGTGTCTTTGGGAGTTTATGTTATCCATGGCTACGACCTTATTCTCTACATAAACTGTCAAATAAAAGCATGCCATGTGTATATCTAGGTCCCTCTTCACAACATCATGCCCATCAATGCTACCATATTCCAACTCAAAAAATATACCTCTCTAGACATGTTGTCTTTCATGAGTCAATATTCCCCTTCACCACACCACCTTCAGCCCCTTCTTTCCAAAACTCAAAACCAAATATGCCCCTACCCATCTCTCGCCACCCTCTCATCCTCCAACAACTCCATCCAAACATGCCACCTCCAAACACTCCACCACACACTCCTCAAAACTCCAATGCATCCTTACATACACCCCCTTCAGCAACAAACTCCTCACAAACACCAGGAACATCCACACCTTCGGTTGACCAAACTTCCACCCAAAACCCCACGGACTCATCAGTACAGTTGGACGTCACTGCATCATCATCGCCTCTGCCACCAGCTCCTCTTCGCCCAGTCACAAGAGCAATGAACAACATTCATCAACCGAACCCTAAGTATCTCCTCACCACTAAACACCCACTCCCTATATCGTCCGAGCCAACTTGCCCTAGCCAAGCACTCAAAACAAGTGAATGGCGTGATGCCATGAGCCATGAATTCAATGCCCTGATTCATCAACAAACATAGGAACTGGTCCCTAGGCCACACAACAAAAATATAATTGGTTGCAAGTGGGTTTACCAAATCAAAAGGAAAGCAAATGGTGACATCGACCCGTACAAAGCCCGGTTAGTAGCAAAGGGCTTCCACCAACACCCTGGACTTGACTACACTCAAACCTTTAGCCCGGTAGTCAAGCCCATTACAATTCGGTTGGTTCTCTCCTTGGCCTTCCAACATAACTGGTCGCTACGACAACTTGATGTAAACAATGCATTCTTGTACGTCACTCTCACTGAAGAGGTTTACATGCAACAACCCCCAGGTTTCATTCATCCTAATAAACCTCACCATATGTTTCGACTCAAGAAATCTATCTACGGCCTCAAACAACCTCCACGAGCTTGGTATCAAACTCTGCGTAAGTTTCTATGTCACTATGGCTTTGTTAATTCCAAATCTGACTCATCTCTATTCATTCTCCACCACCAAGGCACATTATTATACATGTTGGTGTATGTAGATGATATCATCATCACAGGAAATTCTACTGCTAAAGTGAATGAATGCATCACCAAGCTTGCCACCACCTTCTCCATCAAGGATATGGGCTCACTGAACTATTTCCTCGGTGTTGAGGTCATTCCCACTTCCACATGTTTATTTCTCTCTCAACACAGGTATATTGTCGAGCTTCTCACGAAGACAACAATAAATGATGCAAAACCTATCCTCACTCCTCTATCAACCTCAATCTCTTTATCGAAAGATGATGGTTCCACCTCCACGGATGCTACATTCTATCGAAGCACCATTGGTAGCCTCCAATATTTATCCATGACACGGTCTGATATTGCATTCTCTGTCAACAAACTTGCTCAATTCATGCAACGACCAACAACAACTCACTTCACAGCACTAAAGCGAGTTCTACGCTATCTCAAAGGCACAATCTTCCATGGTCTTCTTCTTCAGAAACCAAGCACATCCTCCCTCATAGCGTATAGTGATGCTGATTGGGCAGGAAATAAAGATGATTACACATCCACATCTGCTCACCTTGTCTACTTTGGCTCAAATCTCATTTCATGGAAATCATCCAAACAAAGAGCAGTGGCAAGATCATCTACAGAAGCCGAATATAGAGCTCTAGCAAACACGACAGTTGAGTTATCTTGGATCCAATCTCTTCTCAATGAGTTAGGTGTCACTTCTACCTCAACACCTTCCATCCTATGTGACAATCTAGGTGCTACATATCTCACTTTGAATCCAGTTTGCCATACTCGCATGAAGCACATATCCATAGACATACACTTTGTCCGTGATCTGGTACAACAAGGAAAGCTCAAAGTTCAACATGTTAGTACCATTGATCAACCTGCAGATTGTCTCACCAAAGCACTCTCCAAATCTCGTTACTGTCGTCTAAGGAACAAGATTGGCGTTTCTGACAGCACTCCAATCTTGCGGGGGGCGTGTTAGACAATGAAATAAATCCATCCTTAATGCTCCTTAATGCTGCGCAAATATCATCCTTGACTGAAGCTATCAACTTGATTCTCTCCTATTTATGTAGCACATATTCTCTCCATCAATAAAACAATCAAGTGTAATTTAATTTCATTATTATTTGTCAAAAGGATCACCCCTTGTTTAGCCTTGATCCTTGCACTAGTTTGTGTAATTTAATTTCATTATTATTTGCCAAAAGGATCACCCATTGTTTAGCCTTGATCTTTGCACTAGTTTGTATTTATATACTCTACTGTAAATCAATTTGTATGTATCAATCAAATTAAACTTTCATAAAATCGATCCAAAATAAAATCGAAAATCGATTAAAAAAATTAAAAATCGAATATAGCCGATGTTTGTTAGATTTGTTTTATCTTGTTTTATGAAAACCGATCGAATCGGATCGGATTTCATATTTTTTTTTAGCCAAACCAAAATAATTATAAAAGTATTTATCTAATATTTAATTTTACATTTTTATATCACTAATAATAACATTTGATACTTATAATAGTTATTTTAAAAATTATTTATATAAGATAATATGTAATCAGTTAACAATATTAAAATGTTATAACTAAATTGTATTAAAATTCAATCCAATTCCATTTATCAAAAAAAATCAAAATCAATTCAATTCCTTAAAAAAAAATTCAATCAATTCAATTAAAAAAAATAGTGATTTAAATTACATGGAAATTTACTTTGCCGCGTATCTCTCCTCATTCGCATCCGAGGAAGAAACCTAAGAAAATGAAAATACTTAAATAAAAAAAAAACACACTATAAATAAAACCCTACCCTCTTTCTCACACCCCTCTCAGAGTCCAATATTGAAAGAGTCAGTCTTCTGCTTCCTCCTTTTCCTTCCCTGGTAAGCTTCCCCTCTCCTCTCTCTCTCTCTCTCTCTTCGTAATCGTAATCGCAAGAAATTAATTTATCATTGTCACTCACTCCTAATGAAAACTAAGATACATTTCTGTGTTCTGTTTCGCTTTCGCGCTCTCATATGAACGAACCATTTGGTATTATGTTAGGGTTCCACTGTGCCGATGACTTTTCTTCTTCACCGAAAGGGATCGTCATCCATTGTGGCCTTCCAGTTCCATTTTAACTTCATGAATCGGGGAAGGCTTTGGTGTTCTTGGAATTTCTTCTTTCGCCATTGGACTTGACCATTCACTCTCCACACCGCAATTAGGGTTTATTAATTAGTTCTTTCTCCTCTCTCTCTCTCTCTCTCTCTCTCTCTCTCTCTCTCTCTCTCTTTCAAACATTATTATTATTGCTGTTATTAGTATTGTTGGCGTACTCTGCTGCACGAGGTTTCAGCTACAAATCAGACACTGGTTTTTTTCGAGGTTCTTTGTTGGATTGGGTAATAAGGTTTGTAGCTCAAGTTGTTGGATTTTGTTTTGCACTATGGCGGGAACGAAATTGATTCCAGGGTTTCGGTTTCATCCCACTGATGTTGAGCTTGTTAAGTATTTTCTGAAGAGGAAGATCTTAGGGAAACGATTCCCTTTTGATGTCATTGCTGAAATTGACATATACAAGTATGCTCCATGGGATCTCCCAGGTTTGCACACAAATACCTCCTCACTTTAGTAGACTATCAAGTGTGTGTGTGTGTTGTCTTGCTCATTCTTATTTTTATTTTTATGCTTAATGTGGTTTCTTTTATTGTTTGTTTTTCAGATAAATCTTCACTTAAAACTGGGGATTTAGAATGGTACTTCTTTTGCCCTCGAGGAAAGAAATATTCCAGTGGAGGGAGGATGAATCGAGCAACCGAAGTTGGGTACTGGAAGACTACTGGGAAGGATAGATCAGTTGAACATAAAAATGAAGTTGTGGGGATGATAAAAACCCTGGTATTTCACACGGGAAGAGCACCGAAGGGGGACCGAACTGATTGGGTTATGCATGAATTCAGACTTGAAGATAAGGAACTTGCTAACAAAGGCATTCCTCAGGTAACCATCGACTTCTTTTGTTTTGTTGAAATATATTACATTTTTGGTCGAGATATCACTTGGTTGTGAACTATTTTGTTGGATAGGCTTGTGCCTATGAGCGCATACATGGAATTTAGGATTCTTTCTGCTATTATTGTTCTCTGTTTCACTGCACAAGATAATCTTTGCCGATGATCATATTTCAATTCACAAACTTTACATCATCAAGATAGAATTGTGTATATTGCATATGCTCAAGTTATACGGCATTTAATGGAAACATTTTTTTTTGTTATCTTGTTACTCCTTATTTTACTATTTTTGCATCCCTTATCACATTCTTAGTTATGTTTGTTGACTTTTGTCTCTTTGTATTTTTTCCGGTTGGTTATGCTTGTGAATTTATTTTAATTAGTTCTGCTGGTTTATTTGTATTGCAGGACTTATATGTGATTTGTAGGGTATTCCAGAAGGAAGGTCCTGGACCCAGGAATGGTGCACAATATGGAAAACCATTTAATGAAGAAGACTGGGATGAAGAGGATGAAATTGATTGTGTAGAATCTCTCCCTATTGTGGCTCTGTCTGCTCCAGATCCCATTCAGCTTACCACATGCCATAATTCTGTTGCAAATGACATGCATCCTTCTACAAGTGAATGCATTGGGTTGACCTCTGGGTCGTGTCTATCAGGATTGATGCCTTCATGCTCAACACATCCTTTAGCTACTCCAAGTAGTAGTACTCAAGCTGACGATGCCATTTTATTGATGCTTGATACTCTCAAAGAAGATAACACATTGGCTCTGAACGAGAACAACAGAATTGAGGTGTGCAATCTATTTCTTCTTATTTATGCTTATGCATATTTCTTTTTAGGAAATGTGGCATGATCGTTTTTCTTTTTATGGCTTGTGTCAGATGTTCCCTTATCTTGGTAGTCTTTGATTTATTTGTCAACAGTTTTTTTCTATCCCTTCCATTTTGCATTTGGCTGCTCAATTCAACTTGTTTTACACTTTCATTGTGAAAACATTTTTGTTGACCTTGTTCTTGGCTATGTAGTCAATTGCGGATTGTGTAGCGTAGCGGCCGACCCCTAAAACGCAATAGCGGTTTAGCGGGTAGTGGTATGACCGCTATGCCGAAGTATAGAGAAACTGTACAAGAAATTTATACCATACACATGAAAGCTAAAAGATAGAAGAATATACAAAATTAAAGACATATCCATAACTACTAATCAATGTTTATTGTCACCTAAATATTCAAAGTTCAAACCCAATATAAAGCAAATAAGTTCTAGCCGCCATGGCTCAAATTAAATAAGTAAATAGCCAGCAAAGTATTTTAAATTATATAAATGAAGATTACAATGAAGATAAATGTGAAGTGCAATTCATAATATAAGCTAACATAATTAAATAAATAATTAAACTCATACACAGTTTTTGCATTAGTTTAAGTTATGCTCAAAATAATAAAATTATGCATTTTGATTGTTTAAAGAATAACTTTAGCTATTAAAAAAAAAGCAATACCTATAGAATTAGGAAAATTGTCAAAGTTAGAATTAGAATGCATGTAAAATTGGTTCCCTTATTGTTGACTCCCTAAAAATACATATAAAGTTCGTTCCATTTACTAAATGGCCCAAAAGGCCCATTACACTACAACCCTAAAAATGAATGCTTATAAAAGTTTCTTTCTTCAACGTTCAGCCTTTGGAAACGACGCAACAAGACTTATCAAGTGCAAAAGAGGCTGGGGCTGCCGGAAAACGACCGGAAATGTGGTGGGGCTGCCTGAAAACGATCGGAAATGAGGTGGGTGTGCCGGATAAGGGCTGGGTCTGCCGGAAAAGGGCCGGAAATGAGGTGGGTTTGCCGGGAATGGGGTGGGTTTGTAGGAAAATGTGGTGGGCTGCTCGGAAAATCACAGCGGCGGCCGCTTTTTGGCTGCTATTTTCAGCATTACAGCCACTCCTCAAAAAGCGCGACGCTACCATGTTTCGCGTAGCGTTGAGGAGCCGTCGTGATAGCAGCCGCTATTGACTACATAGGTTCTTGGTAGAAGTATCTTTGAAATTATCGTTGTATGTAGTTATTATACATCCAGCTTTGGCTTCTTTGTTTTTATTTTCAGACCCACAAGTTGCTCGAGTGTTTGTGCTGTTCTATACAAGTTCTGAGCTTACAAGGATATAAGGCTTAAATGCTACTTCTTATTGCTGTCTATTTAATTCTTGGCTTAATGAACTTTTTGGTCCTTGTAAAATAGGGGTGTTTTGGTTTTAGTCCCTATCTATTTTTGTTCTCTATATTTCGTCTTTGCAATTTTTTTTTTTTTTGCCGTTAGTTCTTGCCGTCAACAGTAATCGTTGTCTGCCTACGTGGCTAACGGCGTTGACCGGGTAAAGCAACACATGGCAAAAATATTATTTTTTTATTGTCACGTGTAATTCAATTTTTAAAAATCTGAAGTTAAATATGTTTTTGGTCCCTGCAAAATAAGAAAATTTAGATTTTGATCCTATAAAAATTTCTTTGTTTTTGGTCCTTGTAAAATCTCAAATAACTATTTTTGGCCCCTATTGTCATGTGACATCTATTAAGTACTTATGTATCCAACAGAGTGTTATATGATCATCTCAAGTGACACATAATAACCCTCTGTGGTGTCAAGTTAGCATATGAAATAGTTTGTAGTTTGTTCATTATTTTCTTAACGAGTGTCTTAAAAGTTTTTTAGAAAATTAAAACAAAATAATTAATCATTACAAAATAAGTATATTTTTTCCTAATCTTTATGATGTTCATTAGTAAAGGTATAAGGTCCGAACCAATAATTCGACGAATCCGAAAATTCGAACATAACAAATTAAATTGGTTTGAATTTTTCGATGTTCCTGCCTGAACCGAACCGAATCGAACCCGTTGGTGATTAATTTGATTATTAGGTTCAAAGATTCTAAAATCGAACAGATCCGATTACTATATTTTAATATTTATATATAAATATTAATATTTAATATTTTGATTTTTCTAATCTGTCCTACATTGCACATGTTAATGATTCAAAAAATAAAAATCTTGTATTGGAAAGAATAGCTTTTAAACTTTCAAAGATTTGAACCAAACCAACCAGATACACCTTTACTTATTAGTGTTTGCCTTTGTATAAATAGTCATATGTTTCACGATTCCATGAATAGTCTCTAACATCGAAACAAACTTTTTAACGATTTTAGGAAAGGTAAATATAATTCATTTAAGGATTAAAGAAAAATTTTATAGGAATCACATGCTAACTCGACACCACAGAGGGTTATCGTGTGTCACTTGGGATGATCATATGACCTTCTGTTGGATACATAAGTACTTAATAGATGCCACATGACAAAAGTGGCCAAAAATAAATTTCAGATTTTACAAGGACCAAAAACAAATTTTAAAATTTTATAGGGACCAAAATCAAAATTCTCTCATTTTGCAGGGATCAAAAGCATATAACTGAGATTTTTAAAGATTGATTTTTTTTTAGAAAAAACACGTGGCATTAAAATAATATTATTTTTGCCACGTGTCTCGTTGACCCGGTCAACGCCATTAGCCACGTAGGCAGATAACAGCTACTGTTGACGGCAGGGACTAACGGCAAAAAAAAAAAATTTTTGCGAGGACGGAATGCAGAGAAAAAAAAAAGATAGGGACTAAAACTAAAAGATCCCTATTTTACAAGGACCAAAAAGTTCATTAAGCCTTAATTCTTTTTGGACTTCTTTATGATTAAGTGTCATTTGAGAATCTGCTGGATATCTTCACCTCTTTGCAAAAGATATTGGCTTTAAAGGCTCTTAAGTCTTAGTGCTTAGCTTGTTAAAGAAATAAACTAGTAAACTAACTGTTCCCCTGATATAAACTGGACTAGAAATCACACAGAAAACATACAAATCTCCTCTATTGAGCCGATATCAAGTTAATATCCGATCAGTGGCCAGTGGGGTCCAAGCTTGAATACAATGATATAAAACACTCAAGGAAATGAAATGAAAATGCTGGATAACCCAGGCATTCAAGAGGCCTGGTTCTCTTCTTTCCACATCAACCCCTTACCTACTTTTTGTTATCCCCAATGCTCTCCCTTTCTCTCTATTATATCTGCACAGATCCTAACCAAATCACTCCCTCCTCTGCTACACTGTCAAGCCGGCAGTCTATAAGCAGAGGTAACAATGTGTCCCTTGTCTATTTGGGCCTCTGATTTCTCACAGCCCATTGCCTCCTTTCTGCTGTATACTTTAGTCTATGTTTGGTTCAAAGGAGGAGAGGAGAGGGATTTTAATGGAGGGGAGGGGAGAGATTTTAATTAGATATTCTGTTTGGTTGAGAGGAGTGGAATGAAGGGATTTTAAAACTATTTTACTTTAGGTTATGTTTGGGAGGATGGGATGGGGTGGTTAGTAATGGAGTGCGATGGTAACAGGGGCTTAACCCATTGTTTGGGAGTTGTTTAAGTAATGGAGTGGGTAAGGGTGGGAATCCAAACCACTCCACACCACTCTCCCTCAATTTTTTATACCCTCCAATTTGGGGGGTTTGAGAGGGTAACACCTCCCCTTTTTTCTTTTACATACCCATTTACATTCTTATCACCACTTGAAAAAAAAACAAAACTTTTCATATTACCACTTTCATTCATTCGTTCTCGTTGGCCGTTGCAGTACCGTGACAACACTCTTCACCTCTCTCCAATGACTGTTATCCGTGGTAATGTTCCTATCATCATTTTTCGGAGAGATGGTTTAGTAGAAGATCAATCTTCTACTTCTGGTTGGAAGCACTGTTATTTATTTGGTGAAATTGTACAAAAAAGAAGCATCCATTTTAAATATAATATCAGGCAATTCTGAAATTTCCAGGCAAATTGTTCACCTAACAGAGACACTCTTCAAGATATTTTCAGCTCTCGTTATTTCTCCTTTCACGGTGGATATTTTTTTAAATAAAAAATTGGATAATGCACAAAATATATCCAGTTCCTTGCCTCCCAGGAAGCATGAACCCATCCTCAGGTGAAGAAAGTAAACTTTGCTTCTCTACTTCATCTTGTGCTTAGCTTTTTAACTGGTTCATATCATTGTGGCCAATGGAGATTAAAAAGGGTAAAATTGGAAGTAAAACTTGTTATTCATTCCACTCCATTACTTATCATTGTCACTTCCAAACAATGGGGTGAGATCTCTCTCCATACTTTCTTTAAAACTTCCAAACAATGGAGTGATATATGTTTACCTCTCCACTCCATACCACCCTAAACCACCCCATTACTAACCACTCCATGTCCTTCAAAACTCCCAAACATAGCCTTAATACCCTTATAATTTTAGAATTCAAAACATAAGGATATTTTAGTCAATGTGTGCAAAATGTTTTAAATTCTCTCCTTCCCCTCCAAATTCCCCCAATATTGGATGATAGCCAAAATTGAGTGATGATGGATCTTGTTCCTCTCCATTCTCCTCCCCTCTTCAAAAAAGTGAACCAAACATGAATTATAAAAATCCCCCCCTCCCGCTCTTTCATTCCCCTCCAACCAAATACTATGTTAGTGGTAGGAGGCTTGCTAATGTGAGGAATGCTAGGTACACACCCTCTATCACATTCTTATAGATACTTTCTGATAGGGCCATATCATCACTTCTTAACCTGCTTATACCACTTTATCAGGTTATAAAAAGTTAATTATTAAAAATTGCAGTGGGTGTTAAAACTTGGAGTTTAGACGGAGAATGGATTTGGAAATCAGGCAAGAAGGTGAAGATTTTTATTTTTAAAAGATAATAAATAATTTTTAATAACCTGGTAAATCGGTAAGCGGGTTAAGAGGTGGTGAGACGAACCAATAAAAAAAAGTGTCTAAAAGGGTGTGATAGAGGGTGTGTCCCTAGCTTTCCTATGCTAATATATTCACTCTTTTTTGTTTAGGGAGGGCATAGTTGGGTTTTGATTAGATTTTTAGTAGTTTGTCCATTTTATTTTGCTAACTTTTGTAGCTTGCTTCATGCATAACATCAGAGTATGCTGACTAACCTTTAAAGGTTGATTAGATTTTTGTCTAGTAGTTTGCCCTTTTTATTTTGCCGATGTTTGTAGCTTGCTGTTATGCGTTAGAGTATGTCCTTTGAAAATTGGATGGTTCTGCCTACCAAAAAATCAGCGCTGCTCAATTGTTGACCAATTGAAATGTAGATAGTATTTCTTTTGGACCCATCTTTAAATTTATTGAGTGGTTTTTTCTTTAGATTTTAACCCTGTAGTATATGCTTGCCGTATCCTCCATCTCGTATTTTCTTATACTGATTGTGATTGTGTGCAAGCAGGAGGTTCATAATACTGGTCAGGAAAATAATGCTGAAGGCACGCTTTATTTTGATCCAAATGAGATTTTTCAGGACTTGGGAGACCTTAACTGCTTGATTGGATTGGGTGAAGATGGACATGCTTTTTCCTGTGGTGAAAAAGGCGAATGTACCACAAACGAGATGCTTTCTACGGGTGATATCTGGGGGTTTTGCGATCCCCCAGACTTTTTGGAGTTGGTTGACTTGGAGGCGCCATTGTTCTGGCAGACTAAATGTGATGGTAGTGGGAGCCAAGATGAATAAGGTTTAAAATTGAGCAAGTATCGACAGAAAATTGATAGAACTATAGCCGTAACTAATGTGAATTGGAAAAGCTATAGATTGTCTTCTCATTTTCCTTTTGAAGACTACACATCAGGGCACGAAGTTTGTTTATTTCAACATTCATTTCTGGAATAAGTTAACATGATGTCGACTGATAATGTTGAAAGCTAGGTCCCAATTGTTCACTTAAGATTAATTCATGGGACCTAAATTCTTCATTTAGAACTTATGAAGTATTTTATTGTTTGATTAATTTGAATCTGATTATGCTGGTAATTGTTCTTTAATCTACTTCTACATTTTGTTTTTTTACATTGGAGATTAATCGTGTTGAATATTTTTTGCCGCATATTCTTCAAATAGTTCTATTTGGAGGAGCATGACCCTTCGCCACCTATCCATTGTTAATAATATAACTGTGGTTATCAATTGTCATCACTATCGTGTAGTTCTGCACTCTAATCATTTTCAAAAATCATCGTTAGAGATTATCATTGTTGTGATACGAAATTCTGAGCCAGTGTTTGATAAAGGTCAAAATTATTGCAAAAAAAAAAAAAAAAAGGATCCATGGGAGATGTGGGAAGCAGAGATAGAGGGGAAGTGCATGAAGTTTTCAGTATTACCCTCAACAGTGGTAAACAATAATTAAAGAATTTTATATTAAGTTCTCCAGCTTCTACATGAAGGAAGGAGAATAAAATTGATGAGGGCAGTTTATACATTTTTATAACACACTTGCATTTGGATGTAGTTCTCTCATCGGTATTCAATAATTTATCAACACTGACTCGAAGAACCCATCCCCTAACATAAACAAATCGCTCTTTGTTACACAGTAAGTTGCAGAGCTAGAGTTAGGACTAACAAAATAATGATACCAGATGCAGTATGTGCTGTGTGTCTGTACTCTTAACAATATGCTGCAAAGGGTATACTATTCGGCCTTCTTATGCTTCTTGCCACCAGCCAGAATGCGCTGGATTTGAAGCCCTCTGCTGAATGCTTGGTTGAATAGCAGCCTAGTTTGGAATTCTGAAACAAATGGGAACCAAGCCAGTATGGCCACTGGTGTAAAGATTACCACTCCCATCAAGTATTCATAGCCCCTTGCTAAAGCTTTGACAGACCCCCACATTCCAATACCCTTCACAAATGGCCTGCATGCTTGTGCTATCTGCGCATATTACAACACCACATCAATCAGACACAAGTGATTTTACAATCACTGTAACAACATGAATCATAAGGGAAACTTGTCTAATTGCATGAATGATATATCAAGAGAAATGATTATCACTTGTAATCTGATATTTAGAGAGTATGACATTTAACTAATGATTAAGCCTGAAGGTGATGGGCACGTGTCCATTGGGCATAACCAATCAAAATCTAAAGATAACTTTAAAATAATTTAGCGAGAGTTTTGCTGTCTTTGTTGAATTGTTATTTTAGCGACTATCGAAAATCTGATTGGTTGTGTCTAATAGGCAACGTGTCCATGTAAGACCTTCTCGGACGTGTTAACGTCAAATGTGCCCAGTACACAAATCAGCATGCTCAAATGAGACAAATATCCATCAAAACTAAACAAGTACCTGTACAAGTGCCCATGCTGTTGGCAAAAAGGCTAGAAGGCTGGCAAAGATGTCTCCAATTGTGAGACTAAGCAATGTAAACATTAAGCCCAGAGCAACAACGGCTCCAATAAACAGAAACAATTTGAGAAGACGAAACATCAACTGGAAATCTGCGCTGAATTTCTTTCTACCCATGGACACAATCTGCGGTTCAGATGCCACCAATTCATAAAGTCATTATCAAGCTCAAGAAGAGAGAATTTTATTAAGAAGGAACTCTTATATCATTGAATACCAACCTTCAAGATAACCATGACAGCTACTATCACTATCCAGGACAGACCATAAACCTGGAGAAAGAATGCATGTCAGAAAAATCTTCTCTACATATAATCTCATTTCTGTTATTTCTTTCATTTTTTGTTTGGGGAAGGGGAGTCATCTCAGAGATCATGGCATTTGGAAAAGGAAAGGACTAAATTCTCCTATATCCAAGGAACTACTTAGTCTAATCCCTATTTTAACAACATTTCACTCACTTCCAATTACTAGAGTGAAAAGTATGTTTTCTGTTGCTATGAACTTTAAAGAATAGTAATAACAAAGGTGTTAAAGAAGTTGAACCATGACGTGCAGAATCTAAAGTTTGACATTGTTAGAATATATGAAAAATATCTCATAATATTGTTACTGCTTCTTAGAATATTTTAGATTATCCTAAAAGATCTCTTGGGATATATTATACTAATACTTATATACTAGAACAAATAAGGAAATATAAATAGGAAATAAATCCTAAGGGATCATCTAAGATACCCATTGGTATAGGTGACAATATTATGAAATATTTTCCTTATATCTTAACAGAAATGACAACATGAAATAAAATAAAATTAGCTAAGCATAATTACCATGATGCTCTTGTCACCTCTGGCTACATGGAGATGATACACAATCCCATACTGATAGATGATGAAACGCAAGGCAAGAATAACCTCACAAACTCGCCCCAAAAGGCCAGTATGCTGCAGATGCTCCTGTTCCTCAGCCCACCATGACTCCCAGCTCTTGTTTGAAGGAACACCAATACCGCCTCGATTACTTATCCATTTTTGCCAATCATCCCAGTCCTCAACTATCTTCTGCCACTCAAATCCTGATGGATTAAAAAGGAAAGGAGAAAACAACCAAGAAACAACCATAAACCACATTGACCATGAGAGAAAACCATATGATGTTGAATCAGGTGTTGATGCTCCATAAATCTTATAACATATGAGCAAGATTGTGAGCTCAATCCCTTTTACAAAGTGACTCCTAGAGTACAGCCTGTAATTTTCAGCAAACTTCTCATGCCGAACTACAAAACCACGCCCAGTTGCTCTATACTTTGCACCTCCATGAAGGAGAGTGCGCCCAAAATAGTGCATCTTCGACCCTAGTTGGAAAGTGAAGAAAACAGGTGCTAGCTGCAACTGCAATATAATGAGGTCACCTAAAGCACTTCTGAACCCTCTCTCTAGTCCAATTTCCATGACCATGGGCAAAGTCATTAGAAGTCCTATTTGAACAACGGATTGCGAAGCCATTGCTGCCCGTAGTGTTTCATCTCCCTTTCTCTTAGCTAACTTGATTATTGTACTCTCAAGTCCACTCAATGACATGTAAAGTTTTCCATATAGGAATGCATAAACCGTGAGCACCACGATCTGTGAAGCAGCAGAAGAAAGAGTTATCACTATATGCAGGATTAACACTCGAAGAAAAGAAAGAATCAAATTTAAATAGATATTTATCCAAGACAAATTATATATCTCCCTAAGAATTAAATGGTTTTAGTGTTCATGTGATATAAGAAATTGATATCCATATCCTTTACTCATATTTGGATTAATTTGTTTTTTAAACACACCATTAGTTTATTTGTAATAACAAAGTTTTGAGAGAGAAAAAGTATTGCATTTCTATTAAAGACATTCACTATTGATTTGCTTTATCTTAAATGCATAACCATTACCATTGAGCTGATATAAAATCCAACAGTCGTAAAATAAAATGATAACATGCGGAAAAAGTCAAAACGGTGCCCAAGCCGGTAGATATCCCTGCTTAATGTCTGCTCTCCATTACCACAGGCCACTTTGGCTTCAAAAAGTGAGATTTGATTGAGACCAACATCTCTACCCTTTCCAACTTGGATATATTCATGATGAGTAATATTCCCGCGTCTTAGTGTCGAATTGAATCCTGTATAGGCAAAAAGCATATGATGCAAGAGGAAGAAATATATAAAAACCACTGCAAAGAAAGATGTTTCAAGAATGTTACCAGCAAAAATATCCTCACTCAGATTGATGCCACGAGAAGCCTTGCTAATTCCTCCACGGGTAATGTGGAAAATTCTATCAAAAACATCTGGATGACCATAGTGGAATCGTACCCTAGAATTGAACAAAGGCATCATAAGACAAAAATGTTATTCTTCATTATATCCATTCTAATAATTTATTTCTTGCAACAGTGGCAGGAGAGGGAAAAGAAAATTTCAGTAGTTCACTCCAAAATAGCGTGGGGGATGACACTCCAACAAGAAAAGCAAATAAGTGGGAAGAAGAAAGCAGAAAATTCATCAGTAAGGAAAACTCAGATTAGTATCGTTTCAATAATATGTTAACCTTTGAAAGTAGTTCTATATGCATTGCAAGCATTTGACTTTTAAATTAAATCGCTTCTTTAACTTTGGGCGAGTTCTTGTATTAGCACCTTATTTGCCTGGAGGTTCCTGATTTATCACATATGTTAAACAAGTTATTAATATGTTTCTTATTTGTCTGGTGACTAATTTTTAGGCTTGTCTTGTGCTCTGTTTAGTTGCTTTATTATTAATATATTTGTTTTTGCCTTTTTAAAAAAAAAAAAAATGTTAAACAACTATAAGCCATTAAGCCAACCATGTAATGGCATCACTAGAGGAAAACTTACTTCAGGGGTCTTGCCAGAACTCTTTGACCAATTGTAACAAAGCTTGTCTCTTGATTTGACATAAACCAAGCCAAGGAAGAGACACTGTAACAAGCAACAGAATTAAGTAAAATGGGAACTTAACATGAGAAAGTGTTCAATGTATGTGGAATAAAATTCATCAGACCTGCCAGTAAAGATATGCTCACGAACACCTAATATAGTAGGTCGGCGCACCCCATGATCCTCGCTAAATTCTTCCAGAAGGTTGCGCATTTTGAAAGCTTCTTCCAAGTAATTATCCTAGAAGAATTTGCAAATAGACCATCTTAATAGGCACTGACACCCGGTGTGAAGCTGTTATTATTTCAAAGTTTATAATGTTTTACCTGGTTCATGTCAATAGTCTGAAGAGCTTCCCCTCTAGTAAAAATGATGGCATGATTTTGATTTTCAGGCTTCCCTTCTCCTAACTTTCTTTGGACCCTATAGTTTTATTCGATATATTTCCTTCGGAGAAAATAACAAAACCATAAGTTCTAAGGTAACCATGAGTAAGTTAACTTATTTTCTCGACATCAATATGCATTTACCTGGTCAAGATTGTCCAGACTTTGACCAAACGAGAATAATAAACTTTCTGTACTTTTCCGCCTTCTCTTTCTTCAACTTCATCAATATATGCCACACGGAGCGTAGGATTGCTGAAAATGAAGAACCAGGAATTATAATCTTAAATCAAAAGAATTTCAAAAGCTAAAGCCAAATATATTGTGCTCGAACTGAATTTAATTTATCAATTGGAGAACATACTTAACCATCAAATTCAGGATGTCTGTTGCACGGCGGTCTCCGCTACGCTTCTGATTCCCATAGTTCTGACAGGTAGCAACATATGTGAATTTCATGTCAGCTACAGCCTCTAAACTGGCATATAGGGATCTATGACTCTTTTTATCCTCCTCAGATGGAATGGTAATAGCTTTATAGCCATCAAGTATTTCTGCCCACAAGATAGAAGAAAACAATACAATCATTACCATGAAGAAATGAAAAGTCATTTTTTATTATGCATAATGAAATTGCATATAAGTGACAGTTATTTGTAGATAATAAAAGGCCAATGCCCAAGATTTGAAAAAGCTATAAATCACACCCCTGCCACAGTACTAACAAGATTCACCTAAATAGCTCAGAATAAAAGAAAATCATTGTTACCCTTTTCATTAGCCATATCAAGAAAAGCCTGGAGTTTAAGAGCCCTCCGGTAGTACATCATTCCCCTAACTGCAGTAATTTATAAGTACAAGAGGGTAAATGTTAATCAACCAAACCCTGCCTGTGGCGATGGAGAGGGAGGAAGTGATCATTTACCTGTCCTGCTAAGAGTTTGTCCTCGTAATGAAGCCCAGTGACGTAGCTGCAATATATTCTCCTCTTTCTCCCATACCTCACTATCTTTCTTACAATCAAGTCGCTCCATGAAGTTATTCCACTCATCTGGCAAAATCACTACATTTTAGCCAGTCCTTTATCAGCAAAATACATTCAAGCTGCATAATGTTAGCTATTACAAACCAGGGAAGATCTTCTGCAGGTAATATATGATTGATACACCATCTTCGTTTTCAACCTCAAGGTCATTCTTAGAATAGACGGTCTCTTCACTGTAGTATGGGGTTAGGACACTGCAAATAAGAAGCAGAATGTTATATATATGTAGGCGCTGGACAATTTCAGAATACATCAGATTTCAACTTGTATGCATCACAAATTGCTTTAGAAATAAACTTTCTAATATATAAGACCTTAGATTTGCAAAGAAAGATAGTAATATTCACAGTTTAAGGAAAACACCATATAACCCTGATGGTTATAGCTTTTATTAGCTCTGTGATGATGAATTAGTTTGATGTCCATAACAAAAGGATGACATTCCTGAAGTTTATTATGCAAAGCATGACATTGGAATATATCTTCACGGCCATGAGTTCTGTACAAGAAACAAGCACCAGACCTGAATGAGAGCATTTTACGAACTCGTGGAGCACGTGGCATATCCATGAACAATGAATTGGTAAAGAATGCAATCCTTCTGCGTGCTTCAAGGTTTGTTGGAACCTCAATAGCAGATTCCCTCACCGTCAAGAGTAAATGAAGACGTCTAATCTGAAACAACGATTATAGAAGCATCTGGATAGTTGATAATAATATAAGCTAAAAAGAGTAACTATTGTAATCCATAATAATATTACTAGTTACCTGTTCCTCCCATTGTGCTGTAACCACGGGAGGGAATACAACAGCTGGTTTTGCATCATTACCAGCAAAAAGTTGCCTTCCAGTGTCTTTGCTACTTTGATTAAGTTCCGCCAGTTCGCTGATGAACATCACATTTTGAAAAAGCAAACATTATTACTTCTAATGAAAGGGCCACAAGCATTACTATATTCCAAGTCCAGAGCAACTAAGTTAACCAACCTGATCTCATTCACCATCATATCACGAGTAAACACTTCTAACATGTCTTGCAACAAGACTACCACTGTACCTCGCTTGGAGGGATCTGCATCTTTCTGTAAGTTTCCAAATAGGATAATTAGAGACAAGAAACCTTTTAAGACTTAAAAAAGCAGATATGATTAATTTCCTTTGAATGACGCACCAAAATTTCCACAAGCTCCACAAACTTCTTACAAAGGGAGGGCAAAAATCCCATTCGAATATTTGTAAGAAGTGTACTCTTAGAGATGTTGCTTTCGACTTCCGTAATGATGACAGAGATTGTCCTGTTCCATAACAAACAATTCAGAACTACTGATAATGATATGGTTTTAACGAAATTTCTATAGCTTCAATTCTATGAGCTAAGTAAGAAAAACAACAAAAGTAGCTAATATGAAATTTTGAAAAACCTTTGTAATGCAATATGAAATTTCAAATTAATGTGGCTCAAACTAAAAATTGATTAGGCAAGTTAACTATTTCTTCCTTTATTTACATTTTGTTGTAAATTGTAAGTGACCAAGAAAGACATTATTATAAATATAAAAAGATTATGGTTTTGCTAACAAGGGCCCTAAGGAATCTAAAATGAAAACTTTTCATGAAAAGTAGAGTATTCAATACATTGGGAATTGAAAAAGCTCTACTTTTAACTACAAACTTCCTATTTTGAATTCCTCAACAAGTTCCCTTAGGGAACTTAAGGGAACTTGTTAGCAAAACCCAATAGATTAATAGATGAAAAACAAAAACACATGGCTAATTTCTATTCATGGAATTCAATAGAAACTGCAAGAGCAAAATTCAGAGTCTTTGTACAATAAAATAACTTGGGAAAGGAAAGCAGGATAGTCTGGATAGAGTGCTAATAGTACTGGATCTCAGTTGTGCTACCCAAAAAAGATGAGCAATCATTTATCTATAATCCTACACTGTTAATGCTTCTAGCATAAAGCGTGAACTAACATGGACAAACATCAACAGGGAAAGATACTAAGAGTTACCTTTTCTCAGCTTCTCCAACCACCAAAGTATTGAGGACATGTTTAAAAGATTCATAGCATTCAATCACAGCACACTTCATATATTCGTCTGCATATATGCGCTTCCAAAGATCGGATTCCCTTCCATGAAATTGAGCTGCCATATCCAGTGCTACGGGAATCTGCAAACGTGGACAAGGACACAATTATATGAACTGGCATCAAACATGAGAATATTAAAAATCAAATCACACTGACCTTGCTTGCAAGCAGAAACGGTGGCCACTGAATTATTTTCAGGCTAGGATCTGATGAGTAAGGAACCAACAAAAGATCCATCTCCCTGGAGTGTGATGCAAACAAAGTTTAATCCTTAATAGGTGATGAATGATAATCAAAAGATGAAGGAGAAAGAGTAGAAGCTAGGATTGAGAACAAAAGAAAGCAAATAAAGAGTTTGACTCTGAGGCCTTTCCTATCACTTATGATATCTTCCTCACGGAAACTGCAAATAACTTCATTCCACAGTTGGGCAAATTTAGCAGCTTCACTCCTTCTGCTTGCAGAAATCTATACAAGCATGGAAACATAAGCCATGATAAATAATAACATTTAGCTTACTCTACTTAGAAATGAAAATGTGAAAGATACCTCAGCGAATCGCTTTGAGAAAGTGAATCTCTTTTTCTGTTTATTGTCAGTAGGAACCAAGTATGTGTTGAATGCACCAGGCAATGACTGAAACCGTGATCTTAGCATGCTCAGAGTGCGTATCTGTGTCAGAAAATAGATAACATTAACTGGTTGTTATAAGATTCTGACTTGAAGTTTTTTCTCTTTTTGGTTCCTAAATCCAAACTAAAGTTTTCCTATAAAATGGTGATACAAACCAATACAGAAGTCAATTCTCAAATTAGCAAGCTAGAAATAAGAAGAAGAAAATGACAATGACCTCTCCTAGACGCTCAAAGGCACCAATAACACCACCGCACAGAGTTGAGAAGATAGAATACCAAATTTGAGTGTCCATGAAATAAACCTGCATTCAAAATGTCAAAAAAAAAGAAGATATTAAACTGAAATTTTTTTTCCCAAACAGAAGATAATATATGTGAACATAACCGATAAATATAGCATACACACCATAAGTACAGGAGCCCAAAGTGCAATAACTGCACCATAGTTATGTTTAGCTGCATAGACCGGGAATATTGGATCAATAGAATTATCAGAAATTTACAATAGAAGCATTAAAAAGAAGAAAAAACTACCATTGGGGAAGAACTCATGCCAAGCAAAATCAACATGGTGAATGCTCATTATGTCTTTAGTTGGCTTAACTAGAGGTTTGATCTGAAGACAGAGACAACAGTTAAAAGAGATCCAACAACTTCACAAGGTACTATTAGGAAAATAACAACTATTGTACGTGTAAAATTACCTGGACAAAAAAGCTGAAAGAAAACTTGGAAGCCAAAAGAAGCACCCAGAAAAGAGTGTACCTGAAATTCAACAAAAAAAAAAAAAAAAAAAAATTAGACGACGAGACAAATTTCAAACAAACAACAGGAGCACAAACCTCAAATAACTTGAATGATATAGTGTTATGTGAAACTCACTTAAGGAGAGAGAATTGACTTTCATGCATTCCTCTTCCAACATAGATTCTTGGCTGCACAGGGAGAAATAATCATTCAGAAAATGGACAAATGGTGCACAAAGGTCCCAGGTTATTTAAAAGAGAAGCATTTTTCAGCAATGCATAATGGCTGTTGAAAGATTAAAAGTCACTAACTCCTAGTAATATTCATGCATTTAGATTTTAGAACATCCAGAGAAGAGTGGCTTAAAATACAAAAATCATCAGGCCTCTGGTTTGGCAGTCACCCACTTCATAATAAGCAGGTGTTTCTCCTCCCCAGATTCGAACTCAAACCTCGAACCCCAATCATACAAATAAAAAAGGACTACAAACTTTGATGCTTTAGTAGACCATCGATGCTGTCATTATGAATGTACAAAACCATAGGCACTTAAGTACATTGACACAAGTTTCATACCAACAGAACCATTTCAATTTATAATTTAAAATAAGAGGACACAAGTACCTGTGACCACCATAAGAGGAACCTAACTATGTGCCAATCTGAGTTTTCAATCCAACGCCTGAGCATCGGGAAAAAAAAGAGAATAACTGCTAGTAAATTTGGAATCAGATATACTGCAACTGCCAGGATATAAAGTGGTGGAATGCCCTTTATTTGATGAACAAAGGAAAGCAACTTCTTGATATTCTCAGGAGAAGTCTTGAAGGAATGCACGTAAAGGAGTGGAAGAATGATAACCCAAAAAAGACTAACAATGACTTTGAGAAAATTTCGTAGCACATTAGTGAATCTCCACCGATGATAGCCTGGAAAGTTCAGGGCCAGGTCCAAGATGCCTAAATCAAAATAAAGAGGAACAAATGACATGTCACTTCTGACAGTAGCATGATAAGTTTCCATATGTAAAGCCACTTAAGTGAACATATCATACTTTGAAGTAAGCGCAGAATGGCTGCAGTGATGAATATACTAGAGAGACTATATAAGATATCTTTCTGAAAGACATCCATCAGTGAAATCCCTTTCCATGCAATAATGAACATCACCTATGATAAGAATGTTCAGGCCTTGTCAGAACAAAAATCAAGGAATGTTGACACAAGCATTTCCTTCTATCGAAAAGAATACCTGCAAACCCAGTAAATAGAAGGTCCAAAGACGATCAAAACTGTGGAAGATGTGCCAGAATGACCTGGTCTCAACAAAAATTGATTTTCCAGTTCTTCCAGATTTTGTAGGAGCAAGTTTTCTTCCCTGACATGGAATTTATATAAGCACTGAACCAAATAAGCATTTTACACACAGGCGAGTAACTTGTAAGAGGAAAAAAAAAAAACCTGTACCGAATCAAATGTCGATTTAAAAAATTCACCATCGTCACGCATGGGCCATCCAAGAGAAAAGCAATCAGGTGTCCTGAAATAGAATTCAACTAAAGTTAAAACACTAAATTAAAAGATCAAACACACCAAAGAAATCATTCATTAAGAAATAAATAAGAATCTAAAACCAAACGAACCAGAAATACTCATTTAGATCATCATAGTTGCACCAGGATGAGTGAGGAGCAGTTCCATTTTTGCTCTTCTGGGCTTCCTGGATAGATTAACATGATTTTAACTCATCACCAAGGAGATATACCTGAAGTATGCTGACAATGTCCATATCAGACAAAATTATACCTTTTCAATCACTCGGTATATGGGAGTTATAACCTTGCGCAGGAATGCCTCATCATGACCACCATAAGATGGCTTGATATTTTCACCAGTAACAATGCTGACATTTCCAGCCAACAAACCATGAAGTTCATATGCCATCTGAAGTTATAGTTGGGTATGAGTACAAGCAGAACATTACTACTAAATACTAAACTATTAAAGGAAACAAAAACAAAACAAGAGTTACATTTCATTTGCAAAGACATTCTGGCAGAATATATTGCGCAACATATGAAAAATCTGTACTCACATTGTGAAATATGTAGCATAGACACTCTGGCATGAAGCGAAGATTGGAAGCTTCGCCCCAAATGAGAAGATACAAGCCCATATAAAGTAACTTCCGCTGCTGCATCTCTTGCTGGCCTTGAGGAAGTCTATGCGAAAGAACAAGACAACCACTTTCAGCATAAAAAAATCTCGGACATTATTCTTAAAAATTTGATTTTCAAGGGTGGGAGATGAACAGGACAATTGTTTGCTGATGGAGATACTATTACATCTTACCGTAAACTATGTTTTCGTCCCAAAAATTTGCACCATGTTTTGTAATTCTTAAAGAGATTATTCATCACTGCATTAATGGCACGATCATCAAGCTGCAGTTGTCCAAAAAAGAGAGATAAGAGAAAGTTACAGTGGAATTTAACTAGAGACCAAAACCAAAGCATGCTACCCTGATAGTGATAACTAAACAAGTAATTTTGACCAGAGTTCTCTTGACTTATTGTTTAGCTCCAATAGTATTTAGTCTGTTATGCATTTTCCAACAACAGGAAGATGTGAGAGAAAGCTACTTGCCTTGTTGAGTGGCTCAGGTTTGGGGTTGAGCCTTATGTGAGAGTTAGCAAGAAGCAGAATCAAATGCTCTCTCTGGTTCCTGACATTGTCCCTCTGAGCCAAAATAAACCAAACACATTAACAATTTGTGGAGGCTATACAAAACAGTTCTAGTTAAACATAAATCTTTCTCCTATCTCATTCTGTTTAGGTGCAAAATACATGCCTGGAACCCAAACATGGCCCTAAGCCAATCAAGCAGGTCCAAATCTCCAGTTCTCTGCCTCTGTTGCTCAAATGAACTGGGCCAGCTCAAGCCACGAGTGTTCCAGAGTGCAGAAACAGCTGCCTTAATCTATAACATTGAAAGAAAACCAAGGAACTCACTTATTGCAATGCCAAGCAAAACACAGATAGACTCAAAATCAATAGGGATATACCTCTTCAAGCTGCATAATAGGCTGAGAAGCCCCGGCAGAATCCAACGGAAGAATGTTAAAAGGCACATAAATCTCGGTTTTTTCCTGGACATCTCTAGCAGCTGCAATAATCTGAATAAACAAATTGCATTACTGTTAAGCCTCCAATATATGAATACTGAAAGAAACTTATGTTGCAAGTAACTCATTTTCACAACAAAAGGAAAATGAAATGTATATCATAAATAAATCAAGACTAACCTCTGGAGCTACTTCTTCAACCTTCTCAGTCTTGTTAACAGCACAGAGCACTTCAAAAAGCACCCCAGCAGTCTGGTAAGCTTTACCGAGCTGCGCTCTGCAACAAAGGAATTTCAAAGGCAGAGGAAAAGGAGGAACAAGTTAAGCTTAGAGTGAAGAGGTATGAAACTATGAGGTATCCCCATCTTAACAAACTGCAAAACTTTTCCTAATTTTCTTTGTTTTCATTAATAATCCCAAAATGCTATTTTTTTTTTTAAAGATTTGTATAAAAAAGGAAAGTTTTTACAAATATTTCAAAGCAGAACGGGATGAAAATAATATAACATTTTTATAATTAGGGTCTTGCTATGGAGTGTGATAAGCCTAAGGTCATCAGTTAATGGATCGATAAAAGAAAAGCTTGTATTGTGAATCTAAATATAACACTTTTCTATATCTTAAATACATTATTTTCCCATATAAAATTTCCTTTCTTGATTCGACACAATGCCTTAAAACACCCATCCTCCTTACAATTATTAGTAAAAACAGAAATAAAAACAAAAAACAGGAAACAAAACAAACTTCCACTTATATTGAAGTTTGTGGAGAATGATTGTCCACACAAAATTTTGGCAGCATAAAAGGGTGTATATATATATATATACATAATATGTACCTGTCAGCTTGCTCTCCTTGGTCAAGAGCTCTGACATAATGCTCATAGTATTGCTGATAATAAGCTTGAATTTCCCTTGCATCTGTCTTCTTAACCCGAGAGGCAAGACTTGAAGCATTGTCCTGCGCTCAGTTGGACAAATTATGTAAGTTCAACTACGAATCAAAATCCTATTATTCTTATTCTTATTCTTCACAAACACCCTTTTAATAATAGTTCAGTTTTACGGTACAACTGAGTGATACTACATTCATTACACTCGGAATTTTGTACAAGTTTTCATTTTGAAACCAACCCATAATCAGTTATTGGGAATATGAATTTCTAGTCACCAATTACAGATGAGCAAAGGTTAGCATCACACTTTTCATCACATCTATTATAACACATCCTTTATTATTGATGGATTTCATATGAGATTTACATAAATCCATCCGATAGAGAGTGAATTGAAGATGGATATGATAAAGAACGTCTTCTTAGCATTTTTCATTACAGATTTCTACCTAACCAATACCACCCCCCACTGCTCCTTTCCAAAAGAATTTCCCAAAGAACACGATTTGAGTTCTTGAAACCCATTGTCGCTTGGGAATGAAGTACGGTGTCTCTGGAGTCCATTACAGTACGTCAAGGTAACAAACAAGAGAAATTTGGTGTAACGGTGATGAAATTGGATCCTACGGTGTGCTTTGATTGGGAAAGTGACTTACACCAATAATAAATAAACTGAACAAAATTAACACGCCATTTGACTCTGCCACACTTCTATTGCATAATAAAGATGAAATAGATATAGATTTAAATATACATGAGAAAATGTTTTTTAACCTATGTTTTTATCTGTCTAAAAAAAACAATGATTTTTTTGCTTAGCGTAGAAATTATAGATGGATATAAGAGTTTAATTTCTATGTATTGTAATTGTAAGGATTTTTACGTTGACATTCAATAATATCTTGACAAATTAATATTATTGTTGTTATTTCTCTCTTATTTATTAAAACAAAAGCATACATATCAAGATGTCAGTAGATGTCAGCATATTACCTTAATCTTAAGTATAAACGAGTGTTGAGAAATATTACATTTTGCAGTTGAAAGAGTTTATAGAGAGTTTAGTTAAACTTATCTTATTATATATTCATTTAAGTACGAATGGTTCGTGCTTTATACGAGTTCGATCATTGACAGCAACAACTCTTGATCAGGCTTTACTTACCTCCCAACTGAATCCCGGATTAGTCAGTAGTAAAGACTCTGGACATCAGGACGGGGTCAAAGACCCTCCGGACCAAAAAAAATGTTTGAAAAAACTTATGAAAACAACTAAGGACATTCTTATAAAAAAATTTAAACTTGTTTCAATAATGTTATTAGATAAGCTTATGAAATAAGCTCAACAGAGCTTACGTAAAGATTACAAATTCTTATATAATTAAAAAGCACATATTTTTCAATGTATTATATCTCAGAGCTGAATACTCAAATAAATAATGAAATTCATGCAAACATGAAAAAGGTTTCAGAGAGGAATGAAATATACATTAAAAAAAAAACCGAATATAGGATTCTATATATTTTAAAGATGGGTCATTTAAAATTTGGGTTTTCCTAACATTGATTTTGATGTTTAAGCAACATTGCTCTATGCAAAATTGACATGAGGACGGAAGTTGTCGAATCGGAAAAATGAAAAAATGGTGTATTAGCCATTAATTAAGTATTATATTAGAAACACTTTTTGTTATTAAATGAAAAGCTGAGAGAAAATACTAAACATTTTGCATGAAGCTGCATGTTGGTGTTGTAAAGAGAGAAAGAAGAAGAGAGTTAGTTAGTGATAAAAGTAACGCACCCTCTCCAATCTCTGCAACAACAATGTCTTAAACTGCCTCACACCACGCCCGCTGGAGCTCTGGTCCAATCTGTGCGCCTTCTCGAACGCATAAAAACGACCTAATAATTCCAACACACAAACAACGACACATTACACACCAAAACTTGCAAAACCTATGACATGAAAATTTGGTGTAACTGTAATTAACAACATACATAGATAAGCAACCCTTGGTCGCTCGCTTTCGATCTCATTAGCCACTCGAAGAATGGGCGAGATGGAAGCCAGTGACGATGGCACCACGTCGTTGTCAAATACTTCCGTCGAGAATGTCGTCATGGCGGCACTCCTTGATGGACGCCGTGTTAGCGTCTGCGGTGCCGCTGCCTCCAGACTCGACATCTCTCCTGTGCGTGGACCACCACCTCAACAACTCCTTCCTCTCTCTTCCCTTCCCTACATCATGCAAGGCATCTCTCATCATTTACAACCAAGGTTTTAAATCGTGATCGTAGTTATCTTGCATTTACAATTGTTATGAACAATTGTGAAAAAATATGATTAATACAGACACCGTTGAAGTCACGATGTAGTTGTGGAGATTACCAAAATTATAACATTGCAACCCAATTATATTTTCAGCCTCATAATTTTAAACTCTTATCCCAACAAACTTCTCTTCCCTTTGGTAGCTCAGAAAATCAATTGAATGATTTCTTGGCTAACCAAAAGGAACCAAAACACATTGCAAATAAATATATTCTAGATTCTTGTAGTGACGAGTATTGGATTGATCATTGACGTTGGGTTCAACTTCACACTCTAAATTAACATTGAAAAATCATGTTAGGCATTGAATTGGCATTATGTTGAACCCAATATCAATCCAAACACACACTAAATGCATGTTTGATGCATGTTTGACAATGAATTCAAGTTTGGAATGTAATGGAAATGAGAAATATGTACTATTGTCCATCAAAGAAAAAGCAATTCTGCTATAGGTAAACATATTAATATTTTGGTGTCAAAATAATGGAGTTGTACCTCTTGTGTAGAATTTAGAATTCAAAACTAGAGAAGAAGAGAAGAGAGAAAAAAGAAAAAAAATGGAGTTTCAGAAGGTGCCGCAGTGGCACGTTGCAATTGTCATTAGGGACACATCAAAGAAAAAGGGATGGACAAGAAGAATGAAGCGCCACATGGCAGAAGGAGAGAAGGGGTGATTAGATGTCAGAGAGAAAAGTGAATGATTGGATGAACAACATTTTCGGAGACCCATGAGAACCAAAACCAGAAAAATAATAAAAAAAAAGACAATTGGGTGAGTCTGTTTTCCTCTTTCTGTTTGCATTTTCTTTCTTTTTCTCTTCTTTGTTCCATTATGAGTTGTTTATTATATGCATATACAACACGATATTACTCGAGAAAACTAACTAATTAACCAACATAGGTCAATGTAGTCTTAGATATTTGAAACCATCTACCTTGACTATGCTCCAAATCCAAAGCTTCTATGGCATTTCCTTCCGCAAAATCATGTGGTTCTACTACATTTCATGTAATTTACTTAAATTGCCTAAACCTAATTGTTTTTTTTTAATTATAAAACTAACTAGGGTTTGTATATGCGTACGATCCAAGAGTTAGTCAGAAAAATTTATACTTATTTTAAAAAATATAATAAAATGACTTCTAAAAAATTATTACATAACACCTGATCATATATATTTTAACAGATAAACAAAACTATTTTGTATGATACTTAGGAGAAAACCTTTCATACACTTTGGCTTTCATGTTATTGTAGCCGTTCAGTAGTTTGCAGTCTCATGCCACAACATTGAAACTTTTGAAGGACCAAGCACCATTGAGCATCCATTTCTGAATTCTATGATTCTGGGAGATAAGAAGACTCCTATCAACTATATTATGTCAGGCACAAAAAGTGAGACAACAAAGAAGACTAAAGTTTGTATCATGCATTAAATTATGCAGGGCAACAGGTGGAATCACATCCACACCAGATCTGCATAAAACATATACTAAGAAAGCATTCAGATATAGAATTTACTAAAAAATGGGATTATTACAAATATTATTTTTTTATATAGAATTATGCTAAATATTTTGGTTGCCAACAAATGATTTGATTTCATAAAAAATAAAAATAAAAATGAGAGATTCATACTGTTATGTACAGTACTATATATACTAGGCCACGACCAGGGTAACAATCAAGTTTGTTCGAGGTAGGCCATCGCCCTACCACTCCAAGATAGACTTATCATGTCACCCTATCTCTAAATGGATGTCTGACCATTGATGTGATGATGACATACCATGTCACCTTATTTCTGATAATTAGATGTTAAAATTTTTTAAACGATCAAAAAACTAATCATATTTTTTTTTCTTATCTCTCTTCAACTGGACTCTCTATTATCGGAGAGGATGGATTCGACATTTACGGCATTACATCCTCCTTTTATCACAAGTAGGTGAACTTGGCATGATTACATGATAAGACATGAACTCCCTCAACCTCTATAAATAAGGCCTATCGGGAAGTATTCGAGGAACCCATTTGAGATACTATATTATGAGGATATTGTTCTCAATAATTATATTTTTTAAACACATTTTGAGGACTTGTTTTTTTTGATATTCTCGAGACACGTGTATAACAAGATGATAAAAAGTAAGTAAGAGATATAAACAAATAATGATTTTTTGTTTGGACCGTAAGTATGCTTCTTCATGTTAACATCCAAACCTTATTGTCTATAAATTTTTTTCAGTCCCGAGTTAATGTGGTCAATGCAATAGTTGTATTATATATATATATAATTTATTGTTTATATCCATGAATTGTATCAATCTGGTAAACTTTTAATTTAAATATTTTAACTCAATCTTTATATTTTGGAATTTAGTTCTAGCTTTAAGATCTTATCTCTTTTTTTAGTAGGCGCACAAGTTTTGTTTTGGTTTTGTTATGTGTTACATGAGTTTAGATATTGCCAATAATCTCTTTCAGCACAAGCTGGTAAGAAGTTTAGGTACAATTGTTCGGAATTTTTGTAAGCAATGAATTTTCTTCTCACTCAGGAGATTTTATTTTCTATTTGGCTCTGGGGTCTGAGGAGTAGTCAGTCAGGAAAAATATACCAGATGGTACTACTACAGTTTCCCTTTACTCCGTTTGGTGAAGCTTGTCAAGAAATGGATCCAACGATCATACATAAGTGCCGGTTTGTTTTATAGTTGGTAGGCATCAAAACTCTGTTTGGGGTCTCAAACCCAGTTATTACAGTAACTCCATGCGTTTGTTTACGAAACTCCGTTGAAAATAATTGATTCTTGGTGGGTCAAAACTGAGTTTTGTGAAAGCAAAAATTTCTAGCTTTTCCATTAAAAATAATTGATTCTAGATGTAAAACCCATAAAATTCTACATATGCCTTGTTTTATTAGACTTAATGACTGTAGTTATTTGATTTAAACAATGTACTTTTTTAATCTTTTGTTTATGAGACTTCTAAAGTTAATTAACACTTGATAGTTGTTATCTTTTTGTTGTTGATTTAGTAAAATAATTTTTTTTATAAATGAATTTTAGCATTGTTAATTTGAAATGTTTGTTAGTGAACTGTTTATTGTCGCTAAAACTTCATGTTAATCAAGTCATGCATAATTTAAGTGACAATTAATCTTGATATTTACTGACAATAGCAATTGCTGGGAAAAGCCAGCTATAACTTTTAGCGGCAATAAAAAAAGCTAGTAAATGAGTTTAGAGAGCACTTCAAAAATCACATTTAGAGTCATTAAAATAGCCAAAATAATTACCGCTATAATTTATGACTTTCCTTAGAAATTAATTGAGTCTTTACCAACATGCTCTATAATTGTCGATAATACTTTTAGCAATACTGGATATACCTGTTAATTGATAATTGCTGCTAAATGTTTTAGCGACCATTATTATTGTGCTAAAAATACATTTTGTTGTGGTGAATTGAACCTAAGTTTGTCCTTATTATTGACTAACCAATTTAATGTTCCTGATAAATAAAAGAACAAAATGATCTCGCGTGTGTGTTTCATGCTCAAGAACATATTGTCCTTTAGAGAGGCACCTCGAGTGTTTAGAGAAATTGAACAGTACGTAAAATATCAGGGTTCGATCCGCAAAATTACTCTTGCCTCTTACCTATTTTTATTCCTCTCCCCCATCCCCCGTGAGTTCCTAGGGCCTTCCGAATGGTGAGCGAGAACATTTTCTTCCCTCATATGTTCAATTACAAAATAATCAAAATCAACAATCAAGTTTTTAACTTTAGGTTAAAGTAATCTTTTGGTCCCATACGTGACATTGATTTTCAATTTGGTCCCTACACGTAAAAAATTATCAATTTGGTCCCTATACGTGACACTGGTTTTCAATTTGGTCATCACCGCTAATTGGTCCCTATATAAGAGGACCAAATTACAAATTATTGTCACATGTAGGAACCAGTTCAACAAAAAAAAATTGAAATCGGTCCCTACATGTGACAATTATTTTCAATTTGGTCCCTATATGTGATAATAATTTGTAATTTAGTCTCTCTTATATAGGGACCAATTAGCGGTGAGAACCAAATTGAAAACCAGTGTCACGTATAAGGACCAAATTGACAACTTTTTACGTATAGGGACCAAATTGAAAATCACTGCCACGTATAAGGACCAAAATATTACTTTAATCTTAATTTTATTTATACACCTGAGCTGATGTGGATCTCTAAACTGGAAATTCCTAGTGACTTGCCCTGTGATCAATTGAGAATCACTACACCTTCTGCACCACCTCCTTCGCTAGCTTATTCCTGCGATCAGTGCCTCATACTCAGTTTGTTTATTATTGGTCGAGAATCCAAATTTGGAGGATTGTTCGAACGTCACACCTTCTAGGCCTTTACATTGGATGAACCGTCAACAAATAAAGTCCACCAAGTTGGATCCTTTATCGGTTAAGTTGGGGTTAATCCGACTATGAAATCAGACAAGCATTGTGCTTCTATTGGTTCTTTGGTTTCATAATGGAGGCCGAACTCCGAAAGTTATTGATCCAGGTTATCATCCGACATCCCAATTATGGTTCATGAGATGATTTATTCTCAGCTAAATAATTTCGAGGAATATTTCATTTTCACGTTCACACGTGAGAATGGAACTTTTAACTTTCGTTTACTAATTTTACTTCAAGACGTCCTTTACATCTGAAACGATTTTTTATTTCTCGTATCAAACATGGAAAAAACTTTTATTTTTACCTCACTTTTTCAGGAATATTAAAATATGAGTGATATGAAACACTACATAAGGAGGAAAAAATAAAACATTTTGGGTGGTATTATTTGCATTTTAGATTAGGGAGTTGTTACCTGCAACCCTACACATGGGCATCCACCCCCATACAACATTTTAAATCTTTTTTTATTACTAAATTATCCTTAATAAACCTATTTACTCTAATTACTTGCTAAAAATCATCACTCACCACCCTCCTCTCTCATCTCCCTCCACCCTAGAGAGGAATAGAAGCTTACCAGAGATGAAGAGAGAGGAGGCGAACGTCGAGGAGAGGAGCGGAGCAGAGCACTTACAGAGAAGGAAGATGATGAAAAAATGAAGGAATAAGGGGGTAGGGGGTGTGTGTCGACGTGAGAGAAAGGAGGGGAAAGGGGTTTGAAAGTAAGATGGGCAATTTTGTAATTTCACACACAAAAATTAGAAATGTGGGGGTGGATGTGCATATAGAGGGATACATGTAGCAGCTCCCTTTAGATTATGGGTACTGTTTTTTATACCACAAATTTTTCTAATACACCACAAAAATTTGAATATCCCCAAAATACCCCCGCTGTCTCATTTCTGGTATGTATGTGTTTAGGACTTGGTTACCGGAATTACATTTCCGGCACTATAAAATTATAATACCGGAATTATAATTCGGGTATGTTACTGACATTTTCAATTCTTTAAACAGTATACATGAATTAAATTTCCTGCATTACAAAATTACAATATCGGAACTATATTTCTGGTATGTTACTAAAATTACTGAAGTTCTTCTCCCCCCTCACCTTCTTAATGACTCTATCACCGGAGGAAACCCGACCTCACCTGATTATACTTTCTTCAATTCCATCAAAATCAATGCATAAAATAACCACTTGCGCCCCCAAAATCTTGTTGGGGTTTTCTATCCTTTGCAATTTTGTACATGTTAAGTAGGGGTGTTCGCGGATTAGATTGGATCGGTTTTGAGCTAAAAAGTCATCCGATCCAATGATGAAAACATCGTGCGGTTTGGATTGGATCGGTTTGCTTCCTTCAAAAAATCCGATCCGATCCGATCCGATCCGATCCGATCAAATCCAATCAAATGCGTTTTGGATTGGATTGGATAATTCGGTTTTTGTCATACTTTATTTTTTTTCTAATGTCAAGTGTCCTTTCTACTTATTTAATAGTGGTAAAAGATAATCTTTGTTTTAATTTAGGAGTCTGAGAAGAAAAAAATTATTGATATTTTTAACACGTTCTTTTATATTAATTCTCTATATCTACTGCCACTTATCCTATTTTTTTCCCCTTGAATCAGCTACAAATAAATTGTAGCCAATTATTTTTCAAATTTACTTAATTGTTTTCCTATTTTTCATGATTACTCAATCAAATATATATATGATATGCATCAAAACTTTTAGTAAAATATAACTTCAAGACATTAATATTTATTCTAAATAGTCTTATATATGTCATTCCAACAAAAATATTAAAAAAATGAGGGATATAAAAGTATAAAGAATAATGTTTAAGTATGAGTAATACTATAACTTCAAAAAGAATAGTATATGTATATAATAGATCGGTTTGGATTGGATTGGATTGGATTTCACTATATGATCCAAAATCCGATCCAATCCAATAAAAAATTGCGGTTTTTTCGGTTTTCAGTTTTTTCGGTTTTCGGTTTTTCGGTTTTCGATTTTTCGGTTCGGTTTTTGCGGTTTGAATCGATTTGGATCGGTTGATGAACACCCCTAATGTTAAGTGTCTCAGAAGAGTAAATTTATATAGAAACTTGTGTATTTTATACTTTCAATATATCGAAAATATAATTTGTATATGAAATTTAGTTCCTGTATGTTGTCTAAAGAATTTCTAATATATCAAAAATATAATTCCGGTATTGTAATTTTTTAGTACCAAAAATTCAATTCCGGTATACTGTGTAATTATTTTTTTACATACCGGAACTATAATTCCGGTATTGTAATTTTATAGTATCGAAAATTTAATTATGGTATACTGTCTAAATTAACAATGTCAGTAACATACCAGAACTATAATTCCGGTATTGTAATTCTATAGTACCGGAAATATAATTCCGGTAAGTAAAGCGGATATTTTGGGGATATTAAAAATTTTTGTGGTGTATTGGAAAAACTTGTGGTGTAAACAGCAACACCCATAGATTATACAGCCGTAGAACTGCAGGCCTTTTATTCCAGAGCCCAATGTAGATCAACATCGGTGCTGGGCTTTTAAAATGGAATGCGTTTCTCGTCTACTTCAAGCATGGGGCCTTCTTTGTAATTTTGCAACCAGTCTGGCCCGAATTTAACTCGGCTTCCATGAGTTAAAGGGAGAAAACAACAAAAGGAAAGACTGACAGGGTTCAAGTTTTCGTTGTGTCTAATTCATAATGTACCTATCATTTATCCTAAAGCTTCAAAAAACAATTATGTTGGCAAAGAAAAGTTTTAGTGTTTAAGTTGAGCTAGTTGGACAACTCTACCCTCGAAAGTAAGAGATCATTTCTGAACGCTTCAATTTGAAGATACCATCATTGGAGGTCAATCCCATCATTTTCGTTTTAACTTTTAAACGTTTATTCATGGGGTTGAGAATCGAACGTGTGAAATGTGATTCATTTCTCACATTTCACACAAAAGTAGTTTTTGAAAAAGTGCGGAATGTTGAACTTAATTTTAATTTGGTCCCAAGGGCCAACCAAGGTACTTCTAGTATAACTAGAATAATAGTCATCATTGTGGTTGGCCCAACTTCCTTTATTTTTATGGTCTTTCCCATTTCTGCCTTTTCTATCCCATACCCCACTTCCCCTTATCTTTTTTTTATTTATTTATGAAACCCTTATCTTTAATCTATTATTTCTCCTTTTCATTTCTCTCATATAACATTTACAAATTAACAATTAATATACTAACATTTGCCTATCAACAAAAAAAAATTACAATACAATAACGCCCATAAATTGGTCTTACATCACATGAAACGAAACTTACCGTAGTTGTATAAAGTTATAATAAATAAACTATATATAAATATAAATAAAATATCATTTCATATCAAAATTCATAATTTAAAAAGTCGTGCTATCAACACATTCTTAAACACACTTCCATTTAACATATTCTTTATTACTAGCTGAATTTCACGAGACCCTATAAGCATATATGTGCCTTTTGTTTTTGGGTTGGATAAACAGAATCTCATCTCAATCATTTCTAGTTGTCACGATAAGATGATACCAACCTCAACCTCTCCTCAACTTTTTAAACAGAAATGCAAAAAGCAACCCATTCCAGCTATCTTCTCAATACAAAAGAAGGCAAGGAATAAATATATAAATTAAGGATCATCATATTCATATTCCAACCCCTATTTTGCCCATTGGCGTTCCCCTGGCCTGTTGTTTAATTTAAATTAAACTAAATTATTATAAATTCCTTTTCCACATGTTGCTAATGACAGTTTGTAGACCTTTATTATTTCATGAGATCTAATACCAAATTGTTTCAACTAAAGAATAAGGGTGGCCAGCTAAAAAAGATTATATTATATGACTCAAAGACAAATACGAAACCTAAGCCAAATGATTTCGATGCACATATGCAATTATGACGCCCATGCTCATCTCCTTCTGTAATTAATATATGTATGTATTTGTTATGGGTCCTACAATATACATATAACATAAATCCAAAGTTAGTTAAGAGGAGTTGATCCAATTTAACATAATGTAGATTTAAAAGGGATACGGGTTCCCCGTGCTAATTAAAAAAACAATTCTCCACTCCCAAAATAGAAATATATTGTTCCTTCGGTTAATCATGAAGGTATTTTATTTTTTTAATGAAAAAATAAAAAAAATAAAATAAGATTCATTGATCCTTCATCATTCATGACCCACCATATTTTGGACTACATATTTTAGGGCATGCTTGGATTATCTCCATTTTTTGTTTTCATTTCCGAATTTCAAAAATAATTACAACACAAATAATTACAGAATATATTTATTATTTCCAAAGATTTGTGTAGGAAATAACGAAAACAAACAAAAAATTGTTTTTCTGTGTTTCCTGTAGAAATTTTTGTAAATAAGAAACGGAATTAAAACAATGTGATAGTTTTGTAATTATTTGTGTTATAATTATTTATAAAAATAAGAAATGAAAATAGAAAACTAAAAACAAACTAAACAAGCCCTTAGTCTTCTGGATTTAGAGCCTAATAAGCCTCCTCCATCGTCAGGGATGCAGCCAATGAGCCTGATGCCCCGATTTTTTTTTTTTTTATTATTTGTTTGTGTATCAAGGGAATCTCTCAATTAATAGATAACATATTTAAGGAACTCAAATATCTATCAATTTTGTTGAGTCTTATTGGTAAAACCTCAAACTTTATTTTTTGGTTTGAAACTTACCACAATTAGATTTAGCTCCCTAGTGGGTCCATCAGGGTGTCCTCACAGCTTTGACCCTTTGGACCGGCTGTGTGATTAATCTTCGATTCGATAATGATCAAGGACGTAGCTACATATAGTTGGAAGGGACCTGGCCTTCCTTAAGTTTTTTTTATAAAGTCTAATATTAATAAATTTTAAATCTAAAATTATTAATAGGCATGTAAATTATTTGTGTTATGTCACTGGTTGTTAAAAACTAGAAAAATTATTCTTATTTCTCACACTTCCTATTTTTACAGCTACTATAGAACAACTGTTTTTCAATTATGAATTATAGTTAAAATTAAACTTCATAATAAGAAGGAAGATAATGTTTTGAATGATGGTATGCTAGTATGAGTTGAAAAAGAAACTTATTAAAGAGTTTAGTGTGGATTCAATTTAAGACGATTTTCATAACATGCAAGGGAGATGTTCTATATTTTTATAAATTACTGATGTAATTAGCGTTTTGGAACATATTTATGAGTATTTTGTATGAAATTTGTTGCATATACATATTTGTTGGATGAATAATAATTTTTATAATTGGCCTTTCCCATATCCAAGTCTGGCCCCGTCCTATGCAAGGATGGACATCTAGTGTTTTACACATGGGGTTGGGCTGCCTCCCAACTGGACGACTCTAGAAATCGAATTTGCATTCTTTTCTTTGGGGGAGAGTCACGCTACCAACTCTACCACCGCCGGGTTGGTGGTGATACCCTAATCTTTATTGTGTTTTTTTTTTCTTTTTATTTGTTTTTACAAACAGAATTATAGATACATAGCATTTTTATTCTCATGCATGAATGCAATCTTTTACGTTTAGCAAAGATTTAGAAAAAGAATAAGTAATGAAATGGGGAAAACATAAATAACAATAAAGAACTTATTATGATTATAAAACTTTATTGAAAAATATTATTATAATAATAGGGTTAAGGTGTGTTTAGACTTTGGAAGCAGATATCTTTATATATAAAAGGAAGGTAGTGATTGAGGGTAAAAATATAAAATCATGTGTGTAAAAAATAAATAATTTTTTGTTAAGAATTTATTGGTATAAATGTGTAGGTTCGTTATATGATATTAATATGTGTTGGTCAGCAATTCTATTTAATATTTTTAATATATTAATTTTAAGTTTAACTAATTTTTTTTCATTAATTTCATAGTATTTACCTTAAATATTTTATAAAACATAAAAATAATAACTTATACTAATATTTTTTGGGTTTAGTCGTTATACATTGTTAATGTGTAAAAAAATTTACACTATCAACAAATCAAGATTTATCACATCATTAAAAATGTTAGACTCTTACATTTGTAAAAATTTTAATAAACATTGGGAACTATTGGAGTTCTGTTATGTAATTATGTGAATTTGCTAAAAAGGAAGAAACCTCATTCTTGGTTAGATGTGAAGATGAACATTTCTTGGATCCTTGGTCTTGCTAGTTTAGAGGAGTGTTGTCATAGCAATATTCCTATAGATGAAGCAGAATTTCATGTGTCCTTTTATGTGCAGAATGGTGACTGGAACTAGGAAGCCATTGAATTGCATATCCCGAGTCCTTTGTGTGATAGAATAAATAGTGTATCTCCACCAAATGAACCTGATGGGAGGGATATGTCTAGTTGGAACCTGAGTTCGGATGGTGCATTTTCTCCCAAGTCCTCATATCAAGCTTTATGCAGCATGACAGATCCTGAGCCTGAGATTATTCCTCTATTTGGGAAAATTTGGCAATGGAAATGTCCAAACAGAATTAGAAATTTCCTATGGAAGCTTGTGCATGGAAAATGGTTAACTAATGAAGAAAGAGGAAGAAGAGCCATGACAACTTATATTATGTGTGAAAGAAAACATACAATCTAAATACCATACAGATACAAATCATAGCATGTCATTCTCATGTTAATCAAAGTGAAGAGGAGGATTCCATACCTTGGAGATTTGCAGAATCCATCACAGCAGATCAAAGGATGAGAAGATGAACGGTTTCACAATATTGGAGAAGATGAGAGGGTTACTCCTCTCTTTCTGGTAGGTTTTTGGTTGTGTTACTGACTATGAGAATGCCTAATGGGGAGGCTATTCTTATAACCTACCAGCAGAGAGTAGGGACCTCTCAATGGGTTAATATTAGATATGACCCATCCCATCATAGGGTCATTCTTTAGTAAATACCCAACAACTATTTTATCAATTGGTTACGTAATTAGGAATTAATATTATAACTGATATATTATAATTTAATTATAATTTAATAAATAATTAATGCTAATCCACTGTTATACATATTAAAATTTAACATTCTCCCACTTGGATAGCATTAATCAATTATTAAAGAGAAATACCAGTTACGATCTAAACACACGTTAACCAGCAGTATAAGAAATACAAGCTTTAACAATGCAGAAATAGTATCCGATAGGGAAGTAAATCATACATGCTAAAGACTCATATTTCACATAAAGATTGATGAATATAAAATTGCATATAATTAATAAAGAGAAATATGCAATTCAAAAAAATGGTCCAAGCATCTTAAAATGCTATAAGAGATATGAACCCAAGAATGACGTCAATTTACATATCTCATAAAAAACGATAATGGGCAAATAATGGTTTCAGACTCCCACTAATCCAATACATCAAAAAACTTAACTAAGCCCATATGAATTACATGATTCCGGAATATTCCAACAGTTAAGCCTTTGGTTAGTGGATCGCAAGCATGTTTCTGTATCAATATGCTCAATACGAGTGCGAAACTCCTGAATATTCTCTCTAACGAACAAATATTTCACATCAAAATGCTTAGTGCGAGAAGATCTTCTATTGTTATGAGAGAATTTCACAGCAGCATTATTTTCACAATATATCACAAGTGGCCTAGATATGCTTTCAACAATATGAAAGCCAGAAATCAAATTTTTCAGCCACATGGCTTGACAAGTAGCCTCATAGCAAGCACCANACTCTGCTTCCATGGTAGAAGTAGCTGTAAGCGTCTGTTTGACGCTTTTCAAGAAATAGCTCCTTCGCCATCATAAAGATAAAGCCAGTAGATTTTCGGTCGTCGGGGCAACCTGCGAAATCGAATCAGAATAACCGGTGACACTGAAGTTGATCGGACTTCTTATAGGTCAACATATAATCTTTGGTTCCCTGCAAATATCTCATGACCTTTTTACGGCTTTCCAATGACCCAAAACCTGGGTTGCTCAAGTATCTCCCTAAAGCATTTACAGCAAAAGCAATGTCGGGACGAGTACAAACTTGAGCATACATTAAGCGCCAACCGGAAGCATATGGGACCTTTTTCATTTCATTTATTTCTACATCATTTTGAGGACATTGAGATTTAGAGAATTTTTCTTCACCCTTTTGAACAGGTGCATCACATGGGGAGCAAGAATGCATGTTAAACCTTTTGAGGACCTTTTCAATATATCCTCTTTGAGACAATCCAAGAACACCACGTGACCTATCACGATAAATCTGGATGCCTAAAACAACGAAGCATCACCAAGGTCTTTCATATCAAAGTGGCTGCTCAACATGAGTTTTGTCTCGGTCGGATTTTAACACAATCGCTAGCAAGAAGTATATCATCAACATATAGAACGAGAATGATGAATCCACCCTCACAAGTCTTCAAGTAAACACACCGATCCGAGGCATTTTCTTTGAAGCCAAGAGAAGTGACAACCTGATCAAACTTCAAATACCATTGTCCTGGAGGCCTGTTTCAGTCCATAAATAGACTTATTCAGCTTGCAAACCAAGTGCTCTTTTGCCTGTTTCAGTAAAACCTTGAGGCTGAACCATGTAAACATCTTGATGAAGGTCTCCATTCGGAAATGCCGTCTTCACATCCATCTGGTGAAGTTCTAGATCAAAATGAGCTACCAAAGCCATAACAACTCGAAATGAATCTTTCGTAGAGACCGGTGAGAAGGTCTCCTTATAGTCAATGCCTTCTCTTTGGTTATAGCCTTTAGCTACTAATCTGGCTTTGTACCTTTCAACTTTACCATCCGGAGTACGTTTGGTTTTGAAAACCCATTTGCATCCAACAGGTTTACAACCTATTGGCAATTCCTCCGGACTCCAAACACCATTATGAGACATAGAAGATAACTCATCATGCATAGCATTCAGCCAATCGAAGCATGAGAGTTAGAAATTGCCTCCTCAAAGGTAATAGGATCATCATCATCATTGAGGTCAAACTCATGTTCCCGAAGATATACAACATAATCATCGGTATGGAAGGTCTGCGCACTCTTTGAGATCGTCTCGGTGGAATTTCATCAACAATAAGATCATGTTCTTGTTCATCTACAAGCGGTCTTTGCCACACCATCTTCATGTTGAAGATTCGATCAACATCATCATTTGGAATCAAAACTTCGTAGGAAAAGGAACAACTGGTATAGGAACAATGGTGCGATCTTCTTTAAGAGTAACTGGTCGTGGTATATCACTCCCACTATCTAAGTCATCCTCAAAGAAAACCGCTCGATCGATTCGACGACTCGCATAGAATGAGATGGACAATAGAATCTGCTACCTCACGGAACCCACACAATAGCCAATAAAGAAGCCACTATCAGTCTTAAGATCAAGCTTCTTAGATCGAGGATTATAAGGTCTAACTTCGCCTTACAACCCCATACATGAAAATGTTTCAAACTCGGCTTCTTTCCACTCATGAGCTCATATGGAGTTTTTGGTACAGACTTCTTTGGGTACTTGATTTAGAATGTAGACAGCAGTTTTTAAGGCATCTCCCCAAAGAAAGTCCGGCAATGATGAATGGCTCAACATACATCTTACCATCTCCATAAGTGTGCGGTTGCGCCTCTCTGCAACTCCATTTTGCTCGAGAGTACCAGGCATAGTGTATTGAGCTTCAATACCGCATTCCTCAAGAAATCTGGCAAAAGGTCCCGGGTTTCTACCCGTCTTATTATATCTACCATAGAATTCTCCACCTCTCGTCGGATCTTACACATTTTATTTTCCTACCAGTTTTCAACTCAATAGCAGCCTTAAAGGATTTGAAAGCATCTAGAGAACTAGACTTTTCTTGCAGAAGATCTATCCATCCATATCTCGAGAAATCATCTATAAAGGTAATAAAATACCCATATCCACCCATGGCAGTGGGTGTAATAGGTCCACACAGGTCGGTGTGAATCAACTGTAACACATCGTCACACCTATTTGCGGCTTTATTCCTAACCTTGGCAGTAAATTTGCCCTTGATGCAATCAACACATGTATCAAAATCGGAGAAGTCTAGATCATGGAGAATACCTTCCTTGACTAGCCTCTCAATACGGGGCCTAGAAATATGCCCCAAACGTCGATGCCATAACATAGAAGATTGTTCATTAATCCTACTGCGTTTGTTTCCAACGATGAATTAAGTGACATGTCATGCAGATCTAACATATAAAGGCCATCACGTAAAATTCCTGAACCAACGGAAACAGAATCTGAATAAACAAGCAATTTCCCATTACCAAACTTAAAAGTGTAACCACATTTATCCAAAGCAGAAACAGAAATCAAGTTCCTTCTCATAGAAGGTGCAAACACAGCATCTCTTAAAAGCAAATTATGTCCGGAAGGCAAAAGTAAAGAAACAATCCCAATGTCAATAACAGAAACTCCAGCTCCATCTCCCATTATAATCTTGGACTCAAGCATCACTTGGTTTCCTCGGGCTTGTGAACCCCGCAAGGAATTCACAACATGAATGGTTGCACCTGAATCTAACCACCAAGTATTTGGAGGAACATCAATGACATTGGATTCAAAGCATGTTAAAGCCAGGAATATACCTTGCTTCTCTTGTTTCTTTTTCAAGAAATAGCAATCCTCTACCTTGTGGCCATACTTCTTACAATATTTGCAATTACCCTTGAAGAAACCTTTCTTAGCCTGGGAGATCTTTGTTTTGCATTTTTCTTCTTTCCCTTTTGATCTTTCTTCACAAACCTTGAGCCCTGACTTAGAAGTTTGATTTGGATCAGATGCAGCAAAATGAGCACTTGTGAGATTTACCCTTTCTAATGGAATCTTCTTCTTGTGTAACAATGGCAATCATCTCATCCACTTGTCCATTCAGCCTTCCGAGTATTGTAAGAGGTCTTCATTACATCGAATTGTGAAGGAAGAGATTCAAGAACCCGGTAGATTAAAGTGCTTTCACCAATTTCCACTTTAAGAGATCTCGGTTTGTTGTAATAGTGCATCGACTTCATGATATGCTCACGCACACCACTGACCCCATCATATTTGGTCTTGTCAAACAAGGAAAGATATTGACTTTTCCGAGCCTTCTCAAAAGTCATAAATTTCTCCCCAATGACTTTCTCGATATTCTTTAGCATTATTGGTCTCGTGATACTCTGCCCGATGGATTTCTCCATAGTGTACTTCATCACTTTCAGGCACACTCTATTAGAGTGTTCCCATTTCTCATAGGCAATCTTCGTCTTTGCAGTAGATTCATCGGTGAGAGCTGCTGGCTTGTCTTCCCTTAAGGCTAGATCCAAGTCAGCAATAGTTAAGTAGAGATCTAGAGACTCTTTCCAGTCCTCATAGTTTGTCCCATTCTGAGTTTTTTGAGAATTTGGGAAGGAGGCTGATATAAAACAGAGAATAGGAATCATTAAGAGTTGAAGGCAATATGATTCCATATATATATATATATATATATATGTGTGTTCAGCCAATCTTGCCCATAATAGAAATTTCTTATTCATTATAATTCCGCCTAAGGGTCCCGAATCATAATAAATAAGAAATATAACAAGAAGAATAATACAATGTACTGAACTTATATCACCAAAATTTCTAATACCGATAGGGTACTTGAAACCATAATTGATATAAGCTTAAGACAATAGTACAATGTATAATAACGAATTACATTAATAATAATACACCGATAGGGTATAATTATTATTAATATAATACCATACACATTAGAATAATTAATTGTTTAACAACACAAATTTTGTATAATTATACCCACGATAGGTGAGTTCATAGCTATACAAAATATCAATAGTCATGCTACAATTATACATTAGAAAAAATATTTTGTATAACAAATGCAGCATAGAACACACAACTTAATTCACATAAAATATTCGCGAGGCGAGAGGTATCTCGCGAGGCGAAACTTGTGAAAAGTCAGCAACGTTTGGTCTTCTCGCGGGTACTCGCGAGGCGAGCAAAGTGTTCGCGAGGCGACCCTGAAACCTTTCATTTTCCTAGAACAGTCAGCCTTCGGGGTCGCGAGGCGAGGAACATGTTCGCGAGGCGACCCAGAGACCTTTCATTTTCCGAGAACAGTTAGCCTTCGGGGTCGCGAGGCGAGGAACATGTTCGCGAGGCGACCCAGAGACCTTTCATTTTCCGAGAACAGTCAGCCTTCTGGGTCGCGCGGCGAGAAATGTAATCGCGGGGCGACCCAGAGAGGATGACAATTTCACTGTTCTTCTGGCTTTCAGGTTCGCGAGGCGAGAATAATCTCGCGAGGCGAATCTGGAATTCCAACCCAGAATCGCGAGGCGAGCAAAACTCGCGGGGCGATTGAACCAGTTTCACGCAAAAGTGAAACGAAAAACAACGATTTCTCACGATTTATTTAATGAAATCCAACGATTTTCGAGTATGTTACTCGAATAACATGTGAGAAGAAAAGCCCTTAAACAATTTTCGAAATCATTGGCCAGAATCATAGTTTCGAATTTTGAAGAACAAGTATGAAAACGAAGGTTGTTGAAGGAAAACAACAAGTATGAAAACGAAAGTTGTTGAAGGAAAACTTACAATTTTCATATTGATATAACATGATATGAAAATTCCTAACAATTTTCGTAACAGCTATAACATGTATCTATCCAAGGCTCGATACCAATTGAAAGAAAACATACAATCTAAATACCATACAGATACAAATCATAGCATGTCATTCTCATGTTAATCAAAGTGAAGAGGAGGATTCCATACCTTGGAGATTTGCGAGAATCCATCACACGAGATCAAAGGATGAGAAGATGAACGGTTTCACAATATTGGAGAAGATGAGAGGGTTACTCCTCTCTTTCTGGTAGGTTTTTGGTTGTGTTACTGACTATGAGAATGCCTAATGGGGAGGCTATTCTTATAACCTACCAGCAGAGAGTAGGGACCTCTCAATGGGTTAATATTAGATATGACCCATCCCATCATAGGGTCATTCTTTAGTAAATACCCAACAACTATTTTATCAATTGGTTACGTAATTAGGAATTAATATTATAACTGATATATTATAATTTAATTATAATTTAATAAATAATTAATGCTAATCCACTGTTATACATATTAAAATTTAACAATGTGTCCTAGATTTAATTTGGGACCTGAATCAATAATGCACACTCTAAGAGATTGTGAAGAAGCATGCCAATTCTGGAATAAAGTGATAAGACCTAAGCTTGGAGCAAACTCTTCAACATTGGTTTCCTCCCTTGGCTTGAGTGGAACCTGAACTCTCATAACATTGGTTGTGTTCCTTGGAGCTGGTTCACCTTTTTTAGTGTATCAGTTAACCAATTTTGGAAAGAAAGAAGTGGTTTAGTTTTTTCAAGCTCTTCTAAAACTGAGTCTGAATTTTGGTATGATGTTAGTTCTCAGGCCAAATCAATAGATCAGGTTATTGCCCAGCCTCTTGCCTATCTGGATGACAGAAGAGTTCTGTTGTCAGCAGGTTGGAATCCTCCCCGGAAGGTGTGATGAAGATAAATATGGATGGAGTGGTTAATTCTCATTTAGATAGAACTGCTTGTGGAGGAATTATTTGAGATGCTAAGGGAATTTTTGTTAGAGGATTTTTCTGTAATTTTGGAACCTGCAGTGTTGTCAAGGCAGAGCTGCTAGCTCTTTATCGTGGCATTCAGATAGCTCGAAGTTTATCTATTAGGAGTGCTAATTTTGAAACGGATTCCCTGATGGTTGACGAGTGATGGGACTCCGGCAAGTGTACCGTATCGATGCAAGTAATAAAGAAAACACGGTAAGTATTACCAAGGTCGAACTCAGGGATTGGAAGACCAATTATACCAAAACTCAAGGGAATTCAAAGCAGTTTGACCAAGTCAACAAGTAGTTTGTTATGAAGAGAGGGAATTATCAATAACAAATCAATTATCAAATATCAATTATCTAAACTAACAGATAACAGCGAGATTCAAATTAAGCTAAAGCTCTAAGGTCACGAATCCACCTACCCAATCATGTAAACTACCCAAGTGATTATTCTCTTATCCCTATGTTCAATTTCTTTGCCAATCGGAACCCTCAATTATCCTAAAGTCTCTTTCGATGTTGAAAAGGAAATACATAAACATGCAAATTACCTATCTTCTGATCCGATAACCCACAATTATATTCTATTAAGTTCTTGGCTCCCTATTGCGATTGCACCAATCTCCTACTCTATTCCTAGCCGTACTCAATTGGTGTTCCTAACCCAAGTCCTAAGCACGAATCTCCATCCAGTTTAACGCACTAGACTAGTTAACCAAGGGCCCTTTTGATTAACACAATAAAAACAGAGTTAGGAAACAAGAATTGAGATTATGGAATTAAAAACATCACATTGGAATTAACTATGCCATAAAGGATGACTTCATCGTTCCGCTAGAAAAGAGGATTAGTTCCTCATAGTAACAATAACAACGAAAGAGAAGAAAGAAATCATCCTAACAAGAAGAAACTAAGAGAAAACTGTATAAAACAATGGGAGACAACTCCAAAGAAACTAGGATTAGGTTTCTATAAAAAATTACCCAATTTGCACCAAAACAAGCTTTATATAAAGGGTTGGGTTTGCACGCGTTCTCGAGGCGAGCAGAGGCTCACGAGGTGAGCCTTAAGTTTTGGCTCCACCTGATTCTGAATTCTTGCGAGGCGAGCCTGAATGGTCTTCAGGTTTCCTGTGTCTGACTCACCAGGCAAGCACTACCTCGCGAGGCGAGGCTGAATGGTGGCCTGTCCCTGCTCAATCTGCTCCTCTAGCTCGCGAGGCGAATCTGTCTTTAGGCTTGTTTTCATCAAGTTTCTTACCTTCCTCGAGCTTCAGTTTTAACCTAAAATATAAAAAGGGCATAAAAATGCTGTATTGACTTCAAATTAACCAAAATTTCCTAAAAATTATCTAAGAGACTCAAAGTGTTGCTTACGGACAAAAGAAGCCAAATTTGGGTGATTAGCAAGGTTAAATCGCTCAGTTGGCACAAACACTTTCTAGCTGTAAAAGTAGATAAGCTAGGTGCTTATCAAAAAACTTAAACTTTGCTTGTCCCCAAGCAAGCTAAAATCAAAAGACTCAACACGCGGTAAGATTCATTGACTTAATCAAATTTAACCGAGCTTTCTTGCACTTGTTATCAATTTCCTTTTTCAAATTAATGCCTCCCCCCCCCTATTATTCATTATAGAAATCCCCCCGTGCATCTACTTTTGAACAAAGAGAAGTTAATCATGAATGCAATCATTACGTTAAGCCAAGGATCCAAAATACACACCAAGGAAGATCACCAATTTTAAACAATTGCCTTCCTCACATAGGGCATTTAGTAATTCACTTTTCCACTCAATTTGCCTGGGTTATAGAATTTTTAATTCTTTTCACAGTTAAGTGCACTTTCCTTAGATTTGATTTTCATCTCAACAAAGCTCCCATAAAATCATGAATGCAACATCAAAAGGTCTTTCCAAGGTTGTAATGTGGCCTAGCTAAAGGTGAGATATACAAAGGATCATGGCTAAGTCACTAAGATTTATGAGAGCATGAAATTTTACATTCACAAACCTTAATCTCACTCTCATTTATTTTTCTTTTTCTTGTTTTGGTGGTTACAAACCTTTTCCTTTTCATAATTCTTTTTCACTTTGCCCTTTTTGGCTTTTTTTTTCTTTTTTGCAATCTTTTTCATCCTCAAGCCTTTGGCTTCAACCTTTTTTTTTGCTTTTTTTTTCTTCTCAACCAATACTCTTGACAAACTTGTAGCTACTCCAAACTTAGTTTCTAAACAACACTTACATTGCTAAGAATTCCATGCTCTCCTAAATCCTAGGATTGAGATGTCATGGTTTTTCGGGATTAATGGCTTGTATCGTAAGGTTATCAAGAACAATAGGCTTTAAGGCTCAATGTGGCTAACTAGGGATCATGCATCAAGGTTGGTTCATTTTTTGCCAAGTAGCTAATTTCAAGAAAAATGCCTTAATCATATGATGCAAACATGTAGGCTTAACGTGATTCACTCAATTAAAACAATGATGGAGGCTCAAATTCTCACCCGGATATTTTGCAAATTGTTTGGTCGAGATACAATTCCTACGCATGCACCCCTTCACCCCAAACTTATTGGAAATCATACAATCATATCAACGATCTTCTAAGTTCATGTTTTCGGTTTTCACAAGTGAATTTAAAATTACAAAATGTCGAGAGGGGTTCATCAAAATGGTTTTCACAAAAACTCATGCATTCAACCAAGTTGCATTCAATTCAATCCACAAACTTACCAACTAGACTCAATGATACTATGGTTTTTCTTATTGACCAATTATTAACAAGCAAACAAGAATTGATAGAGTAGGGGAGAGAATGAGAAGAGAATAGAAATCAAAAGAAAAAGAGGAGATGAGTTTAAGAAATGTTATCTCAAGGGGTCCGAGCAGATCCCATGTTCTCATTAGCATGTTTTTCCTCTTCCTTAGGATTTCCTTCCAATGCTAGCTTTCTCGGCCAACTAGAATCGTCCTTGTCAAGATTGATAACCAAGATGGTCTCGGGACTAATCACAAAAACATCCTCCCTTGGAGCTCTTCCACTCCAGAATTCCTTCCCTCGCATGTCAGATCATCTCCATTTCTACCCATGCGATATCTCCTTTGAAGGTTAGTAACCATTTTGGGTCCCACTTGTCCTGTTCATCCTTAGTAAAGCCTTCCACCTCCGGGAATGGAATCTCTCCTCCTTCCACCAACTTCTTAACTTTCTCGTACAACGCATGTTCGGTGGGTATGCAAATTGGGAAGTCCTTTTGCCTTTCTTCAATCTCCCACTCAATTTCCCTCTGGACGTAGTCATTCACACCCCTATCAAAGCTTAGGTGAAATGGATCCTGAAGTTCAACATATGGTTTTGATGATGATCTACAAATGCACACCAAGGAAGAAACTCCAATTGTTGAAGGGTTTAATATTTTCTTAAGGAATATTTTGTAAAATTGCTTTCAAGAAATAAGTATAAGTTGTAAGTGATTTAATAAGTATTTTAGAGTTAAAATTTTTAGAAGATTTTGACAAATGGATTCAAGATATTAAAAACAAGTTTCTGGACTTGCCTTTGAAAAGAAAAAATTGTTTTTTCATGTGAAAAAGGTAAGTAGTCGACTACTTGGGTTAAGCAGTCAACTACTTTGTTCTTCAGCATTCCAGAAACGTGTTTTAATCAAAGTAATCGACTACTACAGTCAGGTAGTTGACTACTCAGATGAAATTCTTGAATCTTGGTTCTGTTACATAAAGTAGTCGATTACTACTATAAAGTAGTCGACTACTTCATGAAAAATAGAATTAAAATTATTCAAATTTTCAAAATCTCTTCTAAACTTTTACTCTATAAATAGGGGTTACTTTGGCACGAAAAAAAACTTTTTGAGCTAACAAAACTCTGCCAAAATACCTCCACAAAAGTCATTAGAGCTTTCATACTTCATCTTGTAAAAGGCAATTATAGTTTCTTTTATATTTCTTTTTAGAAACAATTTTCTTGTAAGCAATAGGAGAGTTGATTCATTGATTTGGTGGGGCATCCAAATCAATTTCAAGGTGGGGAATCCTTGAAGTCAAGGTGGGGAATCCTTGAGGCTAAGGTGATACATCCTTAGGTGGTAAGGATTATTTTTAGTGGGGCATCTCAAAATAATCAAGGTAAAGGTGTACTATCCTTTAGTTTTTGGTAAATTGTAATCTTGTAAACAATTTTCAAATAGTGGAATCTCTCAAGGTTCTTGAGAGCTGGATGTAGATCACTCAGGTTGTGATCGAACCAGTAAAGTCGTTTGTGTGATCTTCTCCTTCCCTCACTCTTCTAGTTCTTGCAATTATTGTTCAATTATTGTTCTTTATTGTATTTGGTTAATTGTGGTGGATTTAATTCTCTGATTTTAAATTGATGTCATTCATTCATAATCACTCTCTTCTTCTACTCAATTTCTTTGCATCATACATAGTATTTCTTGAATAATTTTTTTAAAGAAAGCAAAGTTTTCAAAGAAAGTGATTAAATCTCAATTCACCCCCCCTCTTGAGGTGCCATATTGATTAACAATTGGTATCTAGAGCTAGGGTCTTGAATAAGGCTTAATAGCTTTCAAGATTATTTTCGAAAATGGTACTTGAATCAAGTAGGAAACATAAACATATTTCTACCACTTCTCCAATTTTTGATGGTGAAGGATATCCTTATTGGAAGGAAAGGATGAAAGTTTTTATTGAAGGAATAGACATAGACTTATGGGAAACTATTGAAAATGGTCCCTTGGTCCCCAAACATGGTGTTGGAGATGAAGAGAGAAACAAACCCAAAAGTCTATGGATTAAAGATGAAAAGCAAAAAGTTCAACTTGACTTTGAAGCTAAGAATATCCTCACCACCGCTTTGTCAATTAATGAATTCTTTCGTATCTCTAATTGCAAGAGTGCAAAAGAGAGTTGGGACACTTTAAAAGTGACTCATGAAGGAACTAGTGAGGTTATTAGATCAAAGATAAACACCTTGATGCATCGATATGAATTATTTAGAATGAATCATGGTGAATCTATCAATGAGGTTCAAAATCGTTTTCAAATCATTGTAAATCAATTGCTTTCATTTGAGAAAATTTTCAGTAATGAAGATCTTGGGACTAAGGTACTTAGGTGCCATATTGATTAACAATCTTAGTAGAGAATGGTAACCAAAGGTAACGACCATCATGGAGTCTAGGGATCTTTCAACATTGTCTCTGGCAACTTTGTTTGGAAAGCTCAAGGAGCACGAATTGAAGCTCACAAGGCTAAAAGAGAATGAAGACATGGACAAGAAGAACAAAGGTCTATCTCTAATGGCTTCCTCCTCCAAGAAAGATGAAAGTGACAAAGAAAGCAATGACTCTAGTGATGCAGACAAGGAAGATGAACAAATCAATCTACTAGTAAGGAGATTTGGCAAGTTCCTCAAAGACAAAGGTGATAATAGGACTAAGAAGGAAAAGAAGGAGAGAAGGGCATACATAGCATGGGAGGACAACGACCTTAGTTCATCAAGTGATGAGAGCAAAGAAGATGAAGTCTCAAATCTTTGCTTGATGGCAAGTCAAAAAGATGACCAAGAGGTAGGTGACGATGAATATGCATTGTCCTTCAATTATGATGAATTGCAATTAGCCTTTGAAGAATTGCACGAGGAATCTATAGAACTTGCTAGAAAGGTAACCAAACAAAAGTCAATAATCTCAATGCATGAAAATGATAAAATAAAATTAAATAAGGAGATAAATGACTTCAAAATAGAAATTAATTTTATGATCATGCTGCATGCTAGTTCTAGAAATGATACACCTAGTTTCTCAAAATGTGATCAATGCATGTATCTTGAAAAGGAGAATAAGGACTTAAAGAATACTCTTGCTAAATTTACATATGGTAGAATGAATTTGAATAATTTACTTGGTAATCAACAATCTCCTTTTTTAAAAACCGGCTTAGGGTATAATTCTTTTGATAAGAAAGAAACACATTCAACAACATTTGTTCCATCTAGTAAAAATGCTAGAAATAAAGTAACTTGTCATTATTGTTGCAAACATGGTCATATTTCTCCAAGATGCTATGTTAAAAGAATTGGTCTTGAGAAGGCCAAGATGATGTGGGTTCCAAAAAGTATGGTACCCAAGACTAATATTCAAGGACCCAATCAAGATTGGGTACCTAAGATCTAAACTTGCTTTGTAGGATTGCTTGAGGACCCATGTAAAGGAATTGCATCGTGATAACGGGTGCTCGAAGCATATGATGGGAAACATCTCAAAGTTCATTCATCTCTCCTCAAAGCAAGGTGGTCATGTAACATATGGTTGTTAGACTCAATGACTTAGAAATTTTGATATATGACAAATACAACTTAATGTGCATGCAAGTGTTTTAGTGTCAAGTTGCAAAGAGAGGTATCAAGCAGTAATCAACAAGTTCAGTGAGCAATTAAAGGAGAATATTCAAGGAAGAACTTGAAGAAATCAAAGATCAAAGACAGAGATCAAAGGATCATCAAGACCAATCTTACCGGAGAAATTTAGAGTTAAGTCTTAGATGATTTGTAAGAGAAAGAAGTCTCTTAGTCACAAAGAAGCTCAACTGAAAAGATGCATGTAGAAAATCAATTTTCATAACCTGCATTAAAAGGAATAAGTTTTCGTTAATGAAAGTGATTTTTAGAAAGAAGAAATAGATTCTAATTCTGCTCGTCTAAGAAAGTAATAGAAGCTCTCGTCCAACACTGAAGTGATAGAAGCGCCCGTCTAACACTTAAGTGATACAAGCGACCGTCCACTAAAGTGACAGAAGTGCTCGTCCACTAAAGTGATACAAGCGCTTGTCCACTGAAGTGACAGAAGCGCTTGTCCACTAAAGTGATACAAGCGCTCGTCCACTAAAGTGACAGAAGTGCTCGTCCACTAAAGTGACAGAAGTGCTCGTCCACTAAAGTGACAGAAGTGCTCGTCCAGTAAAGTGAAAGAAGCGCTCGTCCACTGATGAGTGTGATTTCACCTCATATTTCATGTACATTTCTGCATGCATTTTCATATAGTTAGGCCATTTTAGTTTTATTTTTGTTAGTTTTTCCTTTGGAACGGGTAAGGCGGTTTCGTGGTGTTGTTTTGCAGAAATCAATGAAAAAATGCTCAGGATCGACCATGATTGAGCTTGGATGATGATAGAGTTTGAAAAGTGAAGATAACATGCCAAGCAGAGCCCATCACGACCGTGATGAAGCAGACCTGAAAAGACAGAAGGCAAAAGTCAGAAGCTGTCACGACCTAGCCGTGATGAGCATCACAGCCGTGATGCTCCAGAATTTGAAATCGCGCCCTTGGCAGAACACGTCACGACCTGGCCGTGATGGCCATCACGGCCGTGACGCGCGACTGATCTATAAATAGAGCCACACTGAACAGAAAAAAAGGGACTTTTACCAGAGGCTTGGAACCCTAGGACTGGGGCAATTGGAGGCTGCGGCTGGGGGTGAATTGGAACCCTAAAAGGGACATTTTCTCTGCTCTTGGATTGGAAGAAGATTGAAGGATTCGTCATGGATTTTTCTTCTTCTCTTCTCTCTTTCTCTTATGTAATTTCTATTACTATGAGTAGTTAAATCCCCTTTTGTTGGGGTTAGATGTAGGTTTTCTGAACTTGGTTGTATTTGATTTGATTTTAATACAAATTCCTATTTCTCTATGAGTGATTGATTCTGTGCTTAATGCTTTTCTTGGCTTAGCTACCCATGGAATGATTTGTGGCTTTGATAGACAATTGAAAGATTGATGTTAAGGCATGCTCATGAATCAATGCCAAGTAGTTCATGAACCTAGACATAGGTCTTGGGGTGCTTGCAATCTTATAAGTCTTGGCACTTTATGCAAATTCTCAGATTAATCCACCTAAGACATTAGGGTTTAATTTGGTATTTTAGGCTCATTCCACCTAAGACATTAGGGTTTGAGTATTTCAAAAGGCTTGATTGTCATAATTGAATTAGGAATTGTGTTATTAATCATTTCATTACAACCAAGGGAGGATTAGTGTAGTCTAACCCTGACAAAGTTTATCCATTTGTTAATTCTGCACTCCAAGTGTTTGTTAAAAGTCCAAAAAGACCAAAAACATTTTATTCTTGTTTATTTTATGTTTTGATCTATCTTCATACCACAGTTTAGTCTAGATAGTTGTATAATTTGTGAATTGGTAATTGACAACCAATCCCTGTGGACGATATTCGGTCTCACCGATTTATTACTTGTATGACTGGGTATACTTGCCTATTTTAAAAAGTCGTGTCAAGTTTTTGGCGCCGTTGCCGGGGATTGGTTTTGTCAATATCATTAGTAACAAATGAGACAACTGCTTTAGACATTTTTGTTTATATATATTTTTGTATATATTTGATTTTTTTTCTTTTTAGTTGTGCTTGTCCAAGGTGGATTGCAAATTAATCATGGAGACCTATTATTTTCCAGTCTTGGATGGAGTTACAAAACATTCCTTTGGGCCTACTGTAGTCTTGGGAGACTACGAGCTCTGGGGAAATCAATGCCCTCATGCACAAGCTTATAGTGTAATCATGAAGCATGAGGAGGAATGGAAATGGAATGATCCAATCCCTTGAAAGTGGCTCTGCAACAATATTCACTAGAGCTATCCATCTCTGAGACCAAAATCAGAACCAACTGTAATAGTATCAAAGCTGTGGTGCAGAATTTCAAAATGCAAGTTAACGAAATTTGTAAACAGTTGGTACAAGAATCACATGAAGCACAATTTGAGAAAAATCTGGTTTTAGGGATAGTTCAAAGTGAAGTTGAAGTGGTAGTGGAAGAGGAGCCACAAGAAAAAGGACATGGGATGGAAAGCAAAGAGGATCTATATTCAACCATGCTTGCCAAGGATATTGATATTGCTGTCTTGGACAAATATATTGGTTTGCGTGCAGGTGTGGATCCTACACAATTGGCTCCAGAAGTAAAACCTCAGGTGCTGCATGGAACATTTATGCCTGAAGAGGTCAAAAAGCCATTTGACCAAGGAGGGGCCGAGGAAAGATTCATATTACCTCTGCAATTGCCGCTCCACAAACCTTAGGATCCGGGTGGAGGATCTTACATCTTAAGCACCTCTTGATCCTTATACCACAAGCTATGGGATCCAGGTGGATGATTCTCAATAAGTCAAGCTAGTGACGTTAAAGAAGCTAGCGCTTATTGGGAGGCAACCCAAGTTTTCTTCTCTTTTTCCATATATTTTTTTTGGATTCTTACTCTTGAATAATTTGAGAAGATCAAGAGGAATAAGATGATAAATTAATAAATTTGTTAAGTGTTTTCAGGCTAATAAGGAAGGAGAAGCAAAAAGGGCAGGGAAAAACAAAGTCAGCAACCATCACGCCCAGGCCGTGACACTGGTCACGACCGTGATGAGCTAACCAGAGAGATCATAAAGGATCACGGCCCAACCGTGATCAGCATCACGGGCGTGATGAGCCAGCCCTGAAGATCAGAGAGCATCACGGCCTAGCCGTGATGAAGGTCATGGCCGTGACAGGCTTCTTCCTTTGGACCAGAATTGATCACGGCCTGCCCGTGATGAGCATCACGGCCGTGACCCATTTTCCAGCATCCCTGTGTCTAGGCATGTGATCCAGCACCCGCTACCGCCTCGGTGAGTTGTTCCAATTTTTCTCCTCTCTCCGACTTGATTATTTACATTGGGGACAATGTAAGTTTTTAAGCTTGGGGTAGGTGTATTTTTGCATTATTTTTTTTAATTTTTGCATGTTGCATTCATATAGGCATAGTTTTGAATGATCACATGATTCGATTACCCCCTTGCTTAGATTATGCATCTGATTGTGAGAACTTAGGGCCAAATAAATTGAGATAGTGAATTCTTGAACCCAATTTTTTTTATTCTTGTGATAAGGCTGCAAATAAAAATTCTTGAGATGATCTGTGATAGTTGATAATTAGCATATGGTTTCGTAGATTTGTATTTCTCACTGATTGTTGAACTACTAAAATGGGAGATTCTGAGCCAATAGGGGGTACTCATTAAATTTACCCCATTCTTTGTGATAGAGTGTTATTCCTCTTGGATTGTTTTCTCTAGAACTTGATTTAAAACCATTTTGATGCTTAAAATTTTTTGAAAATGATTGAGGCACTAGGTATTTTTCCGGCCTCCTGAGCTTTGATTGACTAAATGCTACCCCTTAGTTGCCCAACTTTGAGCCTGAAAGAATAAATACTTTTCTTGGTACCTTAAATTACTTTGATGAATATGATTGGTATGGCACCTTGCAAAGTATTACAAAAAGGGTGAAAGGTAGTTGAAAAAGTATGGGATGAGAAAACCAGAAAGATATTTCTCTTGAATTGAAAATCTCCCATTCTCCAAATAAAAAAAAATGAACGAAAAGAAGAAAATAAAATAAAAGAGAGAATATAGAGAAGGGGATGACAAAAGGAAATGAGAAATAAAATGAAAAGAAAGAAAGAAAGGTGGAAAAACGAGTCAAAACCCAAAAAGTTATTTTAGAAGGTGTCGTGCTTTGCAATACTTGATATTTTGCTGGCCTTTTGAAATTTCATTTTCTTGATTTCCCCACCTAACAATAAATCCCATGGCCCCGTTACAACCAAAGTAAAAGACCTCTTGATTCTTAGATGTCTTCATTAATAAAGTAGATATTTGGTTGATAGTCAAGCTTATGGTAGGATTCATTCCTTGAGGAAATTGAGCGAATTATCATATATCCCTAATCACTTGAGTGAGGTGAGAAGGAGTGCCCGAATTAGTGAGAATATGAGTCTAGGAAACCTAAGCGTCTAATTGGACTTGAAATTGACCGTCTCTTGCTGAATTAATTGAAAATGCCTGTAACTTGGATTAGTTGCTCGGGTTCCTGGTTCACTATCCCTACTCTGATTATTCTTATCTTCTGGCCTTGGTTTTTGCTTGAGGACAAGCAAAGTCTTAAGCTTGGGGTGATTTGATGAGTGTGATTTCACCTCATATTTCATGTACATTTATGCATGCATTTTCATATAGTTAGGCCATTTTAGTTTTATTTTTGTTAGTTTTTCCTTTGGAACGAGTAAGGCGGTTTCGTGGTGTTGTTTTGCAGAAATCAATGAAAAAATGATTAGGATCGGCCATGATTGAGCTTGGATGACGATAGAGCTTGAAAAGTGAAGATAACGTGCCAAGCAGAGCCCATCACAACCGTGATGAAGCAGAGCTGAAAAGACAGAAGGCAAAAGTCAGAAGCTGTCACGGCCTAGCCGTGATGAGCATCACCGATTTATTACTTGTACGACTGGGTATACTTGCCTATTTTAAAAAGTCGTGTCATCCACTCAAGCCTTTGGACTTGCTAAGTTCTTAATGAGAAGCTCCGTCCAATGACATGGCATATGGAGCTCGCCTACTAGCTCGTCCGATGTAAAATCTTAATTTCAAAATGGCTAGATGGACACACTTATTTTCAAGATGGACGCGAATGCTATAAGAACTATCAGAATCTTATTTCAAGAACCAGAATCAACAAAACATATTCTGTTATCAAAACCAAATCTGTTTTGATTGATCCCAACGACTATAACTTGTTTTCTATATAAAGAGGGATCAAAGGAACACATTCAAAAAATAATAACAACAACAGAGAAGAATTTCACGAAATCAATTTGAAAAATCAATTGTGAAAATCATTCATCTTCTTACTTGAGCTTATTGTGAAAAGAGTGTTTCATTCTCATAAGTGCTTCAATTTGTTTATCTGACTATTGAGAGTTAGGAATCAATTTTTCGCTTTATTTTTCGATTGTAAAGAGAGAGGGAGTCTATCTGAGTGATTAGGGTGAGGTATCCCTAAGAAAGAACATTGAGGCTCTTCACAAGAGCTACATGGCAAAGCTTGTGTGTTAGTGTGTGAAATCCCACAGGTGGAGTGGGGACTGGATGTAGGTCACAGTGGAGGTGACTGAACCTGAATAAATCTGGTTGTGTGGTATCTCTAAACTTAAACTCCTTTACTTTCTGTTTATGTTCAAGAACCTGTGATTTTGATGTTTAAAGTTCAATATAATTTCCGTTCTTGATATGTATAAACTGTATTGAAACCTGAGATTGATTGTAATCAAGACTGTGTTATCTGCGTTCAAAACTGAGTTGATCAAAACTATTCTTGATTGCTGAAACTGAACTAACACTGAAAATGAAAGCTGCAAGTTCATTCTTGATTGTTAATGCTTATATCTGAAACTTGCATAACTTGTTCTTAATCTTTAAAGGTTTAATCAGTTTCTGTATTTTGTTGTTACTGAGTTTTGAACCTGAATCTATTTTGTGATCTATTAATTCTGAATCAATCTTTCTTATCCTCATCACCTTCTATTCAAGATTTTATATAAACCCTTCTTTGATTTTGTAAATGATCCTGAGGCCACAAATCCGCAACTCTGATTTGAAAAATTTTGTGAAAAGTTTTTTAAGAGGGAAATATTTTAAAAAGACTCAATTCACCCCCCACCCCTATCTTGAGTCGTTGAAGCCAAAATAACAATTGATATCTGAGCTAAACTCTTAAGTTTGGCTTAACAGCTATAAGAGTATGACTTCCAATGACTGTTTGAATGAAGGGGCTTCCCTTGCACGCCCTCCTGCCTTCAATGGATCTGAGTATATCTATTGGAAGGAAAGAATGGTAATCTTTCTTGAGGCAGCAAGTGTTGACATATGTGATGCAGTAGAAAATGGACCATTTGTCCCCTCTACTATAAATGCTAATGGTGCTCCGAGAAATAAGCCTAAAACTGAATGGAATGAGGATGATAAGAAAAGAATTCAATATAATGCATGCGCTAAGAATATTATAACATCTGCTTTAAGCCGTGATGAGTTTTTCAGGGTTTCAAATTGCAAATCAGCAAAAGAGATGTGGGATACATTGCAAGTAACACATGAAGGAACCACAGATGTCAAAAGAGCAAGAATGAACACCCTCACACATGAGTATGAGTTATTTTGCATGAATCGAGGAGAACCTATGTCTGAAATGCAAAAGAGATTCACACACATTGTAAATCAATTGGCTGGTCTTGGAAAAGCTATATCAAATGAAGATCAAGTTAACAAAGTAATGAGATACCTGAGAGGAGAATGGCAACCTAAAGTCACTGCAATATCAATCTAGAGACCTCTCATCAATGACCATTGCCACATTGTTTGGAAAACCGCAAGAACATGAATTTGAGTTGAACATACTGAATGAGAGTGAAGAAACTGATTAAAGAAAGAAGGGATTGGCTCTGAAATCACAAGTCAGAGAAGTAGAAGACAGTGATGATGATAATACAGAACAAGAGGTTGAATCTGAAGAAGAAATGGGAATGCTAGTTAAAAAATTCAAGAACTTCCTAAAGAAGAAAGGCAACTTCAAAAGAAAGCCATCCACTTTTCAAAGGAGAAATTTCAGCAAAGGTGACAACTCTTCCAACAACATCACATGATATGAATGTGGAAAGATTGGCCACATGAAGCTTGACTGTCCAAAGCTGCAAAAGAAGGACATAACAGAAAAGTTTGACTCAAAGGACAAGAAGTGGAGAAAGCCAAGAAAGGCCTACATTGCTTGGGATGATAATGATCTAGAATCCACAGAAGAATCTGAATCTGAGGAGGCAATCATGTGCTTGATGGCCAGCAATAATAGTGATTCAGAAAGTGAAGTAAGTTCTAATTATCAACCTTCTTATAATGAATTTCAAAATGCTTTTGAAGAACTTCATAAAGAATCCATTAGACTTGCTAGATTGCTAAATAAGTCTAAGAAAACCATCGCATGCCTAGAAGAGAAAAATTCTGTTTTAAACAAAGAGCTAGATGAATTAAAAATAGAAAATTATCTTGTAAAAAGAAAAATTGGCTACTATTTTGGTACCACCTATATGCTCTAATTGTTCTAAGTGTTGTACATTGACTAAAGAAGTTGAAAAATTGAAAAATGACTTAGCCAAGTTCACAAATGGTAGAGATAACTTGAATGCTTTATTAGGACAACAAAAATGTGTTTATGATAAGGCTGGAATAGGCTATAAACCTAAGATACATGAGAAATATTTCAAGAAATTTTTTGCTGCACCTAAGACATCAAACACACCATTTGTTAAATGCAACTTTTGTTCTAGAAAAGGTCACACAACTTTTACATTTCAATACAGAAAATCAGCATACAATAAAACTAAGTATATATGGGTTCCTAAAGGAACTATGGTTGCAACTAACTCAAAAGGTGTTTTCTGGAATTTGAGAAATAATTCTTCACTGCAGAAATGGAAAATATGGGTTCCAAAAGGAACTTTATCACACTCTAACTCAAAAGGACCCAAGAAAAGTTGGGTACCTATAGAACACACTTGAAATTCTGTTTTGTAGGTGTGGTGGAAGGTCAAGAGCAAAATTTGAATCATGACATAGAGTCTTCTCTAATCACAAAATGGGTAACAACAAAGAAATAATATTGATTGAATATATTTTCTAATTATCATTATTAATGTTTGATTGTGAATCTTTGTGTTGACCTATATATCATTGTATAGTATGTCTACGTTGTTCTATTAAAGTTATTTGATCTATCTTGGAATAATCATATGGCTTTTGTTTCACAAATTGAATCTAAGAAAATTGATGAAGCCTTGAATGATTTGTTTTGCTTGCTATGCAACAATTAACTCTGAACATTGGACGATGGCTATGCAAGATGAGTTAAACCAGTTTGAAAGAAACCAAGTTTGGAAACTGGTGCCTAAACCCAAGAACTGTCAGGTAATAGGTACAAAATGGGTTTTTAGGAATAAACTAGATGAAAATGGTATAATTGTAAGAAACAAGGCTAGATTGGTAGCCAAAGGGTATAACCAAGAAGAAGGCATAGATTATGATGAAACATATGCACCAGTAGCAAGATTAGAAGCTATAAGAATGCTACTTGCTTATGCTTGCATAATGGGATTTAAATTGTATCAAATGGATGTTAAGAGTGCTTTCTTAAATGGATTTATACAAGAGGAAGTGTATGTTGGTCAACCACCTGGTTTTGAGAATAATGAATTGCCTAACCATGTTTATAAACTGTCTAAAGCACTATAGGGCTTAAAGCAAGCTCTTAGAGCTTAGTATGAAAGGTTAAGTAATTTTCTCATTGAAAAAGGATTTAAAAGAGGTAAAGTTGACACAACTTTGTTCACTAAGAAAAAGGCACACAACATTTTACTTGTACAAATATACGTGGATGATATAATTTTTGGTGTCACTAATGAGCATTTGTGCAATGAGTTTGCAAGTCTTATGCAGAGTGTTTGAAATGTCAATGATGGGTGAGCTGAACTTTTTCCTTGGACTGCAAATAAAGCAAACTAAAAATGGAATCTTTGTTAGCCAAACCAAGTACTGCAATGAGTTGATCAAGAAGTTTGGCATGGAAAATGCTAAGGAGATGGCTACTCCAATGAGTGCCTCCTGTTATCTGGACAAGGATGAGCAAGGTAAACCTGTTGATGTTTCTAAATTTAGAGGTATGATAGGCTCACTACTTTATCTTACTGCTAGTAGGCCTGATGCATATTTTTAAGAATAAAGGCAAGTGCACCTTGTCGCAAACAAGTAATACGGTGGTAAGACCGGTTATCGTATCCACAGGGATCGGTTACCAATTACCAATTCACAAACTCAACAACTATCTAGACTAAACTATGGTATGAAAAGATCATAAAATAAGGAAATAAAATATTTTTGGTCTTTTGGGAATTTTATCGAACACTTGGAAGGCAAAAGAAATGCGGTTAAGATTGTCAGGGTTAGACTACACTAATCCTCCCTTAATTGCAATGAAATGGCTTCTAACACAAGTCCTAATTCAATAATGACAATCAAGTCTTTTCTAAAATACTCAAGCCTAATGTCTTAGGTGCAATGAGCCTAAAACCCCAAATTAAACCCTAATGTCTTAGGTGGATTAACCTGAGATTTTGCATTAAGTCAAGACTTATAAGATTGCAAGCAGTCAACACCTATGTCTAGATTCTTGAACTACTTGGCATATGATTCATGAGCATGCCTTAACACCAATATTTCAATTGTCTATCAAAGCAACATATCATTCCTATGGGTAGCTAAGCCAAGGAAAGCATTAAGCACAGAATCACATACTCATAAAGAAATAGAGACTTGCATTAAAACAACCAAATCAAATACAAACAAGTTTAGAAAAGATACATCTAACCCCAACAACAAGGGGGTTTAACTACTCATAATATATAACAATACAAAAGAGAAGGAGAGAAGAGATGAAGAACACTCATAGAAGAATCCTCCAATCTTCTTCCATTCCTAGAGCAAGGAAAACATCCCCTACTAGGGTTGGAACCCTAGTCCAGCCGCAGCTCCAAGTGCCTCCTCCAAGAGCTCTTCAAAAAACTCCCTTTTTTCTGCCCTAAAACAGCAACTTATACCAATCAGTTCTGCACGCGTTCGCGAGGCGAATGTCTTCTCGCGAGGCGAATGTTAAAATCTGCTGTTTCAGATAATTGACCTCTCGCGAGGCGAGATCTGCTCGCGACGCGAGATCGTAAATTTCTTCTCAAATATGTCCGCGAGGAGCATCAGGGCCTGGGCGTGATGGCTTATGGTTTCCAGACTCGCGTGGCGAGACAAGGTTCGCGAGGCGAACCAGAAAGATGACATTCTGCTGGAACAGTCAGCTCTCAGGGTCGCGAGGCGAATCCAGTCTCGTGGGGCGAATCACTAGAATTCTGCTTGGCTCAATTTCTTCTCTTTTCAGGCTCTTTTTCATCCAAGCTCCATCAAGGCCAATTCTGAGAATTTTTACATTAATTCCTTCAAAACAACACCAAGAAACCGCTTCACCCATTCCAAAGGAAAAACTAACCAAAATCAAACTAAAATGGCCTAACTAAATGCAAATGCATGCAGAAATGTACATGGAAAATGAGGTGAAATCACACTCATCAAGGCCAGATATCATGTTTAGTGTATGCATGTATGCTAGGTATCAAGTAAATCCAAAATAATCACACTTAACAACAGTTAAAAGAATAATTAAGTATTTGTTAGGAACAAAAGACATGGGATTATGGTATCCCAAGGGAGCTACATGTACTTTAATTAGCTATTCAGACTCTGATTTTTCTAGTTGTAAACTAGATAGAAAGAGTACTAGTGGAACTTGCCATTTACCAAGAAACTCATTAGTATCATGGTTCAGTAAGAAACAATCTACTCTGGCTTTATCCATTGCAGAGGCTGAATATGTAGCAACTGGTAGTTGTTGTGCACAGGTTTTATGGATGAAATAACAATTAGTTGATTATGGTGTGCAAATAAACCAAGTTCCTATTATATGTGACAATACGAGTGCAATTAACTTAACTAAGAATCCCGTAATGCACTCTAGAACTAAACAACTTACCGATATTTTTACCAAGCCCTTGAACAAGGAAAGCTTCTTTTTCATTAGAAGAGAATTTGGCATAATTGATCAATCCTACATCTAATCTATATCCCTCTATCATGAACAAATTTATATGCTTTGTTTGAATGCTTAAATGCTTACCTTCTCTATTGCTTCGAATGTTTTTTTTCTTTACCTTTTTTATAATGCCAAAAGGGGGAGGAAAAAGTATGATATAGAGAAAGGGGATAATAACAAATTATACATGGAAAAAAAGTATGATATAGAGAAAAGGGATAATAACGAATTATACACGCATATGTTGAGGGGGAGCTTAAAAGCTTACATGACTAAGGGGGGGTAAATATAAGCTTACATGATTAACGGGGAGTAAATCAATTTCTGCTATGATAATATTTTTTTTGCTTTGATATACTTCTGCTCTGACTGCTCTAATACCAGGATATAAATTTGTCAAAAACACTTAGCTTCTGCTACACTTATACTCCGATCTTATAATTTGTTAAAAGATTTGTCATAATCAAAAAAGGGGAGATTGTTAGACTCAATGACTTAGAGATTTTGATATATGACAAATACAACTTAATGTGTATGCAAGTGTTTTAGTGTCAAGTTGCAAAGATAGGTATCAAGCAGTAATCAACAAGTTCAGTGAGCAATTAAAGGAGAATATTCAAGGAAGAACTTGAAGAAATCAAAGAGCAAAGACAGAGATCAAAGGATCATCAAGACCAAGCTTATCGGACAAATTTAGAGTTAAGTCTTAGATGATTTGTAAGAGGAAGAAATCTCTTAGTCACAAAGAAGCTCAACTGAAAAGATGCATGAAGAAATCAATTTTCATAACCTGCATTAAAAGGAATAAGTTTTCGTTAATGAAAATGATTTTTGGAAAGAAGAAATAGATCCTAATTCTGCTCATCCAATAAAGCAACAGAAATGCTCGTCCAACACTGAAGTGATAGAAGCGCCCGTCTAACACTAAAGTGATACAAGCACTCGTCCACTAAAGTGACAGAAGTACTCGTCCACTAAAGTGATACAAGCGCTCATCCACTAAAGTGACAGAAGCGCTTGTCCACTAAAGTGATACAAGCGCTCATCCACTAAAGTGACAGAAGTGCTCAACCACTAAAGTGACAGAAGTGCTCGTCCAGTAAAGTGAAAGAAGCGCTCGTCCACTCAAGCCTTTAGACTTGCTAAGTTCTTAATGAGAAGCTCCGTCCAATGACATGGCATATGGAGCTCGTCTACTAGCTCGTCCGATGTAAAATCTTAATTTCAAAATGGCTAGATAGACGCGCTTATTTTCAAGATGGACGTGAATGCTATAAGAACTATCAGAATCTTATTTCAAGAACCAGAATCAAGAAAATAGATTTTGTTATCAAAACCAAATCTGTTTTGATTGATACCAACGACTATAACTTGTTTTCTATATAAAGAGGGATCAAAGGAATACTTTCAAAAAATAATAACAACAACAAAGAAGAATTACACGAAATCAATTTGAAAAATCAATTGTGAAAATCATTCATCTTCTTGCTTGAGCTTATTGTGAAAAGAGTGTTTCATTCTCATAAGTGCTTCAATTTGTTTATCTTACTATTGAGAGTTAGGAATCAACTTTTTTGCTTTACTTTTTGATTGTAAAGAGAGAGGGAGTCTTTCTGAGTGATTAGGGTGAGGTATCCCTAAGCAAGAACATTGAGGCTCTTCACAAGAGTGTGGTATCTCGAGGTGAAGGAGTGCTCTGTGGTGTAAATGTTTTTCAAGCTACCTGGCAAAGCTTGTGTGTTAGTGTTTGAAATCCCACAGGTGGAGTGGCGACTGAATGTAGGTCATAGTGGAGGTGACTGAACCAGGATAAATCTGGTTGTGTGGTATCTCTAAACTTAAACTCCTTTACTTTATGTTTATGTTCAAGAACCTGTGATTTTGATGTTTAAAGTTCAATATAATTTCTGTTCTTGATCTGTATAAACTCTATTGAAACCTGAGATTGATTATAATCAAGATTGTGTTATCTGCATTCAAAACTGAGTTGATCAAAACCATTCTTGATTGCTGAAACTGAACTAACACTGAAACTGAAACCTGCAAGTTTGTTCTTGATTGTTAATGCTTATATCTGAAACTTGCATAACTTGTTCTTAATCTTTAAAGGTTTAATCGGTTTCTTTATTTTGTTATTACTCAGTTATGAACCTGAATCTATTCTGTGATCTATTAATTCTGAATCAATCTTTCTTATCCTCATCACCTTCTATTCAAGATTTTATAAAAACCCTTCATTGATTTTGTAAAAGATCCTGAGGCCACAAATCTACAACTCTGATTTGAAAAGTTTTGTGAATTTTTTTTTAAGAGGGAAATATTTTAAGAAGACTCAATTCACCCCCCCCCCCCCCTCTTGAGTCGTTGAAGCCAAAACAACAATGGTGACAACAATAGAGGTAAAATTCTTGGTATTGGTAAAATAGGAAATGAGTCTACTACCATTGGAAATGTTCTTTTAGTAGATGGTTTAAAGCATAATTTACTTAGCATAAGCCAACTTTGTTATAAAGGTTATAGGGTTGTGTTTGATAGTATATGTTGCACGATTGAGTGTTTGAATGACAATGAAATTAAATTTGTTGGAAAAAGAATTAACAGCATTTATATGCTAGACCTAGATGACATCAATAATAATATTCAATGCTTGTTGAGTTAAAAAAATGAGGCTTGGTTATGGCATAGAAGGGTAGCACACATTCACATGGAGCACCTTAACAAATTAATTTCTAAAGACTTAGTTATAGGTCTCCCTAAAATCAAGTTTCAAAAGGAAGGCTTATGTGATACTTGTCAAAAGGGTAAGCAAGTTAAAACTAGCTTTAAATCCAAGAATATAGTCTCTACTAATAGACCACCATAACTTTTGCATATGGACTTATTTGGACCATTTGGAACTATGAGTTTAGGTGGAAATTATTATGCACTTGTTATTGTTGATGATTTTTCAAGGTTTACATGGACTCTTTTTCTTGCACATAAAAATAATGCTTTTCATGCCTTTAGAAAATTACTAAACAAATTCAAAATGAAAATGATCTAAAAATTGCATGTATTAGAAGTGACCATGGAGGTGTCTTTGAAAATCGTGATTTTGAAAATTTTTGTGATAAGCATGGTATTACTCATACTTTTTCAGAACCTAGCACCCCTCAACAAAATGGAGTTTTTGAGAGGAAAACTAGGTCTCTAGAAGAATTAGCTAGAACCATGTTAAGTGAATCAAATTTACCAAAGTATTTTTGGGCCGATACGGTCAATACTGCTTGTTTTGTAACTAATAGGGTTCCAATTAGACAAGTAATTAAAAAGACTCCCTATGAATTATATAAAGGAAGAAAGTCCAACATAGCTCACTTACATGTTTTTGGATGCAAATATTTTATTTTGAATAATGGAAAAGACAATCTTGGCAAATTTGATGCCAAGGAGGATGAAGGAATTTTCTTAGGCTATGCATCATCTAGTAAATCTTTTAGAGTGTTTAATAAAAGAACTATGATTGTTGAAGAGTCTATTCATGTTACTTTTGATGCGACTAACCCCCAAAAGGATGGGAAATGTATTATTGATCATTTTGTAGATATTCCTCATAATCCTAGTGGAGGACAACAATCGGATGATGATGAAGCACCAAACCAAGAATCAAGAATTGAAGAAACAAATGAAGGACTACCCAAAGAATGGAGATTTGCCAAAGACCATCCAATTGATAATATAATTGGAGATATATCAAAGGGAGTTACAACAAGGTCTTCTTTAAGGGATGCCATCCATAGACGATGCCATTCTAGATGAGCATTGGCTAATAGCTATGAATGAAGAATTAAACCAATTCACTAGAAATCAAGTTTGGGAATTAGTCCCAAGACCCAATAATAAGCAAATAATATGAACTAAATGGGTCTTTCGCAATAAACTTGTTGAAAATGGCATAATAGTTAGAAACAAATCTAGGTTAGTGGTTAAAGGCTACAATCAATAAGAAGGAATTGACTATGACGAAACTTATGTCCTGGTTGCTAGGTTGGAAGCTATTCGTCTTTTTATTTCATTTGCATGATTTATGGATTTTCAATTATTTCAAATGGATGTTAAAAGTGTTTTTTTAAAAGTCTTAATTAATGAACAGGTATATGTTGCTCAACCCCCCGGTTTTGAGAATTTAGAAAACCCAAATCAGGTTTATAAACTCAAAAAGGCTCTCTATGGTTTAAAACAAGCTCTTGGAGCTTGGTATGAGAGACTTAGTAAATTTTTACTTGAAAAGGGTTTTAATAGAGGGAAGATTGACACAACACTCTTCATTAAAAAGAAAAACAAAGATATCTTGATTGTAAAAATATATGTTGATGATATTATTTTTGGTACCACTAACGATAGTCTGTGTAGAGAATTTTCCATGTTAATGCAAAGCGAATTCGAAATGTCAATGATGGGGGAGTTAACCTTCTTCCTCGGATTACAAAAAAAGCAAACTCCTATTGGGATATTCATCAATCAAGCAAAATATTGCAAGGAGTTGCTTAAACGCTTTGGAATGGAAAATGTAAATCATGCTACAACACCAATGGGAACATCTTGCTACCTAGATAAAAATGAAGGTGGTAAGGCCGTAGAAATAACCAAGTATCGAGGTATGATCATATCACTTTTATATTTGACCTCAAGTAGACCCGATATTATGTTTAACGTTTGTATGTGTGCACATTACCAATCAAACCCCAAGGAATCACATTTAATAGCAGTTAAAAGAATTTTAAAATATTTAGCTGGAACATTTAGTGTAGGGTTATGGTATCCTAAAGGTTCTAGTTGTACTTTAATTGGATATTTCGATGCCGATTTTACCGGATGTAAATTAGATAGGAAAAGCACAAGTGGCACTTGTCACATTTTTGGTCACTCACTTGTTTCTTGGTTTAGCAAAAAACAAGTTAGTGTAGCCTTATCAACCGCCGAGGCCGAGAATGTAGCCGCCGGTAGTTGTTGCGCTCAAATTCTTTGGATGCAACAACTTCTAGACTATGGTATTAAACTAACAAATATACCCATAAGATGTGATAATACAAGTGCAATAAATATTTCTAAAAATCCTATCCAACATTCTGGAACCAAACACATAGAAATTCGGCACCACTTCATTAGAGATCACATACAAAAAGGAGATTGCATAATGGAATTTGTAGAGACTAGTAAACAATTAGCGGATATTTTTACTAAACCTTTAGCTAGGGAAAATTTCTTTTATATCCGTAGAGAACTTGGTATAATTGCTGATCCTAGTCTCCATTGAATTCTATGTTCCTTTTATATACAAATAATGGTTTTGCTTGTCACGTTATACTCTTTGCTCCCTACGCGCTTCCATTTCATACTTTTCTCATATGCATTTAATGGTTCCTTTTTGATGATGTCAAAGGGAGAGAAAGGTCTTGTATTTTTTTTCCAGAAATAATGCACAAATTCAGGGGGAGTGCTAAACTTTTTGTGACTAAGCGTATTTCCAAAAATATTCCACATCTTCATTCAACAAAGGAGTTAAAAAATGATATGAAGAGCTTAAAGCATTTGTCATCATAAAAAAGGGGGAGATTGAAGTTCAACATATGGTTTTGATGATGATCTTCAAATGCACACCAAGGAAGAAACTCCAATTGTTGAAGGGTTTAATATTTTCTTAAGGAATATTTTGTAAAATTGCCTTTAATATTGAAGTATAAGTTGTAAGTGTTTTAGAGTTAAAATGTTTAGAAGATTTTGATAAATGGATTCAAGATATTAAAAACAAGTTTCTGGACTTGCCTTTGAAAAGAAAAAAAATGATTTTTCAAGTGAAAAAGGCAAGTAGTCGACTACTTGGGTTAAGCAGTCAACTACTTTGTTCTTCAACATTTCAGGAACGTGTTTTAATCAAAGTAATCGACTACTTATATGAAGTAATCGACTACTTCAGTCAGGTAGTCTACTACTTCAGTCAGGTAGTCGACTACTCAGCTGAAATTCTTGAATCTTGGTTCTGCTACACTAAAGTAGTCGATTACTACTATAAAGTAGTCGACTACTTCATGAAAAACAGAATTAAAATTCTTAAAATTTTCAAAATCTCTTCTAAACTTTTTCTCTATAAATAGGGGTTACTTTGACATGAAAAAAGACTTTTTGAGCTAACAAAACTTTGCCAAAATACCTCCACAAAAATCATTAGAGCTTTCATACTTCATCTTGTAAAAGGCAATTATAGTTTCTTTTGTATTTCTTTTTAGAAGCAATTTTCTTGTCAGCAATAGGAGAGTTGCTTCATTGATTTGGTGGGGCATCCAAATCAATTTCAAGGTGGGGAATCCTTGAGGCTAAGGTGAGGCATCCTTAGGAGGTAAGGATTATTTTGAGTGGGGCATCTCAAAACAACCAAGGTAAAGGTGGGGTATCCTTTAGTTTTTGGTAAATTGTAATCTTGTAAACAATTTTCAAATAGTGGAATCTCTCAAGGTTCTTGAGAGCTAGATGTAGATCACTCAGGTTATGATCGAACCAGTAAAGTCGTTTGTGTGATCTTCTCCTTCCCTCACTCTTCTAGTTCTTGCAATTATTGTTCAATTGTTGTTCTTTATTGTATTTGGTTAATTGTGGTGGATTTAATTATCTGATTTTTAATTGAGGTCATTCATTCATAATCACTCTCTTCTTCTACTCAATTTCTTTGCATCATACATAGTCTTTCTTGAACAATTTTTTTTTAAAAAAGCAAAGTTTTCAAAGAAAGTGATTAAACCTCAATTCACCCCTTTCTTGAGGTGCCATATTGATTAACAGATCCTCCTTCCCCTTTTGTTCTTTTTTCAATCTCTCTAAGTGAGGGTAAGGGATCCATCTCTCTCGTATGTACAGACTAACGTACTCATAATCGGGGTGGTCTGGAGTGGTCGTTTTCTCATCAATTGGTTGCCTTTCTTTGCATAAGAAACTCCAATCCATAGGCATCTAATTCACAACTCAATTATTTGGATGATAACATAATCAAAAAGTTTAAAAATTTAAAAGAAAAACTAAAACTATTAATGCACCACAAGATATATAAAAGAGTCAAAATCAGTGCACAAGGTATCCTTGTAATATGAGTTTCTAGCTATCAATAGGTACAACCATATCGAATCAAAAATAAAATAGCTAGAACTCAATGGAGATAAAAAAATGGGGATGGTCCTGATCACTGCTCAAAATCAATATCGTCCACCGGGTCATCCTGGGTTGCTGCCGCCTCATCATCCATTTGTACCTCGGGCACCCCCCCGGTGGCATAGCATCCTGGTCCCCAGGATAGTCTTGTCACCCAAGCCAAGGTGCTAACTCCTCCTCAGAAGGGTAAACGAGTACCCGTCCCTCCTGCTGGGCCAGCGACATCTTCCGGAATAAGTCTCGAAGCACCTAATGGGACATACTCTCTGCCTGCTGGTTTTGCAAGAGAAAAACTATATCCGCTGAACGTGGCCTCTGAGGGGGCTGTCCTGCTGGTCTCCTAGAGGCTGCAGGCTCAACAAAGCAGTGGCGGCAGATGTACTCTCTGTCGATCAGCTGACGGGGTATACTCTCTACCCCATCAGTTACTGGCACGCCTGCTCTGCGGATCATCTCAGTGATCAGGAACCCATGGGCTAAAACTTCCTTCAGCACCCTCGAGTTGGCCTTCTACTGAATGTCTTAGGCATTGATGGCCCCAACATCGATGGCATTCTCCTTCATAATGGCTAATATGAGGTGGGCCTAGGCAGCAATAATGGTAGACTCGTGAGAGCTAACCATCAGGTTAATGTGTACGAACGTCGACCAAACTTGGGCTACAGGTGTTAGATCCTATCTCCTCAACCTCAGTAGGCTCCTAGAAGTCCCTACCTCCCACTAGGCCCCTGGCCTGCAGCAGGTCTCCAAAATCTCAGCAGCTAAGCCCTCCAGTAGGTCTCCAAAATCTCAACTGCTAAGCCCACCACTGCTGGCATCATCTGATGCTCACTCCTATCCTCCCAGGTAATAGGAATACCTAGGCAAGTGTTGATCTTCTCCACCGTGAAAGTCACAGGTATGCCTTTGACCATAGAGATGCACCCGTGGCCATCAATGTCGGGGTTGAGAGCGTTGGCAAAAAATTCTTGAACCAGTTTGATATCAAACCAGCGAGGAAGATTTGCCAACATACCCCAACCCTTGGTGTTAATTTGTCCAGATATTGACGCATAGTTGTTCCCAACAAGGACCATCCTCCTTTCTAGGACTATCTTCTTCTGTGTCACTAACTCCTAATGATTCGTATGAAGTGAAGATCGGAAGCTAGGAGCAGAGGAAGTAACCCGAGAAGAGGAACCAGGTCCCTCAGTAAACAACTCGTCGTCCTCCTGAAAAGATTGACGCTTCTTGCGCTTAACCAGCTGTTTTTCAGTGTTTTCTGGGGGAAGTATACCTGAAAACCAGAAAAGTCCCAATACAGTTCATAATCAACACAAACAAATAACTAAGCATTTATAAAACCATTCCTAGCTATTGACAGATATGTATCAGGAAGTCCAGTTAATAGTCAAGAACATAGAAATCCGTTCTCGAAATTTTCAGAAAATTAACCCGAGTCCCCTAAGCATGCATCATCTTTATCAACCCTAGGAACCCTAAACTTAGGTTTCTAATACAGCACAGTTTATCACAGTCAATTATCATCACAAATGGAGTTCATAAGTAAACATAGCAGAGAAAATATTCATCAAGAATACTCTTCACAGTCCTAACCAAACTCAAATGCATATAAACATTACAATTTGAATTTCAAGAACATAACACGCATGCATCAAAAGACACCAATAGGGATTAAAGATTTCTTGTTAATGCCCTCCCCTTTTAGTATCCTAATATCATGACTACCACATCCCTTAAAGGTTTTAGATTCAAACAATCATGGGTTTCCCCAAAGATGAAATCATGTTTTAATCTTAAACAAAACCAATTAGGGTAGAAATTTTACCTTGAGTGAGTATGTGTGGGGATTAGAGTGAATGTGATAAGTGTGAGTGAGAGATATCCCCCCTTGATCGCACGCCTTAGAGAGAGAGAGAGAGAGAGAAATAAGAGTTTGAAGTTTTCTTGAAAGAGTGACTTCTGCTCTGCTCGCGGGGCGTATTTTCTTTTCTCGCTTGTGAGGTGAGAAGCCATTCGCGAGGCGAATGTTAAAAAATCCCAAAATCAGAAACCCTAATTTTGGGTTTCGCAGGGAAAACCAGGATTCGCGAGGCGAATCTGGAAATTCTGCACCTTTTCATATTCCCAGATTTGCGAGGCGAGGAGCGTCTCGCGAGGCGAATCTGGGATTTTTCATCTCTATTCAAACTGCCCAGATTCGCAAGGCGAGCCAAAGACAGGGATTTTTACATCCCTCTGGCACGTGGGGCAAATCCCTGCTCGCGAGGCAAGCTAGAGACAATTTATGCCCCCTATTTCCTAAATGCAACTAAGTCTTATATGCTTTCCTAATGCAATTTTCTAACTAAGGGCCTTATATGAAGACACTTTTTAAGTTTCTTATGACTCTTTAAATGCATAAAAAGGATATAAAGCTTGGGTTGCTTCACAAGTAGTGCTTGTTTAACGTCCCGAGCCTGACGGTCATAGCCCCCTAGGGCTAAGTCAATCTGAGACTTTGGTGATCCATTGGAAGTGGTTCTCCATAGTAGTGCTTGAGCCTTTGGCCATTCACCTTGAAGATATCTTTATGCCTCTCTAGCTCTACCGTTCCATGTGGAAAAACCTTGAGGACCTTGAAGGGTTCGGACCACCTTGATTTTAACTTTCTCGGGAAGAGTCTCAACCTTGAGTTGTAGAGAAGTACCCACTGTCCCGGTTCAAATTTCCTAGGCAAGATGTGCTTGTCATGTCATGCCTTTGTACACTCCGTGTAGATCCTTGCATTCTCATATACCGACAAATGACACGCCTTTTCAAACACCAAGTTGTAAGGAGATCTTCCAATTGGTGTCTTGAAAGCAGTCTTATAGGACCACAAAGCATCATCTGACTTCCTTGACCAATCCTTCCGTGAAGAGTTGACAGTTTTCTCAAGAACGCGCTTCAATTCACGGTTGGAGATTTCAACTTGCCCACTTGTTTGTGGATGGTAAGGAGATGCTATCTTGTGCTTGACCCCATATTGCTCAAGTAGGTGGCTCATTTGTTTGTTGCAAAAATGGGATCCACCATCACTAATCAAGACTCTAGGAACACCAAACCTTGTGAAGATGTTGCACCTCAAGAATTCTATGACTACCCGCGCATCATCCGTTGTTGTTGGAATTGCCTCAACACATTTTGACACATAGTCCACCACTACTAATATGTATTGGTAAGAGAAAGAAGGTGGGAATGGTTCCATGAAGTCTTTTCCCAAATATCAAAGATTTCTACTTCAAGCATACATTGAAGAGGGAGTTCATGCTGCCTTGAGATGTTTCCAACCCTTTGGCAACGACCACATCTTTCCACAAAAGTGTGTGCATCCTTGAAGAGAGTAGGCCAATGAAACCCGCATCGAAGGACTTTTTATGCGGTATTCTTTCCCGTAAAAAGCCCACCGTAGTCCGAGCTATGGCAATTCCACAACACGTCCCCGATTTGCTCATGGGGAATGCATCTCCGCAACAACCCATCCAAACATTGCTTGAAAAGATAAGGATCCTCCCAAATATAGTATTTTGCATCTAAGAAGAACTTCTTTTGTCGCATTGTCAAACCTTGCGGTACCACCTTTGAAGATTTGAAATTAGCCATATCCGCGAACCAAGGAGAAACTTATTCAAAAATTGCAAACAACCTCTCATCAGGAAATTCTTCTTTGATGTCTAGCAATTTCTCCTCGGTGTCAGGATTAACCAACCTCGCCAAGTGGTCCGCCACTCCATTTTTCGAACATTTTCGGTCCCTAATCTCAAGATCAAACTCCTACAAAAGAAGAATCCACCGAATTAGTCTAGGTTTGGCTTCTTGTTTTGTCATCAAGTGTTTTATGGTCGCGTGATCAGTGAAAACTATAATTTTAGACCCGACTACATAAGATCTAAATTTTTCTAATGCAAAAACCACTGCAAGGAGTTCTTTATCAATGGTGGAATAGTTAACATGTGACTCATTTAAAACTTTACTTGCACAGTAAATCACATGAGCTAACTTTTCCACCCTCTGTCCTAAAACCGCCCCCACCAAATAATCACTTGCATCACACATGATTTCAAAAGGTAGTTCCCAGTTGGGCGTAGTGATTATGGGTGCGGTAACAAGCATATTTTTCAAAGTTTTGAAATAATTTAAACAAGAAGAATTAAACTCAAAGGATACATCCTTCACAAGAAGGTCGCATAGCGGTTTCGCTATCTTGGAGAATTCTCGGATGAATTGTTGGTAGAAGCCCGCATGTCCTAAGAAACTCCTCACCCCTATCACATTGGTTGGTGGGGGTAGCTTTTCAATCAACTCTATCTTGGCTCTATCCACTTCAATCCCCTTTCGAGAGATTTTGTGCCCCAAAACTATACATTTTCGAACCATGAAATAACATTTTTCCCAATTAAGCACAAGGTTGGTTTCTTGACACCTTTCTAGCACGTACGCCAAGTTCTTCAAACAATTATCAAATGATGTCCCAAAAATCGAGAAGTAGTCCATAAACACCTCAATGATTTTCTCCACCACGTCTGAAAAGATAGAAAGCATGCACCTCTGGAAAGTCACTGGAGCGTTGCATAACCCAAAAGGCACCCTCCTACAAGCAAAGATTCCATAGGGACATGTGAAGGTCGTCTTTTCTTGGTCCTTTGGATCCACCACAATTTGGCTGTAACCAGAGTACCCATCCAAGAAACAATAGTACTCATATCTGGTCAACCTTTCCACCATTTGATCAATGAAGGGAAGGGGGAAGTGATCCTTCCTTGTTGCATCATTTAGCTTCCTATAATCTACACAAACTCTCCACCCCATGACGGTCCTTGTTGGGATCATCTCATTGTTCTCATTGACCACCACGGTTGTGCCACCTTTCTTCAGGACCACATGAATTGGACTAACCCAATTACTATCCGAGATTGGATATATGATTCCGGCATCCAAAAGCTTAATCACCTCTTTACGCACCGCTTCTGTCATGATGGGATTTAACCGTCTTTGTCGTTGAACCACCGGTTTATATTCATCATCCATCAAAATTTTATGCATGCCTAAAGAAGGACTTATACCTTTTAGATCCGAAATCTTCCACCTAATGGTGGATTTGTGTTCCCTAAGAACTCTAAAGAGTTTTTCTTCCTCATCCTTTTGCAAGGCATTGCTAATGATAACCGGGTGATGTCCCCCTTCACTCAAAAATGCATACCTTAGGTGAGTTGGGAGTTGCTTCAACTCTGGTGCCTTGTTGTCCTCTTCCGCTCCTTCCTTGTCAAGATCTTCATTTTGGCATTCTTCCTCTGGACGATTTGGCAATGCTATGCTTCAAGCAATCAAGATAATATTCATCTTCCAAAAGTTCTTCTTCTTCATCTTCAACATAGGATTTTACCATTACTTTTACAAGTGAAGAAGCATGGGCTTCTGGTGTGGCTATAGATTTCACAATTGGTTCTACTACATAAACACTGTATACACATGATTGCTCAACAGGGTTCTTCATTACTTCAAAGACATTGAAAACCACATCCTCATCCTGCACCCTAAGTGTGAGATTTCCTTGTTGCACATCAATAAAAGCATGTCCAGTGGCCAAAAAAGGCCTACCCAATATGAGAGGGATCTCGGCATTTTCATCCATGTCTAGCACAACAAAATCCGTCGGAAAAATAAACTTGTCCACCTTCACCAACAAATCCTCCACCACCCTATAGGGGTATTTAATCGAACGAACCACTAGTTAGAGTGACATCATAGTACCTTTGGCCTCTTGAATGCCAAGCTTCCTCATCATAGATAGGGGCATCAAGTTTATGCTTGCCCCTAGATTACATAGTGTCTTCCCAAAAGTCTTATCTCCTATGGTGCATGGTATGATAAAATAACCCGGATCCTTCAAATTAGGAGGTAGATTCCTTTGAAGAATTGCACTACACTCCTCGGTCAGAGCAACGGTTTCCTCATCTACTAGCTTCCGCTTCTTGGAGAGAAGATCCTTCATGAACCGAGCATAGGATGGCATTTGTTCCAAGGCCTCCGCAAATGGAATATTGATTTGAAGCTTACGGAAAACATCAAGGAACTTGTTGAACTGTTTGTCTCATAACAGATTTTTTAACCGCTCTGGATATGGTACCGTCATGTAAGGAGGGAGATCCTTGGCTTCAATCCACTTCTTTTTTCGGAATTCCTCATCCACTAATTTCAATTTCCCCTTGCTCTGGCACCTTGTCACTAGCACTTCTTATTCCTTAGCTTGCTCTGTCTCTACCTGTGGTACTTCTGGAATTACAGCTTAAGGAGAACTAGTTACACCCCCATTTGATCCCAACACCATTCCGCTTCGAGTTGACATGGCATTGCATTGGTTCTTGGGGTTGTTCTCTGTATTACCTAGAAAAAAGCCTGGAAGATGCTTATTCAACTTATTTGCAAGTTGTGCTACCTGAGTCTCAAGATTCTGGATCGCTGCCCAGGTATGAGTTGCTAACTTGTCAATGGCTGTGTTTGTATGAATTGTTAACTTCTCAATGACAGCAGTAGTTTTTTCAATAGCCAATTCCCATGGTTGCCTCCCACCATCTGTGATCTGTAACTGATTAGGCCCAGGTAGAGCTTGCTGAGTATTGTTCTGTTGAATGCCATAGTTCTGCCTTTGATTATGTTGTTGTTGCCCGGCCAAACCACCACTAGTATTACTCCAAGAAAAACCTGGATGGTCTCTCCTAATGTTCCAATTCCGCCCATTGTGGTAGTCATTCTGCTTGTTCCTCTGATAATCATTGCGCTGTGGCGCTGTGTCATAGAAATTGTGACACGAGTCCACATGCTCCTGAGAATAGTTACCTGGAAAACACTCACTATCATGATCAACAATGCAAAAATCACAACCCTATGGCAATCCTTCTCGCACTGCGTTTACCTTCATCTTGCTATTAAGTGCCTCATTCTGCTTCTTCAAGAGTGCGTTCTGTTCAAGAATGGCTTCTATAGATGTTGCACTGAGTCCGGAAGTATTTTGAAGAGAATCACTAGAAGATTGACTCATATTACGGTAATACTCATTCCTTGACATCTTCTCCAATAAAGTCCATACATCCTCTATTGACTTGCAAGAAAAAGAGCCGCCAGCCGTGGCATCACAATTCATCTGATAGCGACCCCTCAAACCTTTGAAAAAGTGCTGAACCTTTGTTACCAAGTCAAAGAACGAAGAAGGACGTCTCATCAAAAGCACATTATACCTCTCCTAAGCTTCATTATAAGTTTCATTCTCATGTTGCCTGAAAGAAGTAACGGCTATTTTCAACTGTGCCGCCTTCTGAGGAGGAAAGAATCTAGTGAGGAATTTCTGAGCCATATCCTCCCAAGTAGTGATGCTTCCACAATCCAAATTCAAATCCAACCAATCGCATGCTCTATCCCGGAGAGAGAAAGGGAATAGTCGCAAACGAAAGGCATCATCTGAAACTCCTGGAGTTTTCATAATATTGCATATCACCAAAAAGTGAGCGATATGCCTGTGAGGATCTTGGTGTGCACTTCTATCAAATTGATCTCTTTACAGCTCGTTAAGAACCGATGTCTTGATCTCAAATGAATTTGCTGTGATGGGAGGTCTAACAACGGTAGAAGCACAATCGGCCAAGTTAGGAAGATTGTACTCATAAAGAGGCTTGTAAGTCGGAGGATTTTCTTCCTCCATCCTTTCAAGATTCATAGGTTGGATTGCTTCAAGTCTCCTTTTCTCTCTTAGTTCCTTCCTCAACCTCTTCTCAGTCCTACGAATCTCTGGGTCGTATACCAAGTATTCCGGTGGAACGGTACCTCGTATACAACAAAAAACAAGGCAAGACCAAGTGATATCAAAGAAGTTTAAGCAGATAAAAATGTAGAAAATTAAAAGAAAATATTTTTCTTGTTCAAAAAGAATTGATTTTCCTAAAATTTAGGAAAATTGGTTGTGCCAATCCCCAGCAACGGCACCAAAAACTTGATGGGGCTTCGGCAAGTGTACCGGATTGATGCAAGTAATAAAGAAAACAGGGTAAGTTTTATCAAGATCGAACTCGGGGATTGGAAGACCAGTTATATCAAAACTCAAGGGAATTCAAAGTAGATTGACCAAGTCAACTAGTAGTTTGTTATGAAGAGAGAGAATTATCAATAACAAATCAATTATCAAATATCAAATATCAATTATCTAAACTAACAAATAACAGCGAGATTCAAATGAAGCTAAAGTTCTAAGGTCACGAATCCACCTACCCAATCATGCAAGCTACCCAAGTGATTATTCTCTTATCCCTATGTTCAATTTCTTTGCCAATCGAAACCCTCAATTATCCTAAAGTCTCTTTGGATGTTCAAAAGGAAATACCTAAACATTCAAATTACCTATCTTCCGATCCGATAACCCACAGTTAGATTCTATTAAGTTCTTAGCTCCCTATCGTGATTGCACCAATCTCCTACTCTATTCCTAGCCTTACTCAATTGGTGTTCCTAACCCAAGTCCTAAGCACGAATCTCCTTCCGGTTTTAACGCACTAGACTAGTTAACCAATGGCCCTTTTGATTAACACAATAAAAATAGAGTTAAGAAACAAGAATTGAGATTAGGGAATAAGAAAACATCACTTTGGAATTAACTATGCCATCAATGGTGGCTTCATCGTTCCCCTAGAAAAGAGGATTAGTTCCTCCTAGTAACAATAACAACGAAAGAGAATAAAGAAATCATCCTAACAAGAAGAAACTAAGAGAAAACTGTGTAAAACAATGGGAGAGCAACTCTAAAGAAACTAGGATTAGGTCTCTATAAAAAAACTATCAAATCTGCACCAAAACAAGCTTCTTTTAGAGGGATGGGTCTGTGCGTGCTCTCGAGGCGAGCCTTAAGTTTTTTCTCCACCTGATTTTGAATTCTCGCTAGGCGAGCCTGAATGGTCTTCAGGTTTCCTGTGTCTGGATCGCGAGGCGAGCACTGCCTCACGAGGCGAGGCTGAATGGTGGCCTGTCCCTGCTCAATCTGCTCCTCTGGCTCAGAAGGCGAGCACCTGTTCGTGAGGTGAATATGACTTTTTGCCTTTAGGCTTGTTTGCTTCATGTTTCCTAGCTTCCTCGAGCTTTACTTTTAACCTGAAATATAAAAATAGCATAAAAATGCTTTATTGACTCAAAATTAACCAAAAATTCCTAAAAATTATCTAAGAGACTCAAAGTGTTGCTTAAGGACAAAAGAAGCCATATTTGGGTGATTAGCAAGGTTAAATCGCTCAGTTGGCATAAAAACCTCAGTCGTTCTAACTGTAAAACTAGATAAGCTAGACGCTTATCACCGAGTTCATCTCCAATGGTCTTACTTCTGATCTTCTATTGAAATCTCTACTTGAAGAAATCAGTTATGTGTACTTGTAGAGAGTCTAATAAGCATGCTGATTTTCTGGCCAAGTTTGGGTCGAGTGCCCTTATGCAAGTTCAGTTGGTTAATTCGGTTAATCCGATTTTAGGAATTTTTATCAACAATGATTGTATTGGGTTTCATACCCAGCATTTTTTTCTCATTAATAATATTTCACCGTATTTTATCAAAAAAAATGTCACTCTTAAACTCTCATTGTGCATTTGCTCACTATGGAGCTTAAAGATGATGCTGAAGTTTGTTTATTAACATTGACTGTATCTATATATGATAAATATTACTACGATAGGATTCAGTAATATGCTTCACATAAACAATCTTCTCAATACCATTAACATTAAATCATCTACTGTCGTATCTCATAAATTTTGTCGTTATTTTTTATTGTTAATTTTCCATATTTAAATATTTAAGTAGTATCTATAATATAAAACTTTAAAAGTTTTGATGATATCTGTGTTTTAACATTTAAAAGTCCCAAACAAACAAAAAACGCATTGATTTTTCATTTCAAATAATACATAAATACTTATTCGTTGCTATTTTAATTTATTATTTTGAATTTCAAAAGTGTAAAATAATCACACATGATACACCTGGTGCATTGCACAACTTTTAATTATAGCAGTGTTTTCAAATTTAGAAGGCCCAAACAAAAAAAATGCAATATTCTTTTATTTCAAATATTACACAAATACTTATTTGTTGCTCTTTTGAAAAATTTTTCACAAATTTTAAAAATACACAACACTGGAAAATAAACACTCATAATATGCTTGTGCATCGCACGAGTACAAAATCTAATAACAGTAAAATATAATTATTTATGAATCCCCACAAAACGGACCTTGGAATTCCTAGAAGTATTTTCAATACTTTTCTCGAAATTTTATAGAAAGAAAGGAAGTATAAAGGTATGATAGAGACCACATATTGCAACAGGACAATTCTATCAGTCAAGGATATATTTCTTCCCTTCAACATAGTCAATCTTTTCCTCATTAATTATTTTTACCACAGGTTGTCAACTTGAAGTTTTCTTCGGATTTGCCCCTATTGGTAAGCCCAAATACGTGAAGGTCAACTGACCAAAGTGTAAAAAAAAGTTTTAGGGATAATTTTAGTGTGTATTTCACTATATAATTAGGATACATTATATACAACAGAAGGACTTGCTGTCAAGTTTTAAAAAGGAGATAAAAAAGGAATAAATCCCTGAACATTAGCTATCAATCAGATCCTATAAAAAGGAAACAATATTATCCTAATAATTACAAATATACAGCTAATCACTCCATAAATTCCAGGATTAACACAATCCCTTGAGAATCCTTCCACCAGAATCCAACACTCCCCCTCAAGCTAGTGAATAGATGTTAATCATTCCCATCTTGCTAATATTTGAATTAAATTCTTACTTCAATAAGGCCTTTGTGAACATATCGGCTTCTTGTGACTTGATTGGCACGTAGTGTAGGCTGAAAGTTCCACTTTCGATTTCTGACTTTATGAAGTTGCGGTCAATCCTCATATGCTTGAACTATGCTGATAGCCGATTTACTATCACTATACAGCTTCATAGGAACTTCAAGTGGGATAAATAGGTATTGTAGTAACCTAATTATCCAAATAAGTTCATAGATACCATATGCAATTGCTCTATACCCAGCTTCTGCACTACTCCTTGCAACAACCGTTATCTTCTTACTTCTAAGTCATGACATTTCCCTACACTTTCGTGCAATACCCAGTAGTTGACTTTGCATCTTCTATAGAACCTGCCCAATCTGCATTAGCATATCATTCAATCATACGATTATTGTTCTTTTGGAACAATAGTCCCTTACCAAGAGTCCTCTTTAGGTAATGAAGAATCTGGTTTATAGCTTCAAGATGTCTCTTAGTAGGATAATGCATAACTGGCTCACTACACTTACACCACGAGTAATGTTTGGTCTAGTGAGAGATTGGTATATCAATTTTCGTACTAATTGCTAGTATGATTCCTTCTCCACCGGAGGGTCTTCTTCATTGAGGTTCAATTTCCAATTTCTGTCCAGAGGCATTCCAACAGCCTTGCACCCCAATTTTCCAGTCTCCCTTAGCAGATCAAGGGTATATTTCCTTTACTTTGAATTCTTTCTGAAGTAGATCTTTAAGTCTCTTAATTCCTTGGGTGTCATCACCGGTAATGACTGTATCATCGACATAGACAATAAGAATCACTTTATTCCTGTTATCAGTTTGTTTGACAAAAAGGGTGTGATCCGCTTGCCCTTGTGTGTACACAAATTGTTTCATAACCAAACTGAATTTAGTGAACCATGCTCTAGGGGATTGTTTTTGTCCATATAAGGACTTCTTCAACTTACACATTGTGCCTGATTTATATTTTCCTTCAAAGCCTGAAGGGAGCTTCATATAAACTTATCCTTCCAAATGTCCATTTAGGAAGGCATTCTTCACGTCCATTTGGTGCAATTCCCAATCAAGGTTCGCAGCAAGAGAGATTAGGATTTTGAGGGAGTTTAATTTTGCCACTGGTGTAAAGGTTTCTTCATAATCAATACTATATGTTTGAGTATACCCTTGATCTACCAGTCTAGCCTTGATCGATTTATGTTTCCATCAACACCTACTTTTATGGGAAAAAATCCATTTGCATCCCACCACCTTTTTCCTTCAGGAACGTCTACTACATCTCATGTTTGGTTTTCATCTAGAGCATTCATTTCTTCCATTACAGTACCTCTCCATTTGGATCTTGAAGAGCATCATGGACACTTTTGGGAACTTCTAGCTGATCAATCTTTGTGATAAAGGCCCTGTACTTTGGTGACAATTTAGAGTAGGTGAGATAATTAGATATGGGATGTTGAGTGTAGGACCTAACTCTTTTTCTAATGGTAATAGGAACATCAAGATTATCAACAACATGTGAATCATTGACTGTGCAATTACCTTGATCAGCTTGTGTGTCTTCCACCAAATTTAGCAGTGGATTGGTGTCTTCCACTTGATTTGGCAGTGGTTCGGGTGGTTGGATTTGTTGAGGAATTTGTGGTCTCCTAGAGTAGACTCGAATAGTGGGCTCCTCTAAAGAAGTGTGAAGTAAGATAGGAAAAGACATTGAGGGGTTCAAATGTGAGACTTCACTTGGATTCTCCCCTAAAGTGAAACATTTGAAGGAAAAAAAATTGATTTTCAAGGAATGCGGTGTCAGATGAGAAATGAAACTTCCTTGTGGATGGACAATAACACATGTATCCTTTTTGAGAGGGAGAATAACCAATAAATATGCACTTAATTGCTTTTGGGTTAAACTTGTCTCGAGTAGGACATGAGTTGTGGACAAACATAATACAACCAAAAACTCTAGGAGGAAGAGACTCAAAAAGTCTGACATAGGGAAAACATTTCTGTAAGCAACTCAAGGGTGTTTGAAAGTTAAGTGTTTTGGAGGGAAGTCTATTGATTAGATATGTGGAGGTTAGCACTTCTTCACCCCAATAAGAATGTGGGACATAAATTGCAAACATTAGAGAACGGGTAACTTTAAGAATATGGCGGTTTTTCCTTTCGGCAACACCATTTTTTTGAGGAGTGTAAACACAAGTACTTTGATGGAATATGCCATGTTCAGTAAGCTAATTTGCAAGTTCATCAGAAAAGCATTCCTTGGCATTATCAGTCCGAAATATCTGGATAGAAGACTAAAACACATTTTTTACAAGGTTATGAAATTGTTTGAAGATGGAAATGGTCTCAGATTTCTCTTTCAAAAGATAAGTCCAACATACTCGTGTATGATCATCAATGAAGGTAATAAACCATCTTGTTCCAGTGAGATTGGATACTCGGGTAGGGCTCCATATGTCACTATGAATGAGGTGAAAAGGTTTTGAGCTTTGATGGGAGTGCTCAGGATTATTTTTTCAAGATTTTTTTGCAACAATACAGTATTCACTTCAGAAAGAAGATACATCTTTATTGATAAATAATTTTGGATACAAGACTTTGAGATAATTGAAACTAGGGTGCCCTAAATGCTTGTGCCAAAGCATTACATCAGAACTTGAGAAAGTAGACAAGGAAAGACTGGACTATAACGAAAGAGTTTGGGAAGAACCAGGGAAAAAATAGAGACCACATTGCCAATCGTCCTCCCCGAAGCCAAATCCTGAAATTCACAGTCAATACAAGAAAACGTTACTGCACAATTTTGATCTTGAGAGAGTTTGCTAACTGAAATTAGATTGTATTTTAGTTTAGGATCATAAAGAACATATTTCAGACTTAGACCATATAAGTTTATATCACCAAACCCAGCCACAAGAGAGGAATTCCCATATGCCACTGTCATCCTTATATCATCTTCACACTTTTTATAGGAAGAAAACATATTAGCAGATCCAGACATATGGTCCGAAGCTCCTGAATCAACAATCCAGTGTACAAGAGTTTCTTGTTTTGATAGAAATGAGTTACCTCTTTGTGCAACATGAGCATAAGAGTTAGTGGGTGCAGCAGGTTCAGTCTTAGACTTTCGAAGCATGCACTTTAGCACCTTCAGTTCTTCAGCAGTGAATAATGATATAGTTGGCTTACATTTCTCTGTGACAGTCTCAACTACATGTGCAGATGCAGAATTATTGTCTCCTTTGACTACAAGGCTTCCAATCTGCAGGTTTTCCATGAATGTTCCAGCATGTCTCCTTGGTGTGATAAGGCTTCTAGCAGTGATAACACCACAGCTAGCTGTCTTTTAAGCGTTGACCCTTGTTGGTCTCCCCTCGCGGTGAGATTAAGGCTGAGCCAAACTACTGGATTTCTTCCGTATTTGGAGTCACATTCAACATTACTTTCCTTCGACTCTCTTCTCTTCTAACTGCAGCGAAGGCTTCTCTGATTGAGGGCAAAGACTTGGTTCCAACAATACGACCTCTCACCTCATCAAGGTCCTTGTTAAGTCCATGCAAAAAATCAAATACCCTTTCCTCTTCAAGCGTTTTGTTATACAGTTGGCTGTCTTCAATGCACACTAGTGGAAAATATACATTAGACGGTAAAGGTTTACGCCAGTTAACCAAAAGCTAGACGTTAAAAAGGAGGCGGTGGCAGTTTTTTAAATATCAGGCTTCATTATTTCAATTTTAATGTCAGTTGTTTTAATGACTGACGTTAAAAGTGAAGTGACTCACTTTTAACGTCAGTTCAATAAAGAACCGACGTTAAAAGTGAATATTTTAACGTCAGTTCGATAAAGAACTGACGTTATAAGTAAGTCTCTTCACTTTTAACGTTAGTCCCTACGTCAACAGACGTTAAAAGTTATTTTAATAAATTTTTTTATCTAGTATACGATTCCTTCCGCATTGCCTTCCTCAAAGTTTCAGTTTCACATGATCATTGCTTTGATGTTTTGTGTTTCTGTTTTGAAAACTAAAATATATGTGCGAAGTATAAGTTGAATCAATAACCCAAACCGGATCTCATTCATGAAGTGTAATACTGATCGATCGATCAGTGAAGATTGAAAGGGTTTAAAATCCTATAAAAAGTTACATTGAAAGGGTTTAAAATCCTATAAAAAGTTACATTGAAAGGGTTTAAAATCCTAAACATTAAAGCTACATCCCATCAGAGAGTTTTATGAAATATGCCAAAGGGAAAACTATATATACTCCGAAGACCTCCAAAACCGGGGGCATGAGAGAGCTCAAGAGAGAGGCAAAAACAGGTGCACCAGATCCGTTTCAAGCAAAGGCAGTGGTTCCAGAGACTTCCAAGACGGTCACTTGCTGCCAAAGCCGAGGTTTTGGAACTGTGACCCCCGAGCACCTGATTAGCCCTCCAGCAGCTGATTCTCCGGAAGGTGATAAGGTGAGCAACTCACACAATGTAATTTACTCAGACTTATCACCCATGCAATGTAATTGACTCAAACTCAAAAGTTGTTTGACCATTAAGACAAAGACCTTTGAGTCTAGGAATAGGAAGAAAGAGTGATGAAGTTAATCTCCACGGTAGAGCCATATTGTGAAGCAGAAAATTAAAAGGATGGAAGGAAGCTATTTATAGGAGCAGGGGATGAAGTTACTAAGCTATTCTGATTTTGAAGAAAACTTACCTATAAACTTAATGCTCATTAAGAGGATTGAGTTACAAGGTGCATGGGTAAGTAGCACAGTACAGTCAAAGGAATGAATGTTTTTGCAGATATCTATACACTTTTAACGTCAGTTTTTTTAAAAAACTGACGTTAAAAGTGTTTTTAATAAAAAATATTAATTGTTAACGTCAGGTTTTTATACAACTGACGTTAAAAGTTTGATTTTTACTTGATTAAATAAATAGGCGGCGTAAATAATCCTATATATTATATACACGTGCAGAATGAATATTGGAAATAATGTAATTAATACACGGGAACTTGGCGAGTCATCAAATAAGTTGACGTTAAAAATGAGGTGGTGGGTAAACTATTTGCGTCGAGTTCTATAAATAATCGACGTAAATAATTATGAAACTCATTTCATTGGTTGTCATGTCCCTGTTGTCCCTCTTAACGCAAATCACTCCATATAGTACTGCAGTTTATTTCTGAACCTTTTTTTATACAAGTTTATTTTTAATTTTTATTAATTAGCTTGAATTAGTAAACAAATTATTGTGCAAATTAAAATAAATAAACACTTAACATAAAACAAGTTATATGTATAATCAAATCGTATGACATGGAAGCGATTCATAAGTTAAAATTACATGATTAAAAGATAAAAAATTTCTACAACATAGCCCTAAAATATAAAAAAGTTTCTGCATCAACATCATTTTCTTCTCAGTCCTGTCATCAGAAACTCCAATGGATGCATCACCTCCCTCACTTGAATTCCAAGATGCAAAGTAAATCCTCAGTCACTAGCAGCGAAAGCAAAGTGAAATGGATCTTTGCATCTTTCTTCTTCAGTGGAGTTCCTTGATGCATCATCTTGAATCCACAATCACTTGCTTCCAAAGCAAAGTGAAAGGGATGACGGGGATGAAATAAAGTGAGAGAATCACATTACGTGATTCACCCAACCTTAATATCCATGCAATGTAATTTAATCAAACTCAGAAGTTGTTTGACCATTAAGACAAAGACCTTTGAGTCTAGGAATAGGAAGAAAGAGTGATGAAGTTAATCTCCACGGCAGAGCCATATTGTGAAGCAGAAAATTAATTAAAAGGAGATGGAAGCTAGGAAGCTATTTATAGGAGCAGTGGATGAAGTTACTAAGTTATTCTGATTTTCTTGAAAACTTATCTATAAACTTAATGCTCATTAAGAGGATTAGGTACAAAGGTGAATGGGTAAGTAGCACAGTAGTCAAGGGAATGAATGTTTCTGCAGAAACTAATAAACCTTTAACGTCCGTTGTGTAATACAACTGACATAAGAAGTTGTGAGTGTTTTTAACGTCAGTTTCTTAATACAACTTACGTTAAATATATGACATTTAACGTCAGTTATTACTAACAACTGACGTAATAAGTGTGAGAGTTTTTAACGTCAGTTTATTAAGACAACTGACGTTAAATATATGATCTTCAACGTCAGGTTTTACCAAAAACTGACGTAAAATGTTGTTTTATTTTAATTATAACGTTTACCCCCGCGCGCCTTCTCCACTTCTCTACGTCTTTTCTCTTTTCATCACGCTCAACCCTCACTCTCGCTCTCACTCTACCCTAATCGCGCGCTCATCTCCACCGCAACCACCGCGAGGGCTTCTTCACCACCACCGTGAGGTACACTCTTAACCCCTAACTCTGTCTTTCCCGCTCCTTCTTTGAAATAACTTGACATCACTCTTTCCCCTGGCCTTCCCGCGCACTAACTCTCCTTGTCCCTCTGCTCTCAGTAACCACATCGAATGTTGGCCACCACTCGAGCTTCCCCCCCACCACCACGCGAGTGCCTATTTCTGGCGAGTCTTTAATTAGGGCACATTTTTTTATTCACGGTTTTGAGTGCATGCATGTTGCTCTGCTGGTTTGAAACTGTAGTCTCAGTAGTTGAAACTTGAAACTGTGAGTTTGAGTTGTTTGGAATGTCTCTATTTTTGGTTTTGAGTGTATGTTGAAACTGTAGTCTCAATAGTTGTAACTTTAAACCATGAGTTTGAGTTGTTTGGAATGTCTCTATTTTTGGTTTTGAGTGCATGTTGCTCTGCTGGTTGATCTGTCACGGCCGTGATGCTCATCACGGCTAGGCCGTGATCAGTTCTGCCTATGAGGGTCTGATTCGAGTTGCACGTTACGGCCGTGATGGACATCACGGCCAGGCCGTGACCAGTGCTTGGCAATGTTCAAAAACTATAGTTTTCAATCTCCCGTATTGTCCTTATATTGGATATATAGATGTTTTGTATATCTACAGGACCTATCTAGTTATTTTTATTTATACTTCTGTATTTATTTTGAGTTATAACCTATGTTAATACATATATATTGTTTTTGAACAGGCATACATATGGATCGGTCAGATAGCCCACATGCACGGGAGGACACTGTGGGGGTTTCGCGAGGACCCGATCACGCCTACGCCTGCTGATTCTAGTGTAAGTTTACATGCATGTTATATACTGTCTTTAGTCCTTCTTGTTAATGTAAGTTTATAATGTTACAACCCTCTATTTTATCATTTTTTTTTGTCCATACAGACATCACAGGCTCATAGGAAACGGGGTAGAGGAGCCACCTCGTTGAAGAAACTAGAGAAGGACAGGCAGAGCGGACAGAAGCTTGAGGTGTCCTTCGATGCTAATCTAAATGCCCAGGGACCCCGTGCTAAAGAATTTAATAAGTGGGTGTTTCTACAAGCGAAGCAGCACGTAAGCATCAACTACAACCACTGGAATGACGTTCCACAGAACGTTAAGGATCAGATTTGGGAGGCTATCACGGTATTTTACCTTTACATTCGTTTGATTTACATTATTAGATAATTATCCGAGTTATAATCCATCCAGTTGTTATATATGTATCTAATGTGTAGGTAGCTTGGACTGTGCCAAATGACGAGGATCATCGTCATAAATGTATGAAAATGGCATCAAAGCGTTGGAATGGGTTCAAGCATGATCTTACCAGGTACTATCTATCTGGGAAGAAGCGGCTTGATAAAATGTTCTCGGATTATCCCTGGATTGATCAGGATACTTGGGATATGTTTGCCAGGAGTCGACAGGATGAAGAATTTCAGGTTGGTTGATTAAGTTAATTTTGTATGCTTATTATAGATCATTTAACTATATTTAATTATGTGTTTTTGTTTGAATAGGCTAAGGCAAATAAGGGTCGGCAGAATCAGGCGAAGAACGTCCACCGCCACACCATGTCTCAGGGTGGGTACCATACTCGGATCCAGCAGATGATGGCAGATAGGCTGAGGGCGAAGCAGGAAGAGCACTCTGCTAGGATTGAAAGAGGAGAGGTGCCTGAGGGCACACCATCAAGTCCTCCGTCGGACATCGACCGCGAGGATGTCTGGTTATCCGGCCGCATGACAAAGGCGGGATCTTTTAAAGCTGATGCCACTCGCGAAGTGGCAGATAAGATTGTAAGTAAATAATTAACTTGATTTCAATTGATGTTTGTATAGATACTTGCAACACTTTTCAATTGCACGTTTTTTCATTTTTTTTCATTGTAGATGGATCTTAAAGCAAAATCCTCCCAGGGCGCATTCGTCCCTTCCCGACGGGCGGGGCGTCTTGATGACTGCTCTAGGCAAGAAAGACCATCCTGGTCGGGTTCTCGGTGTTCCTGGGAACGTGACCATCAAACAATATTATGGCAAGTCTGCTTCACTAAAGCGGGTGGTCAATGAAGCATCAATTTTGGCTGACATTACTCAAGACCTCATGACCAACCCGGATATTACATCACATCTGATGCAAGGCTTAATAGCCAACCCAAAATTCAAGCAGGCGCTTGCCAGAGAGCTTTCCTCCGTCGGTACATCCCAGGACACCGCAAGGCTTGCCAACGCTTCACATGTGAGCACAAAAGAGAGTTTTAGTATGGCACATGTGGAGGACGATGAGTTGGCAGCTAGGGAGCGGGAGTTGGAAGTCCAGCGCCGTGAGCATGAGTTGGAAATGAAAAGGCGTGAGCTTGAGTTGGACTCCAAACGACGTGAGCTCGAAATGTTAGCAAAGGTATTTATTCATTATTAATGTCCAAAATAGTCAAATAATTACTTGTGTTTTTTTAATTATCAAAAACTTATATATTTTATTTTCCTAAACTGAAGGCCAAGTCGACGTCGGTGCCGGTGCCGCTGTCACCTATCACTCGTTTGTTCTCACTTGGTGAGGATTATGCGTATGAGATTTTTGAATGTCCATTGGAGCACGATGGATGGGTGGCACGCCCAGATCAATAGAGGATATTTTCCTTCGTTGGTGACGATCTCGGGAACGCCTGCAGAAATAACGTCTGGATGAACAGCAATGTCATCAGTCTCTGGTGCACGTAAGTTAATTTTAATTTTATAACTTATTTATTTTTGGTATTTTTCCATTTAATAATTTATTTTAATTTCAATATATATATTATGTAATTAACATCCACACCCTTTTCATATCTTAGGTATCTCCATCGTCTTCAGCTTGATAAGGGCGTTGCATCAGTTTACGGTTTCTTAGATCCGTCAATCCTTCTGCCCGAGTTCTTTGCTGGCGATGCATTGAGTAAATACATAGGGAAGGTGTTGGGAGACAATACGAAAGAATTATATCTTGCTCCCTACTGTATGAATGACCATTGGCAGTTGTTGGTACTTCACCCGTCTAGGCATACTGTCATATTCTTTTGCTATCTCCACCATAATCCGCCACTGAAGGTGGTGGAAGCTGTAAATATGTAAGTAACTAATCTTAAATTAAATTTAAGTTTTAATATCAGTTGTTTTTAGTTTATTACACACATGATAAATGAGTTTGTTAATTGATCGACATGATTATTTGTTTATGATAGCGCGCTGAAGGCGAGTAGCATAAGTTGCGCCAACGGGAGAAGTAGGACTTCTAAGGCTAAAGCAAATCCTGTATGGAACATCCTCAAGGTTTGGTAGTTTATTTATCAAATAATTATTATTATAATTACTAATTTATGTGTATATTCAACTGACGTTGAAATTAATTTTGTTGGTAGTCTCGATTTCAACTTTGACAGTTGGTCGTGCGGCTATTATGTGATGCTTCATATCTTTGAACATAGTCTCCGCATCTATTACGGATGGATGGAAGAAGGTAATATTTAAACAACTTGTTAAATTATATATTATAGTTTTGAAGATGACTTGCATTGATGTTATTGTTATTATTTGAACGTGTCTAGGCATTTATCGACCAATCGCCTATTGAACAAGATGAGTTAAGAGACTTGAGGATGCGCTTCGCCGAATTCTTCTTCAAGTATGCGGCTGAAAAAGGAATTGCCAACATACCTCCGCACTACTCAGATAAATAGTTTTTTTGTTAGACTTTAGAAACTAATTAATAACATGTATATATATATCCTTAGATAGTTTTGTTTTTTAGACATTGGAACTAAAATTTATTTATATATATATACATGGGTTTTGGTTTTAAGTCCCCCATTGTTCAATTTTCCTTTGCAATTCTGTAATGTGTGTGATATTATGTGTTACTGGGACTGAATGCAGGGATAGCTGAGGGGAGTGATATTTTAAAACTGAATTTTAAAAAAAAACTTATTAACGTCAGTTGTATCAAACAACCGACGTTAATAGTATTTTATAAAATATACAGTACTCTATTAACGTCAGTTGTTTATTACAACTGACGTTAAAATTAAAACTTTAACGTCAGTTCTTTAAAACAACTGACGTTAGTTTTAACAAAATCAACGTCCGTTGTATTAAAGAACTGACATTAATAGTTTTATTTTAACGTCGGTTTTGTTAAGGAACTGACGTTAATAGTGTTATATTTAATGTCAGTTCTCAACTGACGTTAAAATAGTAACTATTAACGTCAGCTGTATTTACATCAGTCAGTATTCTGACGTAAAAAATCAATTTTAACTGACGTAAAAATCACTTATTGCACTAGTGGCATTTCCACTTTATGGTATTGAACAAGTCGATCTCCTGCCACAAAGTAACTAATATATTATAATATTCAGTCACGGACTTGTTACCTTGCTAAGTACTTGTTAATTGCTGAGTATTTCAAAGAGCAGACCGAATCTCAAAACATTCAGATGATTTTTGAAGGTATAAGAACATTTCTTGGACAGTTGTCCAGATTTCATGAGTCGTGTTATAGAAAAAGTAGGTTTTGCCATTTTGAGGCTCCATCGAGTTGATTAACCATGCCATCACAATAGAGTTCTCTGCTTCCCATGTCTTGTAGTTTGGATCTGTTGACACTGGTGCAGTGATTTCTTTAGTGAGATAGCCCATTTTCCCTTTCCCTTTGATAACAAGAAGAACCGATTGATACCATTCTCTTAAATTGGCCATAGTGAGTTTATGCTGGGTTCTTTGGAAGGAATGGCTGAGGTCGGTTGTGATACTAGGTGCTGAATTTTGTAGCACCTTGGGATTTGATGGAGGAATTTGTGTTATCATCAGACTTGGGTGGGTTTTCAATGTTTTCGGCCATGGAGATCTGGGTTTTTTTTACTGCTAGAGAATAACCTAAGCTCCTAATACCATGTAAACAAAAATTTTAGGGATAATTTCAGTGTGTATTTCACTATACAATCAGGATACATTATATACAATAGAAGGGCTTGCTGTAAAATTTTAAAAAGTAGATAAAAAATAATAAATCCTTGGATATTAGCTATCAATCAGATCCTATAAAAAGGAAACAATATTCTCCTAATAATTACAAATATACAGTTAATCACTCCATAAATTCCAGGATTAACATAATCCCTTAATTTAAGAATCCTTCAACCAAAATCCAACACATAGTTACAACACATGAAGTTTGAACCTGCTAATATAAAATCTTCACATACGTTGATTCCATCAAGATGGCTTTTGTAAAAATTAACCTTTAGTTCGAAAGTCATTTCAAAGCTTATAAGGACACCCTTTATAGTCCAAAGGTTTTTGAAAGATGTCTTTCCTACCAACAAGGTGTCGTCGGCATACTGTAAGTGTGAGACACTGAATAACCAATCAAACCTGAAACCTTTGAACTTCCCTAACTCTATCGCTATACTCATCATACTATAGAGTCCTTCAGCCACAATAAGGAATAAGAAGGGTGCCAAAGGGTCTCCCTGTCTTAGTCCCTTTTGAAGCGTGACTTCGCTCACCGGACAACCATTAATAACAAAAACCGATATGTGCCCAGAAAACACTCAAGCATCCATCTAACCCATCTATTTATCACAAAAACCCATTCTTCCCATAATTTTTTTTAAGAAAACCCCAATTAACTTAGTCATAAGTCTTTTCAAAATCAACCTTAAAAATTAGGTAATTAACCCTTCCCCCTTTTCTTTTCCCAACCAACTATTTCATTTATATCCAGAGCCCTATTTAGAACCTGTCAACAAAAGCATATTGAAGTGAGGAAATTAAAGGACCAATAATGACTTTCTTAAGTAGTGCAGCTAACATCTTTAATATGAGATTTTGAATATGTTCAATAAGGGAGATAGGCCTAAAATTTGAGATTTTTTGCCGGTTATCTCGCTTGGGTCTTAAAGCTATAAAAGATGAGCTCACACCTTTAGGTAAAATGGAGTGGGAATAAAACTCATCAACCCCAACACAAGCCTCATCTTTAATAGAAGACCAAAACTTCTTAAAAAATGTATAGTTGAAGCCCATGTAAACCTGGGCTCTTGTCTCTATCGCAACTCCAAACAAATTCTTTAATTTCTTCCAAAGAGAAAGGTGATGTTAAAACAAAATAACATCTGAAGAGAGCCTTTAAAATCAATCCGATCCAACCACTTGTAAACACTCCTTTCTTATTTAGTTTCATGTTTTAAAAAATTAAGTGATTTAATTGTACATAATATTTAATTTGTATGATATACTAAATAAAGTGTGGACTTGTTCTTGACTCAACCTTTTGTCGTGCTAGATTAAGATTCGAAAAATAATTTGGTGCAATTAAAATATCAATTTAGATCATGTCAGAGTAAATCTATCCCATAAACACCCATTTTTGCAATACACTATTATCTTCTAACAACTAATCACGATCGGCAGTCATAAGATGGTCACCGTGGTTTGGGATGTGGGACAAAGGTGTTGGCAGGTATAAGGTGCAATGTTCAAATCTCACCCTCTACTAACATAACAAACTAATAACTAACATTTGCCTATATAAAAAATAATCACGAATGTGAGAAAGTTCAACAAAAGTTGGTTTAAATACTCTAAATGTGACACCCTCTACCCTATTAAACTCAATGACTTAGAGATTTTAATATATGACAAATACAACTTAATGTGTATGCAAGTGTTTTTAGTGTCAAATTGTAAAGACGGGTATCAAGAAATATTCAACAAGTTCAGTGAGCAATCAAAGGAGAATATTCAAGGAAGAACTTGGAGGAATCAAAGAGCAAGGACGAAGATCAAGGAATCATCAAGACAAAAGCTTAACGAAGAAATTAGTGTTAAGTCTTAGATGATTTGTAAGAGATGAAATCTCTTATTCACAAATAAGCTCAATTTGAAAAGATGCATGAAAAAAAATCATTTTTCATAACCTGCATTAAAAGGAATAAGTTTTCGTAAATGAAAATGATTTTTGAAATAAGATTTCAAAGCGCTTGTCCAACACTAGAATAATATAAGCGCTCGTCTAACACTGGGAATAGTAAAAATTGGCATCCAAGAAAGTGATAGAAGCTCACGTCTACTAAAATGATAGAAGCTCACGTCCACAAAAGTGATACAAGCGCACGTCCACTAAAGTGACACAAGCGCACGTACACTAAAGTGATAAAAGCGCTCGTCCACTAAGGTGACAGAAGCGCTCGTCCACACAAGTCTTTGGACTTGCTAAGATCTTAATGAGAAGGTCTATCCACTGACATGGCATATGGAGCTCGTCTACTAGTTGGAACACATCCAATTACTTTGTGTTAATACTCCCGTCTGCTGACGTGGCAAATGGACGCGACTATTTTTTCAAGATGGACGCGGCTATTTTCTTCAGATAGACTCAGCATTTTTTCCAAATGGACTCGGTTATTTTATGGACGCGAATTCTACAAGAAAAATCAGAATCTTATTTCAAGAACGAGAATCAAGAAAACAGATTATGTTAATCAGATCGAAATCTGTTTTGATTGATCCCAACGACTATAACTTGTTTTCTATGTAAATAGGGATCAAAGGAACACTTAAACAACATATACGAATATCATAATATATCACAGTTTTACGAAATCGGTTTTAGAAATCAATTGTGAAAATCATTCATCACCTTTCTTGAGCTTACTGTGAAAATAGTGTTTCATACTCAAATTGCTTCAATTTGTTTATCTGACTATTGAGAGTTAGGAATCAACTTTTGTTTTTACTTTTGATTGTAAAGAGAGAGGGAGTCTCTCTGAGTGATTAGGGTGAGGTATCCCTAAGGTTGAACATTGAGGCTCTTCACAAGAGTGTGGTATCTCGAGGTGAAGGAGTGCTCTGTGGTGTGAAGGTTTTTCAAGCTACCTGGTAAAGCTTGTGTGTTAGTGTGTGAAATCCCACAGGTGGAGTGGGGACTGGATGTAGGTCACAGTGGTGGTGACTGAACCAGGATAAATATGGTTGTGTGGTATCCCTAAACTCAAACTCCTTTACTTTCTATTTATGTTCAAGAACCTGCAACTTTGATGTTTAAAGTTCAATATAATTTCTGTTCTTGATCTGTATAAACTGTATTTTGTTATTACTGAGTTATTAAACCCGAACCTATTCTAAATCTTTCTTATCCCCATCACCTTCTATTCAAGATTGTGTAAAAACCCTTCATCGATTTTGTAAAAGATCCTAAGAACACTAATCCGTAACTCTGATTTATAAAGCTTTGCGAAAAAGTTTTAAGAGGGAAATATTTTTTGAAAACTCAAGCCCCCCCCCGGTCTTGAGTCGTTGATGCCAAAACAACAAATTCCATCAGAGCTAAACTCTAAAGTTTAGCTTAACAGCTATAAGAGTATGGCTTCCAATGACTGTCTGAATGAAGGGGCTTCCCTCCCTTGCATGCCCTCCTGACTTCAATGGATCTGAGTATATCTATTGGAAGGAAAGAATGGTAATTTTTCTTGAGGCAGCAGGTGTTGACATATGGGATGCAGTAGAGAATGGACCATTTGTCCCCTCCACTGTAAATGCTAATGGTGCTCCAAGAAACAAGCCTAAAACTGAATGGAATGAGGAATGTAAGAAAAGAATTCAATATAATGCACTTGCTAAGAATATTATAACATCTGCTTTAAGCCGTGATGAGTTTTTCAGGGTTTCAAATTGCAAATCAGCAAAGGAGACGTGGGATACATTGCAAGTAACATATGAAGGAACCTTAAATGTCAAAAGAGCAAGAATGAACACCCTCACACATAAGTATGAGCTGTTCAGAATGAATCGAGGAGAACCTATGACTGAAATGCAAAAGATATTCACACACATCGTAAATCAATTGGCTAATCTTGGAAAGACAATCTCAAATGAGGATCAAATTAACAAAGTCATGAGATGCTTGAGCAGAGAATGGCAACCTAAAGTCACTGCAATCTCAGAATCCAGAGATCTCTCATCAATGACCATTGCCACACTGTTTGGAAAATTGCAAGAACATGGATTGGAGTTGAACAGACTAAATGAGAGTGAAGAAACTAATAAAAGAAAGAAGGGATTGGCTCTGAAATCACAGGTCAGAGAAGCAGAAGACAGTGATGATGATGATTCATCACAAGAAGCACAATCCGAAGAAGAGATGGGATTACTAGTTAGAAAGTTCAAGAACTTTCTAAAGAAGAAAGGCAACTTCAAAAGAAAGCCATCCACTTTTCCAAAAAGAAACTTCAGCAAAGGTGACAACTCTTCCAACAACATCACATGCATTGAATGTGGAAATATTGGCCACATGAAGCTTGACGGTCCAAAACTGCAAAAGAAGGACAAAACTGAAAAATTTGATTCAAAGGACAAGAAGTGGAGAAAGCCAATAAAGGCCTACATTTCTTGGGATGATAATGATTGATGAGTGTGATTTCACCTCATTTTCCATGTACATTTCTGCATGCATTTTCATTTAGTTAGGCCATTTTAGTTTGATTTTGGATAGTTTTTCCTTTGGAACGGATAAGGTGGTTTTGTGTATTGTTTTGCAGGAATTTATGATTAAATGCCCAAGATTTAGCCATGATGAAGCTTGGATGAAGATTGAGCTTGAAAAGAGAATAAAATGGGCCAAGCAGAGCCCATCACGGCCTAGCCGTGATGGAGCAATAACTGAAGAGAAAGAAGCCAAAAGTCAGAAGTGGTCACGGCCTAGCCGTGATGGCTATCACGGCCGTGACCTGCCAGCTGTACCAGACCTCCAAAAGTCAGAATTGGTCACGGCCTGGCCGTGATGGCTATCACGGCCGTGACAGACCAATGGGTGAAGGCAGAAGCGATCACGGCCTAGCCGTGATGAGCATCACGACCGTGATGCTCCAGAATTTGAAAGAGTGCCTTGGCAGAACAAGTCACGGCCTGGCCGTGATGGCCATCACGGCCGTGACTCACACCTAAGTTATAAATACGAATCTGGGCAGAATAGAAAGAGATCCTGAACTCTAGAACACACTCTCTGGCTGCTGTGGATCCTCCCTTGGAGTTCATTCCTTCCTTCATCTCTATTCCTTTTCTTTTGGTTTGTTATATGATTATGTGTAGCTAAACCCCTTTTGTTGGGGTTAGATGATGACTTTTCTGAACTTGTTTGTCTCATGATTTGATTGTAATACAAATTCCTATTTCTTTATGAGTATTTGATTCCATGCTTAATGCTTTCCTTGGCTTGATCATCCTAGGAATGATTTGTTGCTTTGATAGACAATTGAAAGATTGATGTTAAGGCATGCTCATGAATCAAATGCCAAGTAGTTCATGAACCTAGACATAGGTCTTGGGGTGCTTGCAATCTTATGAATCTTGACTCTTAATGCAAATTCTCATGTTAATCCACCTAAGACATTAGGGTTTAATTTGGGATTTTAGGCTCATTCCACCTAAGACATTAGGGTTTGAGTATTTGAGAAGATTTGATTGTCATAATTGAATTAGGAATTGTGTTATTTACCATTTCAGTGCAATCAAGGGAGGATTAGTATAGTCTAACCCTAGCAATTTCATCCATTTGTTATCACATCTCTGTTTGCCTGTTAAGTGTTTGTTAAAATTTCCAAAAGAAAAAAAATTTTATTCTTGTTTGTTTCGTTACATGTTAGAGGTACCTTCCATCCAAACACGATCGCCTAGATAGTAGTCCAATTTGCGAAGTGGTACTTGTCCACGATCCCTGAGAACGATATCTGGTCTCACCACCGTATTACTTGTACGACTAGGTATACTTGCCTAGAAAAATTCGTATCAAGTTTTTGGCGCCGTTGCCGGGGATCGGTGTGCCAATATCACGAGTACCAAAGGGGACTCCTAATTTAGGCATTTTTCATTGTTGTTCTACTGCTGTTGTTTTTTCTGTTTTCTGTTTTCCTGCTGTGTTTTCTATTTTGTTCTGTTTTTCTGTTTTCATTGAAACTGCATAATTGTCCACTTGTTTCTTAACCTGTACGTGCTGTTTCGTTGCTGTTCTACTGCTGTTTTTCTGTTCTTTTTCTATTCTACTGTGTTTGTTCCTTGTATGCGAGGTACAATCGACCCAGGTGAACTTCAATTCGACCCTGAGATCGAGAGACCTGTAGAAGGATTAGAAGGGAAACCAAGGCAAGACAGAACAGAGAAGGAGCATCCTCTACAGTGCAAGAACCACAAGTTGAGTTACCAAGTGGACAAGAACCACAAGTTGAAGTAGCAACTGTCACCATGGCTGAAGACAATGCACCAAGGAGGACAATGGGGGACTATACTTACCCTAGAGTCGATAGATGTGGAACTCCAATTGTTAGACCTGCAGTGGCCTGTAACAACTTTGAGATAAAGGCATCACTTCTCAATCTTGTGAAGCAAAATCAGTTTGGAGGTTTGGAGAGTGAAGACCCTCATTCTCACATTGGCACATTCATTGAGTTGTGTGACACCATCAAGCTGAATGGAGCTTCCGATGAGGCTACTCGTTTAAGGCTTTTCCCTTTCTCTTTGAGGGATAGAGCTAAGTCATGGCTTCAATCTCATCCTCATGGGAGCATCATCACTTGGAATGATTTAGTGAGCAAGTTCTTATCTCGTTTCTTCCTTCCGTCAAGAATGATCAAGTTGAGATCGGAGATTAATGCTTTTGCACAGAGGGATGGTGAATCGCTTTATGAAGCATGGGAGAGGTTCAAATCCTTGCTTACCGCTTGTCCAAATCATGAGTTGGAAACATGGCAGCAAGTTGCAACCTTTGTCAATGGGCTCAACCGAAATTCCAGAAGTATGATTGAAGCGGCTGCAAGTGGATCATTGAGCCAAAAGACACTCGATGAAGCAAAGGACTTGATTGAAACTATGGCTAATAATGATTATCAAATGCCTAGTTCTCGATCATTGGTCAAGAGAGGTGTTTTGGAGCTTGATGAAATTGGTGCTCTTAAGGCGCAAATGGCCATTCTTACCAAGCAATTGGGATCCGTTCAACTACAAAATTCTCAATTACAAGCGGTCCAGGTTCAAGCTGCCTCAGTGTGTGACTTATGTGGAGGTAACCATGCCAACGGTAATTGTGAAATTAATGTGGTTGGAAGTTCTGGGCAAGAAGAAGTGAATTACATGGGAAACCAAGGGCCTAAGCATGATCCTTTCTCTAACACCTACAATCCGGGGTGGCGTAGCCATCCTAACTTTGGTTGGAGACAAGGGCAAGGCTCAAGTTCTCAAGCAAAGCCTCCTCAAGAGAATTCAAGCAAATTGGAGAATATTCTAGCCCAATTCATGCAAGCAACGCAAGATAATATGAAGAATCAAAATGCCTCCATCAAGAATCTAGAACACCAAATAGGTCAATTGGCAAAGCAAATGACGGAGAGACCTCAAGGACAATTGTCGGGAGATACCGAGAAGAATCCAAGGGAGGATTGCAAGGCAATCACTACAAGAAGCGGGAAAGTGTTAGTTCCACATGAAAAAGAGAGAGAAGAAAAGACAATTGGTGAGGGAGTTAATGAAGTGACCGATGAAGATGTAACCAATGAAGAACCCGAGACTTCCCAAGCCACTACATCTAGTCCTATTGTTGTTGAAGGTGAAAAGCCACAGAGGGAAAAACTGGTTGATGAAGAGTTTGCAAGAAAGAAGACTAAGAGGCAAATTCTTGAAGAAGTTGACAATCCTAAGGAGTTGCCACCGTATTTCAAGATACCCTATCCTCAAAGGTTGAAGAAGGAAGCAAAGGATCAACAATTCTCTAAGTTTTTGGATGTGTTTAAAAAGTTTCAAATTAACATTCCTTTTACCGAAGCTTTTCAAATAATGCCTTCCTATGCCAAGTTTATGAAGGAGATTCTTACTAACAAGAGGAAGTGGAAGGACGAGACGGTCATGCTCAATGAAGAATGCAGTGCCATACTCCATGTACTATTGGTCATTTGAATATTGGAAGAGCCTTGTGTGATCTTGGTGCAAGTATCAACCTTATGCCTCTCTCCATTTTCAAGAAGCTGGGAATTGGTGAAGTCAAGCCAACCGGGATTTCTCTCCAATTGGAGGATCGTTCCATTACGTATCCTTATGGTGTAGTGGAGGACTTATTGGTTAAAGTAGACAAATTCATCTTTCCGGCAGATTTTGTGGTGTTGGATATAGAGGAAGATAGTGAGACTCCGTTGATTCTTGGAAGACCATTCCTAGCCACGGGTAGAGCTCTGATTGATGTAAATCAAGGGGAGTTGGTGCTTAGAGTCCAAGATGAAAAGGTCACCTTCAATGTTTTTGAAGCAATGAGGCATCCAAGTGACAAAGATACATGTATGAGTGTGGACCTTGTTGAAACATTGACTGACAAGAGTGCGCAACAAACTTTTGAAGATTCATTGGAAGCGGCTCTTATGGGTGAGAATATAGAAGAAGGGGCATGTGAGGAAGAAGTTGAGTTCATGGTTAAATCCCTTGAGGCTTGTCTAGTTTTGAATACTGATGAAGACAAAGTTGTGGAAGATGTGCGGATTGAAGACAGGGGTGAACCTCCTGTGCTAGAGTTGAAAGAACTTCCATCTCATCTCCGTTATGCTTTCCTTGGGGTAAATTCTTCATTCCCGGTGATCATTAGTAGCGGGTTGAACTCTTTAGAGGAAAAGAAACTTTTAAGGGTGCTTAGGGAGCACAAATCTGGAATTGGGTGGTCTATGTCCGACTTGAAAGGGATAAGTCCCTCATTTTGTATGCACAAAATCCTTTTGGAGGAAAACTTCAAGCCGGTTAGACAACCCCAAAGAAGACTTAACCCAAACATGAAAGAAGTTGTGAGGAAGGAGGTTGTAAAGCTTTTGGATGCGGGTATAATTTATCCAATCTCCGATAGTCCTTGGGTGAGTCCGGTCCAAGTTGTTCCAAAGAAAGGGGGGATGACGGTTGTTGCAAATGAAAAAAATGAACTCATCCCCTCAAGGACCGTTTCTGGATGGAGAGTGTGTATTGATTACATAAGATTGAATGAGGCCACCAGAAAAGATCACTTTCCCTTGCCTTTCATTGATCAAATGCTAGAGAGGTTGGCGGGCCATGCCTTTTATTGCTTCCTTGATGGATACTCAGGGTATAACCAGATTGTGGTTGACCCAAAGGTCCAAGAGAAGACTGCTTTTACTTGTCCTTATGGCGTCTATGCATACCGGAGGATGCCATTCGGGTTATGTAATGCACCCGCCACTTTTCAAAGGTGCATGATTTCCATATTCTCTGATATGACTGAAAAATTCATTGAGGTATTTATGGATGATTTTTCTGTGTTTGGTAATTATGTTGATGATTGTCTGAAAAATCTTGCATGTGTTTTGAAAAGATGCCAAGAAACTAACCTTGTTTTAAATTGGGAAAAATGTCATTTCATGGTTAGTGAAGGTATAGTTCTTGGTCATAAGATTTCATCAGGGGGGGTAGAAGTTGATAAGGCAAAAATTGAAGTAATCGAAAAACTTCCCCCTCCCATAAATGTGAAAGGTGTTAGAAGCTTCCTAGGGAACGCGGGTTTCTATAGGAGATTTATAAAAGACTTTTCAAAGATTGTGAAACCCTTGTGCAAGCTTTTGGTAGTTGATACTCCTTTTGTGTTTGATGATGATTGCATGCATGCTTTCCAACTTTTGAAAGAAAAACTCACCACCGCACCGGTCATTGCACCTCCAGATTGGAGTTTGCCATTTGAGTTAATGTGTGATGCAAGCGACTATGCGGTGGGAGCCATTTTGGGTCAAAGAAAAAATAAAGTGTTGCATGTTATTTACTATGCCAGTCGTGTGCTGAATGATGCTCAATTGAACTATACCACGACTGAAAAAGAATTGCTTGCTGTAGTGTTTGCATTTGATAAGTTTAGATCCTACTTGATTGGCTCTAAAACTACTGTGTACACTGATCATTCTGCTTTGAAGTATCTCATGACTAAACAGGATGCCAAGCTAAGGCTCATTAGGTGGGTACTATTGCTCCAAGAGTTTGATTTGGATATAAAGGATAAGAAAGGAGTGGAGAATATGGTAGCCGACCATTTGTCTAGGCTTCCACAAGCAGATGTTCAAGCAAAGGATGAGTTGCCAATTCAAGAAGAATTCCCAGATGAGAGGTTGTTTATGGTGCAAGTGGCACCTTGGTTTGCGGACATTGCAAATTATAAGGCCGCAAACAAGATTCCGAAGGACTTCAATGCACAACAAAGGAAGAAGCTCATCCATGATGCTAAATACTATGTATGGGATGAGTCTTACCTTTTCAAAAGAGGTTCAGATGGAATTCTGAGAAGATGTATTCCGGAAAAAGAGGTTAATGGGGTGTTGACTCATTGTCACAACTCACCCTATGGAGGACACTTTGGTGGTGAGAGAACCGCCATGAAGATCTTGCAAAGCGGGTTATTTTGGCCCACCATTTTTAAAGACTCTAGAGCTTGGGTGATGAACTGTGACAAGTGTCAGAGAACCGGAAGTATATCCAAGCGGAATGAGGTGCCTTTGAAGGGAATTTTAGAGGTGGAGCTCTTTGATGTGTGGGGAATCGACTTCATGGGTCCTTTCCCATCATCCTACAACAACAAGTATATTCTGGTTGCGGTTGACTATGTGAGTAAATGGGTAGAGGCTGTCCCAACTGTGAAAGATGATGCAAAAGCGGTGATTAATTTTGTGAGGAAGAACATCTTTACCCGATTTGGAACCCTTAGAGCCATTATTAGTGATGGGGGTACTCACTTTTGCAACAAAGAGTTCAATGCAGTGCTTGTCAAGTTTGGGGTCAATCATAAAGTTGCCACACCATACCACCCACAAACTAGTGGGCAAGTGGAGTTGTCCAATCAGGAATTGAAGAGGATTTTGGATAAAACCGTGAATAATGAGAGAAAGGATTGGGAAAAGAAGCTGGATGACGCACTTTGGGCCTATCGGACTGCATATAAAACACCTATTGGTATGTCACCTTACCAATTAGTGTTTGGAAAATCATGTCACCTTCCGGTAGAGCTCCAACATCGTGCTTTTTGGGCAGTGAAGGCCCTGAACTTTGATACAAGGCTGGCCATGGACAAGAGACTGCTGCAATTGAATGAGTTGGATGAATTCCGACTCTTGGCATATGAGAGTGCAAGAATCTACAAGGAAAGAACAAAATTTTGGCATGATAAGTACATTCTTCCCAAGTATTTTGAAGAAGGCCAATCAGTTTTGCTCTTTAATTCATGTCTCAAGCTATTTCCGGGCAAGCTGAGATCAAGGTGGGCGGGTCCATTCTATGTTAAGTCAGTTTCCCCATTTGGTGCAGTTGAATTGGAAGATCCATCATCCGGAGACACTTTCACTGTTAATGGGCAAAGGCTCAAGCACTACCTTGGAGGAGACTTTGATCGTCAAGCTGTCTCCATCCCTATTAAGGCACCCTCTTAGAAATCACCCGTCAAGCTAGTGACGTTAAAGAAGCGCTTATTGGGAGGCAACCCAAGTTTTCTTTTCCTTTCCCATTTCCATTTCCATTTGGTTTTTTATTTATTTCAACTCTTGAATAATTTGAGAAGATCAAGAGTAATAAAATCATAGACTAATAGATTTCTTAAGTATTTTAAGGTTCTGAAGGAAGGAGAGCAAGAAAGGGCAGGGAGAAACAAAGTCAGCAACCATCACGCCCAGGCCGTGACACTGGTCACGACCGTGATGAGCTTAATGTGAAGACCAGAAAGGATCACGACCCAGCCGTGATACCCATCACGGGCGTGATGGAGGGACCCTGAAGATCAAAGGCCATCATGGCCTAGCCGTGATGAAGGTCACGGCTGTGACAGGTCACTCCTATGAACCAGAATTGATCACGGCCAAGCCGTGATGGTGGTCACAGCCGTGACACAATTTGCAACCTATCTTTGACTAGCCCTGTGAGCCAACACCCGCTACCGCCCCGGTGAGTTGTTCCAATTTTTCTCCTCTCTCCAACTTGATTTTTTTACATTGGGGACAATGTAAATTTTTAAGCTTGGGGTAGAGGTATTTTCTTTGTAAATTTCTGAATTTTTGCATTGTTCATATTGCATTCATATAGGCATAGTTTTGCATGATCACATGATTAGATTGCCCCTTGCTTAGATTAAGCATCCAATTGTGAGAACTTAGTGCCAATTAAATTGAGATAGTGAATTTTTGAACCCAATTTTTTTTTATTCTTGTGATAAGGCTTCAAATAAAAAATTTCTTGAGATGATCATTGATAGTTGATAATTAGCATGTGGTTCCATAGATTTGTGTTTCTCATTGATTTTTGAACTGCTAAATGTGAGCTTTTGAGCCATTAAGGGGTACTCACTAAATCTCCCCCATTCTTTGTGTTAGAGTGTTATTCCTCTTGGATTGTATTTCTCTAGAACTTGACTTGAAACCGTTTTGAAGCTTAAAAAATTTTTGAAAACATTTTTGAAAATGATTGAGGCACTAGGTATTTTTCCGGACTTCTGAGCTTTGATTTACTAAATGCTACCCCGTAGTTGCTGATAGTGTGATTTCACATCATAATTCCTGTACATTTTTTAATGCATTTTTCATATAGTTTAGGCATACTTGATTTGATTTTGTTAGTTTTTACCTTGGATCGGGTGAGACAGTTTCTTGGTGTTGTCTTGCAGGAATTCAAGGAAAAATGCTCAAGATTAGCCATGATAGAGCTTGGATGAAGACAGAGCTTAAAAAGTGAAGAAAATGACCCAGGCAGAGCCCATCACGGCTTGGTCGTGATGACCCTCACGGCCGTGATCGAGCAATAATTGAGAGAAAAGAAGGCAAAAGTCAGAAGCTGTCACGACCTAGCCGTGATATCCATCACGGCCATGACATGTTAATGGAGCCAGACCCCCCTCTTGGCAGAATCTGTCACGGCCAAGCCGTAACGGCCATCACGGCCGTGACAGATCAGTTGGTGAAGGCATAAGCTATCACGGCCTGCCCGTGATGAGCATCACGATCGTGATGTTCCAATATTTGAAAGCGTGCCAAGGCAGAAAGTGTCACGGCCAGGCCGTGATGGGCATCACGGTCGTGATGCGAACCCTGATCTATAAAGGAGCACGAGCAGAACAGAAAAAAAAAACAGTTTTGAAACCCTACAATACTCTCTCTGAACCAGGGGCTGCTGCACAAGGATTCCATGGAGTTCCTCTTACTTTTCTTCTATATTTCTTTGGTTTTGGATATGATTATGAGTAGCTAAACCCCCATTGTTGGGGTTAGGTGTAGCTTTTCTGAATTCTCCATGTATATGATTTGATCTTGTAATACAGTTTTTATTTCTTTATGAGTGATTGATTGTCTATGCTTAATGCTTGTTGTGGCTAGCACCCCCATGACTCGATTAGTGTTTTGATATGCAATTGGAAAATTCGTATTAGAACCGGGACTGAGATCAATCACCTAGTAACCCTTGCGTCTAAGAATGGAGTTTGGTTTACTAGTAATCGCATAATCCCTAATCTTAATGCGAATTCACTAATCTAGGTCACCTAAGGAATTAGGGTCTATTAGTGGATTTAGGCTCTTGTCATCCGAGGAATCGAGACTTGAGTAATTTAGTGGAATAATTGTCATAATTGAAGTAGAAGCTGTTTATTAGTCATGTCATTGCATGGGGATGAGGTTTAGTGAACCTAATCCCAGCGTTGTTCTTATATTTGAAGAATCCTTTTAAGTACCTTCCAAGTGTTTGACAGAAATTCCCAAAGAACTTTTCTCTTTATTTTGTTATTTTAGGTTTAGATCTTATTTGGGCTTGGTATTTATTATCGAGCTCCCTTCAATCCAAATATCTGCTTGGATAGTAATTGATTCGGTACGTGCTAGTACTTGTCACAATCCTCGTGGGAACAATATCGGTCTCACCACCGTATTACTTGCACAACTGGGTATACTTGCCCAAATTCGTCAACAAGTTTTTGGCGCCGTTACTGGGGATTGTGTTTCAATATTAGCATACCCATTTCAGTTACTAATTTAAGCAAAAGCAAAAAAAAAAATTATGTGGTGATCTGTTTGCTGTCATTTTTCTGTGTTGCTGTCATATTTTTCTGTTATATTTGCTGTTTGTGTGCTGACTTTTACTGCTAACACTCTTGTTTGCTAGACTGTTTGTGTATGCGAGGTACTATCCCAGCTGACCAACTCCTCCACGATCCTGAGATTGAAAGAACAACTAGGAAAAATCAAAGGCAAGTAAGAGAGCAGAAACTGTTAGAACATCAAGAAGAAGAACAAGAGACTTCCACCTCTCAAGTTCATCAAGAAAAACTCAGAATGGCAGGCAATGGTGAAGGTGCTCCACCACGGAGGACATTGGGTGACTATGGCAATACAAATGTCAATCGGCATCTCACTAGCATAGTGAGGCCCTCAATTAATTGCAACAATTTTGAAATCAAGCCGGCTCTCTTGAATTTGGTTGCACAGAAAACAGTTTGCCGGGTTGGAAAAGGAAGATCCTAATAGTCATATCTCCAACTTCATTGAGATATGTGATACGGTGAAGCATAATGGTGCCTCTGAGGATGCAATCCGCCTAAGGGCGTTTCCCTTCTCTTTAAGAGATAGGGCCAAGGCTTGGCTCCAATCTCAACCAAGGGGGAGCATTACTACATGGGATGACTTGGAGGCAAAATTTCTGGCAAGGTTCTTCCCCACCTCAAGATTTGTGAAGACAAGGGGTGACATCATAAGCTTCGCTCAGCAAGAAGGTGTGACTCTTCATGACGCCTGGGAAAGGTTCAAGGAATTGCTCCGAAGATGTCCAAACCATGGGTTTGATGATCATACCCAAATGCAAACATTCTGCAATGGACTGAGGCCGTCAACCAGGTACATGTTGGATGCCTCAGCTGGAGGGTCCATGAACACAAAGACAGTAGAGGAAGCACTGATTTTGATAGAGGCTATGGCATCGAATGACTATTTGATGCATCATGATCGGGGTCCCACATCAAGAAGGGAAGTGTTGTTGTTAGATTCACAATATGCACTTTTGGCTCAGAATAAACTCATGACACAACAACTGGAGTCCATTACCAAGCAACTCGCTCAACTCCCACAACAACTCCAAACTGTTCAAGGGACAACCATGCCACCTCAACAGGTAATGCGATGTGATTTTTGTGGAGGAGATCGTGATAATGGAAGATGTGAGGCACCACCTAGTTCCCATGAGGAAGCTAATTATACGGGGAACTATGGGCGGCCAGGCAACAACCAATACTCCAACAACTACAACCAAGGATGGAGGAATCAACCGAGTTTTGGTTGAAAACAAGATGCCAGACAAGCAAGCAAGCCTCAACCCGCACCACCGCCTCAAGACCGGACTTCTATCTTGGAGAACATCCTCAATCAGTTCATGCAGATGTCCATGTCAAACCAGAAAAACACTGATGCTTCTATAAAGAACTTGGAGGTTCAAGTTGGACAGATTGCAAAGCAACTAGCAGAGCAGTCTAGCAGCAGTTTTTCAGGTAATACTCAAACTAATCCTAAGGAGCATTGCAAGGCTATTGTGTTGAGGAGTGGTAAAAGCCTTGAGGAAGAGAGTGGTGAGCCCTGAGTGAAAAATCAGAGAGTTGATGAAGAAACAGAGGTGAATGCTAAAAAAACTGATTTGAATAAGGAAAAAGGCAAAGAAGTTGTAGTAGAGGAGGAAGAAAAAGACAATGAAAAAGACAAGAGGGAAAAATTAGTAGATGAAAATTCAATTTTGAGGAGAACTAAAAGTCAGATTTTAAAAGATGGAGACAAACCTCAAGTGATCCCCTCTTATGTGAAGTTGCCCTATCCTCATTTGAGCAAGAAAAAAGAGAAGGAAGAACAGTTTGCCAAGTTCCTTGACATCTTCAAGCGGTTACAGATCAACATACCCTTTGCTGAAGCACTAGAGCAGATGCCAACCTATGCAAAGTTCATGAAGGAGTTGCTCACAAAGAAAAGAAAATTCAAGGAAGGTGAGACTGTTGCCTTGACAGAGGAGTGTAGTGCGATACTTCAGAGGAAGCTACCTCCTAAGCTTAAAGATCCTGGTAGTTTTACAATCCCTTGCACTATTGGGAGTGTTGCTATTGGGAAGGCCTTATGTGACTTGGGAGCAAGTATCAACTTGATGCCGCTTTCAATTTTGAACAAGCTTGGAGGTGGTGAGGTGAAATCAACAAGGATGGCATTGCAACTAGCTGATAGATCAATCAAGCGTCCTTATGGTATTCTGGAAGATGTCTTGGTTAATGTGGACAAGTTTATCTTCCCAGCAGATTTTGTGATATTAGATATGGAGGAGGATGCAGAAGTTCCACTTACATTGGGGAGACCCTTTCTTGCAACCGGACGTGCTTTGATAGACGTACAGAAGGGGCAGCTTCAACTCAGAGTGCAAGATGAAGAGGTCACTTTCAATGTGTTTGAAGCCATGCATCGCCCGAGTGATGAAGAGAATTGCTTCCGCATGGATATTGTGGATGTAGTGGCCAATGAAGTCCTTGCACAGCAGCACCACTCCTCTACTCTTGAGAAGGTAATTATGAACTCTATTGAAAATCTTGAAGAAGAAGAAGAGAAGGAATTAGAAGACTGCTTGTGTGATTTGGAAGCCCAACCCAAGCAACTTGCTGTGAACACTAAGGAAGAAGAACTCAAGAAGGATGAAGTCCAAGAGAAGCTCGAGTTGGAGCTTAAACCTCTACCTCCCCACTTGAAGTATGTCTTTCTTGGTGAGAATGATGAAGATCCTGTCATAGTGAGCAATGTACTGTCCAAATTAGAAGAGGAGAAACTTGTAAGGGTGCTTCGAGAGCATAAGACATCTATTGGATGGTCCATCTCAGATTTGAAAGGTATTAGCCCCACAATTTGTATGCACAAGATCATGATGGAGGCTGAATTTAAACCGGTGGTCCAACCGCAGAGGAGGCTCAATCCTACAATGAAAGAAGTGGTGAAGAAGGAGGTGCTGAAACTCCTTGAAGCTGGAATGATCTATCCGATTTCCGATAGTGCTTGGGTGAGTCCGGTACAAGTGGTTCCAAAGAAAGGTGGCATGACCGTCGTGCACAATGAGAAGAATGAGTTGATCCCAACTAGAACAGTCTCCGGTTGGCGGATGTGTATAGATTACCGAAAACTTTATCAAGCTACTAGGAAGGATCACTTCCCACTTCCATTCATGGACCAGATATTGGAGAGGTTGGCCGGGCAAGCTTACTACTGTTTCTTGGATGGTTATTCGGGTTATAACCAAATTACGGTTAACCCGTAAGACCAAGAGAAAACTGCCTTCACATGCCCTTTTGGAGTTTTTTCCTATCGGAAGATGCCTTTAGGTCTTTGCAATGCACCTGCGACATTTCAAAGGTGCATGCTTTCCATTTTTTCTAATATGGTAGAAAAATATATTGAGATTTTCATGGATGATTTTTCTGTTTTCGGTTCCTCTTATGATAACTGTTTGTCTAACCTTGCTACTGTGTTAAAGAGGTGCATGGACACCAATTTAGTCTTAAATTGGAAGAAGTGTCATTTTATGGTGCAGGAAGGCATCGTGCTTGGGCACAAAATTTCAGCCAACGGGATCGAAGTGGATAAATCGAAGATTGAAGTGATTGAGAAACTACCTCCACCAGTGAATGTCAAGGGTGTGAGGAGTTTTCTTGGGCATGCAGGCTTCTACCGGCGGTTCATCAAGGACTTTCCAAAGATAGCCAAGCCGTTGTGTAGCCTTTTGAACAAGGATACTCCATTTCTGTTTGACGCTGCTTGTCTTAACTCTTTTCAAATTTTGAAAGACAATTTGATCACTGCTCCTATTCTTGTTGCACCCAACTGGGAGTCACCGTTTGAATTAATGTGTGATGCCAGTGACTACGCAGTTGGGGCAGTTTTGGGGCAGCGAAGGGACAAGTTTTTCCATTCCATTCACTATGCTAGCAAGGTTCTCAATGAGAACCAAGTGAATTATGCAACAACTGAAAAAGAGTTGCTATCCATAGTGTTTGCATTGGAAAAATTTCGTTCCTACTTAATTGGGTCACAAGTCACTATTTTTACTGATCATGCTGCGATTAAATATTTGTTGACTAAGTTAGATTCTAAACCAAGTCTCATAAGGTGGATTCTATTGTTGCAGGAGTTTGATTTAGTCATCAAGGACAAAATGGGCAGCGAGAATGTAGTGGCTGACCACTTGTCTCGGCTAGTGAATGAGGAGGTGACTGCTAAAGAAAAGGACATTCGGGATGAGTTCCCGGTTAAAGCTTTATTGCTGGTACATGAGAGACCATGGTTTGCTGACATGGCAAATTTCAAAGCAGCCAGCATTGTTCCAGAGCACCTCACTTGGCAACAAAAGAAGAAGTTCTTCCGGGATGCCAACCATTTCATGTGGGATGACCCATTTCTGTTCAAGGTTGGACCGGATGGCTTGTGGAGGAGGTGCATTAGTCAAGAGGAGGCAAGGAAAGTTTTGTGGCATTGTCATAACTCTCCCTATGGTGGACATTACAATGGGGATCAGACAGCTGCAAAGGTCCTCCAATATGGGTTCTTTTGGCCCTCAATCTTCAAGGAATCTTACAACCATGTGAAGAGTTGTGACAAGTGCCAAAGGACCGGGAACATTTCAAAGAGGGATGAGATGCCACTGCAGAATATATTGGAGGTTGAGGTATTTGACTGCTGGGGCATAGACTTTATGGGTCCATTTCCACCTTCGTTCTCCAATCAATATATCTTGGTGGCAGTAGACTATGTCTCCAAATGGGTGGAGGCTATTGCAACATCGCAGATTGATGCCCAGACAGTGATTAGATTCATCAAGAAGAACATCTTTGCCCGGTTCGGTGTCCCAAGGGTTCTTATAAGTGATGGGGGATCTCACTTTTGCAACTCACAACTGAGAAATGTGTTGGCCAAGTATAATGTGAGGCACAAGGTGGCATCTCTCATCATCCGCAAACAAATGGGCAAGCAGAGGTCTCTAACCGAGAGATTTAGAGAATTCTGGAAAAGACTGTGGCCGCTTCAAGAAGAGATTGGGCAAAGAAGCTGGACGATGCCTTGTGGGCCTACCGGACTGCACTGAAAACTTCTGTGGGGTTATCCCCGTTTCAGATGGTCTATGGAAGGGCATGTTATCTGCCCGTAGAGTTGGAGCATCGAGCCTTTTGGGCATTGAAGTTCTTGAATTTTGATGCCACTCTGGCGGGTGAGAAAAGAGTGAATCAGCTGCATGAATTAGAGGAGATACGCCTTAATGCATATGAGAATGCAGCCATTTACAAGCAGCGAGTCAAGACCTACCACGACAAGAAGATCGTGATGAAAACATTTCGGTCGGGGCAGCAAGTTTTACTGTTCAATTCCCGGCTGAGATTGTTTCCGGGCAAGTTGATGTCTAAGTGGTCGGGACCGTTCATTGTCAAGGAAGTCTCACCTCATGGAGCTGTGGAAGTGGAGGATCCTACTTCAAAAAGGACCTTCAAAGTCAATGGCCAAAGACTTAAGGCCTACTTTGGTGGTGACATCGAGAGATTGATCTCAGCTGTGCGCCTTCATGATCCTTGAGGTCATCTACCCGTCAAGCTAGTGACGTTAAAGAAGTGCTTATTGGGAGGCAACCCAAGTTTTCTTTTCATTTTTCCTTTTGTTTTTGATTTTGCCCTCTTGAATAATTTGAGAAGATCAAGAGGAAAATATCATAGATTAATAGGTTTGTTAAGTCTTTTCAGGGAAAGGAGGAAGGAGAAGCAAAAAGGGCAGAGACAACAAAGTCAGTAACCATCACGTCCAGGCCGTGACACTGGTCACGGCCGTGATGAGCCAGAGTTGAAGATCATAAAGGATCACGGCTCAGCCGTGATCCCCATCACGGGCGTGGTGGAAGGACCCTGAAGATTAGAGAGCATCACAGCCAAGCCGTGATGGAGGTCACGGCCGTGACAGGCTACCCCTATGGACCAGAATGCATCACGGCCTGCCCGTGATAAGCATCACGGCCGTGACCTAATTTTCATGCAATCCCTTCTGACTAGGCATGTGATCCAGCACCCGTTGCCGCCTCGGTAAGTCGTTCCAATTTTTCTTTCCTCTCTCCAACTTGATTGTTTACATTGGGGACAATGTAAATTCTTAAGCTTGGGGTAGAGGTATTTAGCATTTGCATTTTGCATGTTTGCATTCATATAGTTTTGCATGATAGCCTTGCATGTTCACATGATTAGATTGCCCCTTGCCGAAATTCTCCTAGATTTTGCATCCAATTGTGAGAACTAAGTGCCAAATAAATTGAGATAGTGAATTTTTGAGCCCAATTTTTTATTCTTGTGATAAGACTGCAAATGAAAATGCTTGAGATGATCTGTGATAGTTGATAATTAGCATATGGTGCCGTAGATTTGTGTTTCTCACTGATTTTTGAACTACTAAAATGTGTGATTTTGAGCCAAAAAGGGGTACTCACTAAATCTACCCCATTCTTTGTGTTAGAGTGTTATTCCTCTTGGATTGTACTTCTCTAGAACTTGACTTGAAACCATTTTGAAGCTTAAAAATTTTTGAAAACATTTTTGAAAATGATTGAGGCACTAGGTATTTTTCCGGCCTTTTGAGCTTTGATTGATGAAATGCTACCCCTTAGTTACCCAATTTTGAGCCTGAAAGAATAAAAATACTTTTCTTGGTACCTTAAATTATTTTGTTGAATGATGCTTGATAGGACCTTCTAAAGTATTACAAAAGGGTAAAAAGGTAGTTGAAAAAGTATGGGATGAAAGAATCAGACAAATATTTCTCTTGAGTTGAAAAATCTCCCCTTCTCCAAATAAAAGAAGAATAAAAGAAAAAGAAAAATCTATGGAGAAGGGGATGACAAAAGAAAGTGAGAAATGAAATAAAAAGAAAGAAAGCAAGGTGGAAAAAGGAATCAAAACCCAAAAAGGTAATTTAGAAGGTCATGCTTTGCAATGCTTGATTGTGTTTAGCCCTTTTGAAATTTCCTTTTCTTGACTTCCCTACCTAACAATAAATCTCATGGCCCCGTTACAACCAAAGCAAAAGACCTCTTGATTCTTAATTGTTTTCATTAATAAAGTAGAGGTTTGGTTGATAGTCAAGCCTATGGTAGAATTCATTCCTTGAGGAAAGTGGAGCGAATTGTCTTATTTCCCTAACACTTGAGTGAGGTGAGAAAGAGAGCCAAGCAAATGAACAAGCTTGGGGTGATCTTCAGGTGACAAAGAGTGCCCTAATCGGTGAGAATATGAGTCTAAGAAACCTAAGCCTCTAATTGGACTTGAACTGATTGTCTCTTGCTGAATTATTTGAGATGCATGTTACTTGGATTACTTGCTAATCGGGTTCTTGGTTCACTATCCGTAATCTGATTGTCTATATCTTCTGGCCTTAGTGATTGCTTGAGGACAAGCAATTGAATAAGCTTGGGGTGATTTGATAGTGTGATTTCACATCATAATTCCTGTACATTTTTGCATGCATTTTTCATATAGTTTAGGCATACTTGATTTGATTTTATTAGTTTTTACCTTGGATCGGGTGAGGCGGTTTCTTGGTGTTGTCTTGCAGGAATTCAAGGAAAATTGCTCAAGGTTAGCCATTATGGAGCTTGGATGAAGACAGAGCTTAAAAAGTGAAGAAAATGACCCAGGCAGAGCCCATCACGGCTTGGCCGTGATGACCCTCACGGCCGTGATCGAGCAATAATTGAGAGAAAAGAAGGCAAAAGTCAGAAGCTGTCACGGCCTAGCCGTGATATCCATCACGGCCGTGACATGTTAATGGAGCCAGACCCCCCTCTTGGCAGAATCTGTCACGGCCAAACCGTGACGGCCATCACGGCCGTGACAGATCAGTTGGTGAAAACAGAAGCTATCACGGCCTGCCCGTGATGAGCATCACGGCCGTGATGTTCCAATATTTGAAAGCGCGCCAAGGCAGAAAGCGTCACGGCCAGGCCGTGACGGCCATCACGGCCGTGACGCGAACCCTGATCTATAAAGGAGCACGAGCAGAACATAAAAAAAAACAGTTTTGAAACCCAACAATACTCTCTCTGAACCAGGGGCAGCTGCACAAGGATTCCATGGAGCTCCTATTCCTTTTCTTCTATATTTATTTGGTTTTGGCTATGATTATGAGTAGCTAAACCCCCATTGTTGGGGTTAGGTGTAGCTTTTCTGAATTCTCCATGTATATGATTTGATCTTGTAATACAGTTTTTATTTCTTTATGAGTGATTGATTGTCTATGCTTAATGCTTGTTGTGGCTATTACCCCCATGACTCGATTAGTGTTTTGATATGCAATTGGAAAATTCGTATTAGAACCGGGACTGAGATCAATCACCTAGTAACCCTTGCGTCTAGGAATGGAGTTTGGTTTACTAGTAATCGCATAATCCCTAATCTTAAATGCGAATTCACTAATCTAGGCCACCTAAGGAATTAGGGTCTATTAGTGGATTTAGGCTGTCGTCATCCGAGGAATCGGGAATTGAGTAATTTAGTGGATTGTGTTGGTGTAAGCCCTAGAGGCCAGTGTATTTCTTAGACTTACATTTGTATCTTGCCATTATATATATATATGATATGAGGCATTCCAGTTTATTGTGTTACTTGTTTAAACATAATAAAGTCCTTAGAATAGAAATTTCAGTTTAATAGAATATCAAGTACATGACTTGATCATGAGACACTATTGAACAATGAAATCCTATTCTTAAATATCCGTAGTCAAGTATTTTATTAATAAGGACAATAATAATACATTGAGACTATTATGTGTGCAGACTGATGACCATATCTCACGGGTCATGGATATGAGATATCAAGTCGTCACATAGGTACACATTAGAGTAATGATGTACTGGATTGACCCACCATGAGAACACTACATGGAGCGTTATGTGAGTGTCATAAGTAGTTCTCATAGTGACAATGGTGTATGCAATCCTTCGACCTGAAATCGCTACAATCCCTACATGAGGAGTCGTGTGCTTTAATATCGTCAAACGTCATCTGTAATAGGATGATTATAAAGACGGTCATTGGGCATACCACGAGCCATGCAGAGGTATGTGAGTGACCTAGATGGAATTTGTCCCTCCTACATATTGACCTCATTTGTTGTTAAGTCTACTCGGGTATCAGGGAACATGATATTGAACCATACAAGGGTGACACATTCTATGTCTTGTGTTCAATATAGATATATGGACAAAGGGATAATAATGCACATGAATATTTGTCACAGAAAAGTCAAATCACTGACTTTCTCACTACTTAGGTGGCAGTGATGTATTGCTAGATACCGCTCACTGTTTGTAATATTAAATGGGATTTAATATTACTACTAACGTTTTGGGAACCTATAGGGTCACACACATAAGAGCGGATCAAAAGAAGCATTAAAAGGAGAGTTGGACTCTTCTATTGGGCCTAGCGCATAGTACATGGGGCTTAGGTCAAACGCTGCTCACTAACTCACTTAAGGAGGTGCTACTATAAGTAGACCACTTAAGCTATTGTGCCTACACGGTTTTTACCCTAGCCGCACATAGAGAGTGACAGTGAGCAGCAGGTCTCGGTTTTCGAAGCTAGCACTGTGAGGCAGAGACGCTTCGTGTTCGTGACGTTGGACGTTCACGGGATCTGCTCGTGTGGATACCTTAGAGACATCGTTCGTGCGGTGTTCGTGATAGACGATTTCAATCAATTGTCATCGCTTCAAGAGGTAAATCTTCTAACCATGAATCATGACCATTCGCAAGGATCCTTCGATGGGAATTTTTTTTCCGCTGCGTTATTTTGTTTTATACGCAAATTCCCAACAGTGGTATCAGAGCCGCTTGCGAAACCATGATTCTATTACGTGGTTTACCTGTTATGTATGATAACATGTTAATAATGTGAATCGTTTTTCTGAAAATTGTTTTCTGAAAATCGTTTGCATCCGTTTTTGCGAAACCTTGTTTCTGTAATTTTCGTATGTATATGATATATGCGTCTATAGCATATTTATGTATATATATGCGATATGTACATTGGTTCTGCAATCCTTATTATGTTCTGCGATGGTGTCAAGTGTTGATGTTAAACATGATCGGTTTCAGTTCTTTGTTGGCGGCGTTAAAGGGTGTCAGACATGAAAAGTTCGTGTTCTTGCGGCTGAGGTTCCAAGGGTTGAAACCCTAGCCGCCGTTCCTTGCAGCGTGAAGTGTTCATGGGCCTTGCGGTTTTAGGGTTGAGAGGTTGAAGCCCTAGCCGCCAATGAAGTGGGAACCCCGTGCTACCTCTGCGTAGTGTGTTATTTCAAAATTCAATTTTTGAAATCTTTTATGTCACCATTTATAACAACATCAATTACAATAAATGTGATTTATAGTAACATCAATTACAATAAATGTGATTTATAGTAACATCAATTACAATAAATGTGATTTATAGTAACATCAATTAAAATAAATGTGATTTATAGTAACATCAATTACAATAAATGTGATTTATTATATATATGTTATGTTTTCAAAATTCAGATTTTGAAATCTCTAATTAATAAATAATAATAATAATAATTGTGTATTATTATTGGTTGTTACTATTTATTTGGTAATGTATGGTGAATGGTTATGGCCTTAGTCCTTTAATCTTTTGGTTTATATTTTGAAATACGGCCTGCGTGCCGTGCCTTTCTCTTATATTCCATATGTATATTCTTTTCTCATCTCACTCCCCTCATATGTAAAATGAGGTTTCTGTTTATGTAATGTAATGATGGAGACAAGAAGACGTTATCCTGTGGGAGATCATGCTTGGAGAAGCCTGGACGCTCCTAGGTTTCAGTTTAGATTCTCTCATTGGCTTGGGAGAATCAATGCGTTAGGGGCCATAACCATATCACATTTATTTGCCTTATATATGTATGAGATGCATGTATGTATATAGTATGTTAAAAGGGGTTTAACTAATATATGTATGAGATGCATGTATGTAAATAGTAAGTTAAAGAGTTTAACAAATGATGAGATCAAATTTTAATCAAATCCCTCAAAAGGAAATATTAAGTCACATTTAAAGGCCTTCCAATGCATGGCACTCGTCAAGACTATGATCGATTAAGTGTGGGTCCGCCAAAGCGGGGTACCTTTATCTATACTAGTAAGACGCGATGGGACAAATGTAATGTTCAACTGCTATCCATTGGGTCTGACTTAACTAAGCCAACTTCAATAGGATTGAAAGGCTTAGAGGCTTCAAAGTTGGGCTTTAGTCCATATGATGGATTAGAATAAGAGTTATTCACCCAACTGTCCAAGAGTTGCATGAGATGCAATCGGAAAGTGTTTCCTACCTATATAACCGAATTTTGAGTGATCAGCCAAAGCTGACTTAAAGCTAGGTGAAATATGGATCTTGGCCCACTAGAAAATCTTCCAACAGGATTTTCCGAATCACTGATGAGGGTCATTGTTTTGAGTAAAATAGTGGGAGGCGTATTTAATTAAAGACCTTATTAAATAACTTCATGGCATGATACTTATATTTTGCATATTTATCTCTGTAGATTACCATGGCATCAAACACATCAAGTAACCTGTCATTGCGATCCGTCCTTGAGAAGGACAAACTATCCAGAACAAATTTTCTGGACTGCATGTGAAACTTGAGGATTGTCCTCAAACATGAGAAAAAGCTGTATGTTCTTGAGGAGCCTATTCCTGAGGAGCCACCGGCTTCAAGTGCTCCTAGGGCTGACAGGGATGCTTATAAGAAGCATCAGGATGACGCCTTAGACGTCGGTTGTCTTATGCTTGCTACCATGACCTCTGAGCTGCAAAAGCAACATGAGACCATGGAGGCGTACGATATGATCGTGCACCTCAAGTTGCTCTACCAAGAGCAAGCAAGGCATGAGCGGTTCGAAGTTTCCAGAGCCCTTTTCCAGTGTAAATTGGCAGAAGGAAGCCCTGTGAGTCCTTATGTACTCCAGATGATCGGGTACATTGAGAATCTCGAGAGACTGGGATTTCCTTTAGGCCAAGAGTTGGCCACCGACTTAGTTCTGCAATTGTTGCCTGAGAGCTATAGTCAGTTTGTCATGAACTATAATATGAATGATCTTGACAAACCTTTGCCAGAATTGTTGAGCATGTTGAGAACTGCTGAACAAAATATTAACAAAGGAAAGGGGAAGGGCATTTTGATGGTCCAGGCTGGAAATAGCAAGAAGCAACCTAAGAAGCCCACGCACAAACAAAAGGGCAAGGGCAAGGGCAAGGCCATCAACAAGATCAAGCCCAGTGCTTCTAGCTTGAAGCTTGTGGGTGGTGTGGCTAAGGAAGGCAATTGTTTCCATTGTGGTCGGACTGGACATTGGAAGAGGAACTACCCAAAATACCTGGAAGAAATCAAGAAGAAGAAGGGAAGTGAGACTTCCACTTCAGGTGTGTTTGTTATAGAAGTCAATTTATCTACTTTTGCATCATGGGTATTAGATACTGGATGTGGTTCTCACATTTGTACAAATGTGCAGGATCTAAACAGGAGTAGACCATTGGCAAAGGGCGAAGTCGACCTATGAGTTGGAAATGGAGCAAAGGTTGCTGCTTTAGCTGTAGGGACTTATGTATTGACTTTGCCCACTGGGCTTACTATTCAGTTAGAGAACTGTTATTTTGTGCCTGCAATTAGCAGGAATATCATTTCCATTTCTTGTTTGGCCAAGATTGGTTTTTCTTTTATAATAAAGAACAAAAGTTCTATTTATTTGGATGATATTTTCTATGCTAGTGCACACATGAGTAATGGGCTTTATGTCCTTGATCTTGAAATGCCCATCTATAACATAAATACTAAGAGGTTCAAACCAAATGAGTTGAACCCGTCTTATCTTTGGCATTGTCGTTTAGGCCATATAAATGAGAAGCACATTTCGAAGCTCCATAAAGATGGACTCTTGGAGTCATTTGATTATGAATCATGTGAGATATGTGAGTCTTGTTTATTGGGAAAGTTGACTAAAGCTCCATTCACCGGAAAAGGTGAAAGAGCTAACGATCTCTTGGGTCTTATACATAGCGATGTATGCGGACCCCTAAACACATTAGCTAGAGGTGGTTTTCAGTACTTCATCACATTCACTGATGATTTCAGTAGATATGGATTTGTGTATCTTATGAAACATAAATCGGAATCCTTTGAAAAGTTCAAGGAATTCAAAAATGAGGTACAAAACCAACTTGGTAAAAATATTAAAACTCTTCGATCAGATCGAGGTGGTGAATATTTGAGCCTAGAGTTTGATGATCATCTGAGAGAGTGTGGAATTTTATCTCAACTCACTCCACCTGGAACACCACAATGGAATGGTGTTTCTGAGAGGAGAAATCGAACCTTGTTGGACATGGTTCGGTCTATGATGAGTCATGCAAACCTTCCAAACTCTTTCTGGGGACATGCTCTATTAACAACAGCTTTTACACTTAACCGTGTTCCATCCAAAGCGGTAGAAAAGACACCATATGAGATATGGACTGGTAGACGACCCAGCATGTCTTTTATGAAGATTTGGGGTTGTGAAGCATACGTAAAACGTCAAGTTTCTAATAAGCTTGATCCCAAATCTGATAAATGCTTCTTTGTGGGGTATCCCAAAGAAACCAAGGGGTACTATTTCTATAATTCTTCCGAAGGCAAAGTGTTTGTCGCACGGACTGGTGTATTCCTAGAAAAGGAGTTTATCTCCATAGGAACCAGTGGGAGGAAGATAGAACTTGAAGAAATTCAAGAATCACAGAGTAGTGACCTACCATTGGTGGAACATGAGCAACCTTCACAAAATGTTGTGGAGGAACAACCTGCTCCAGTAGCACAAGACCAGCGTAGGTCTAACAGGATACGTCACCAGCCTGAGAGATATGGATTTCTCATGACTCCACAAGGTGATGTATTGCTCATGGATCAAGATGAGCCTGTGACTTACCAGGAGGCCATCACGGCCCAGAGACCGAGAAGTGGCTTGAGGCCATGAAATCTGAGATGGATTCCATGTACACCAACCAGGTATAGACCTTGGTAGAGCCACCTGAAGGGGTGAAACCCATAGGGTGCAAGTGGGTTTTCAAAAGAAAACTGACATGGATGGTAAGGTACACACCTTTAAGGCGCGATTGGTCGCTAAGGGTTTCAAGCAAATTCATGGTGTCGACTATGATGAGACCTTTTCGCCTGTTGCAATGCTTAAATCCGTCCGGATCTTACTTGCTATTGTTGCATACCATGATTATGAGATATGGCAGATGGATGTCAAAACTGCTTTCCTTAATTGAAAGCTTCTTGAGGATGTGTACATGATACAACCTGAAGGCTTTGGCATTTCAGAGGATGCCGGAAAGGTATGTAAATTGCAGCAATCAATCTATGGATTGAAGCAAGCTTCCAGAATTTGGAACCTTCGTTTTGATGATGCTGTAAGACAGTACGGATTCATCAAAAATGAAGATGAACCTTGTGTCTACAAGAAGGTTAGTGGGAGCATTGTTGTTTTTCTGGTGTTATATGTAGATGACATATTACTCATTGGAAATGACATCCCTACACTACAAAATGTAAAGACATGGTTAGGGAATTGCTTCTCTATGAAAGATTTGGGTGAAGCTACCTATGTATTGGGAATCAGGATCTATAGGGATAGATTGCTGAAATTGCTTGGCCTAAGTCATAGTACATACATAGACAAAATGTTGAGACGCTTTAACATGCATGAATCCAAGAAAGGACTCTTGCCTATGTCACATGGTATATGCCTATCAAAGGCACAATCTCCTTCCACTCAAGAAGAAAGGGATCGCATGAGTAAGATTCCATATGCATCCGCAGTTGGATCTATCATGTATGCCATGTTATGTACTCGACCAGATGTATCGTATGCTTTAAGCATAACGAGCAGGTACCAGTCTGATCCCGGTGAAAGTCACTGGTCTGCTGTCAAGAACATCCTTAAGTACTTGAGAAGAACTAAGGATTCGTTCTTGGTATATGGAGGCGAGGAAGAGCTTGCTGTAAAAGGTTACACCGATGCTAGCTTCCAAACCGATAAGGATGATTCCAGATCGCAATATGTATGTGTTCTGCCTGAATGGCGGGGTGGTGAGCTAGAAGAGTTCAAAGCAAGAGACAGTCGCCGATTCTACTACAAAGGCTGAGTATATTGCCGCCTCCAATGCAGCAAAGGAGGCTGTTTGGATCAGGAAGTTCATTGCTGAGCTTGGTACGGTTCCTAGTATTGTGGACCCCATTGATCTCTATTGTGATAACAATGGGGCCATTGCACAAGCTAAGGAACCTAGATCTCATCAGTGATCCAAACAAATACTTAGGCGCTTCCATCTCATTCGAGAGATTATCGATAGAGGAGATGTGAAAATATGCAGAGTACAAACACTTGATAACGTTGCGGACCCACTTACGAAACCTCTTGCTCAACAGAAGCACGAAGGTCACACTAGATTGATGGGTATTAGATTTATGCCTGATTGGCTCTAGTGCTAGTGGGAGATTGTTGGTGTAAGCCCTAGAGGCCAATGTATTTCTTAGACTTACATTTGTATCTTGCCATTATATATATATATATATATATATATATATATATATATATATATATATATATATATATATATATATATATATATGATATGAGGCATTCCAGTTTATTGTGTTACTTGTTTAAACATAATAAAGTCCTTAGAATAGAAATTTCAGTTTAATAGAATATCAAGTACATGACTTGATCGTGAGACACTATTGAACAATGAAATCCTATTCTTAAATATCCGTAGTCAAGTATTTTATTAATAAGGACAATAATAATACATTGAGACTATTATGTGTGCAGACTGATGACCATATCTCACGGGTCATGGATATGAGATATCGAGTCGCCACATAGGTACACATTAGAGTAATGATGTACTGGATTGACCCACCATGAGAACACTACATGGAGCGTTATGTGAGTGTCATAAGTAGTTCTCATAGTGACAATGGTGTATGCAATTCTTCGACCTGAAATCGCTACGATCCCTACATAAGGAGTCGTGTGCTTTAATATCGTCAAACGTCATCTGTAATAGGATGATTATAAAGACGGTCATTGGGCATACCACGAGCCATGCAGAGGGATGTGAGTGACCTAGATGGAATTTGTCCCTCCTACATAATAGAAGTAATATATGTGGGGTCCCTAATAGAGTGAGACTGTAAAATGCATGGCCGTGCTGAAATGAGTCAATATGAGATATTGACCTCATTTGTTGTTAAGTCTAGTCGGGTATCAGGGAACATGATATTGAACCATACAAGGGTGACACATTCTATGTCTTGTGTTCAATATAGATATATGGACAAAGGGATAATAATGCACATGAATATTTGTCACAGAAAAGTCAAATCACTGACTTTCTCACTACTTAGGTGGCAGTGATGTATTGCTAGATACTGCTCACTGTTTGTAATATTAAATGGGATTTAATATTACTACTAACGTTTTGCGAACCTATAGGGTCACACACATAAGAGCGGATCAAAAGAAGCATTAAAAGGAGAGTTGGACTCTTCTATTGGGCCTAGCGCATAGTACATGGGGCTTAGGTCAAACGCTGCTCACTAACTCACTTAAGGAGGTGCTACTATAAGTAGACCACTTAAGCTATTGTGCCTACACGGTTTTTACCCTAGCCGCACATAGAGAGTGACAGTGAGCAGCATGTCTCGGTTTTCGAAGCTAGCACTGTGAGGCAGAGACGCTTCGTGTTCGTGACGTTGGACGTTCACGGGATCTGCTCGTGTGGATACCTTAGAGACATCGTTCGTGCGGTATTCGTGATAGACGATTTCAATCAATTGTCATCGCTTCAAGAGTTAAATCTTCTAACCATGAATCATGACCATTCGCAAGGATCCTTCGATGGGAATTTTTTTCCGCTGCGTTATTTTGTTTTATACGCAAATTCCCAACAGATTGATTGTCATAATTGAAGTAGAAGTTGTTTATTAGTCATGTCATTGCATGGGGATGAGGTTTAGTGAACCTAATCCCAGCGTTGTTCTTATATTTGAAGAATCCTTTTAAGTGCCTTCCAAGTGTTCGATAGAAATTCCCAAAGAACTTTTCTCTTTATTTTGTTATTTTAGGTTTAGATCTTATTTGGGCTTGGTATTTATTATCGAGCTCCCTTCAATCCAAATATCCGCTTGGATAGTAATTGATTCGGTACGTGCTAGTACTTGTCACAATCCTCGTGGGAACGATATCGGTCTCACCACCGTATTACTTGCACGACTGGGTATACTTGCCCAAATTCGTCAACAGTTACCCAATTTTGAGCCTGAAAGAATAAATAATTTTCTTGGTACCTTAAATTACTTTGATGAATATGATTGGTATGGCACCTTGCAAAGTATTACAAAAAGGGTGAAAGGTAGTTGAAAAAGTATGGGATGAGAAAATCAGAAAAATATTTCTCTTGAATTGAAAATCTCCCCTTCTCCAAATCAAAAAAAAATGAATGAAAAGAAGATAAGAAAATAAAAGAGAGAATATAGAGAAGGGGGTGACAAAAGGAAATGAGAAATAAAATGAAAAGAAAGAAAGAAAGGTGGAAAAATGAGTCAAAACCCAAAAAGGTATTTTAGAAGGTGTCGTGCTTTGCAATACTTGATATTTTGCTAGCCTTTTGAAAGTTCCTTTTCTTGATTTCCCCACCTAACAATAAATCCAATGGCCCCGTTACAACCAAAGTAAAAGACTTCTTGATTCTTAGATGTTTTCTTTAATAAAGTAGAGATTTGGTTGATAGTCAAGCTTATGGTAGAATTCATTCCTTGAGGAAATTGAGCGAATTATCATATATCCCTAATCACTTGAGTGAGGTGAGAAGGAGTGCCCGAATCAGTGAGAATATGAGTCTAGGAACCTAAGCGTCTAATTGGACTTGAAATTGATCGTCTCTTGGTGAATTATTTGAAAATGCCTGTTACTTGGATTCGTTACTACTTGGGTTCTTGGTTCACTATCTCTGCTCTGTTTGATTATCTTCTGGCCTTGGTTTTTGCTTGAGGACAAGCAAAGTCTTAAGCTTGGGGTGATTTGATGAGTGTGATTTCACCATATTTTCCATGTACATTTCTGCATGCATTTTCATATAGTTAGGCCATTTTAGTTTGATTTTGGTTAGTTTTTCCTTTGGAACGGATAAGGTGGTTTTGTGTGTTGTTTTGCAGGAATTTATGATTAAATGCCCAAGATTTAGCCATGATGAAGCTTGGATGAAAATTGAGCTTGAAAAGAGAAGAAAATGAGCCAAGCAGAGCCCATCACGGCCGTGATGGAGCAATAACTGAAGAGAAAGAAGTCAAAAGTTAGAAGCTGTCACGGCCTAGCCGATGGCTATCACGGCCGTGACCTGCCAGCTGTACTAGACCTCCAAAAGTCAGAATTGGTCACGGCCGTGACAGACCAATGGGTGAAGGCAGAAGCGATCACGGCCTAGCCGTGACGCTCCAGAATTTGAAAGAGCACCTTGGCAGAACACGTCACGGCCGTGACGCACACCTAAGTTATAAATACGAATCTGGGAAGAATAGAAAGGGATCATGAACCCTAGAACACACTCTCTGGCTGCTGTGGCTGCTGTGGATCCTCCCTTGGAGTTCATTCCTTCCTTCATCTCTATTCCTTTTCTTTTGGTTTGTTATATGATTATGTGTAGCTAAACCCCTTTTGTTGGGGTTAGATGATGACTTTTCTGAACTTGTTTGTCTCATGATTTGATTGTAATAAAAATTCCTATTTCTTTATGAGTATTTGATTCCATGCTTAATGCTTTCCTTGGCTTGATCATCCTAGGAATGATTTGTTGCTTTGATAGACAATTGAAAGATTGATGTTAAGGCATGCTCATGAATCAAATGCCAAGTAGTTCATGAACCTAGACATAGGTCTTGGGGTGCTTGCAATCTTATGAATCTTGACTCTTAATGCAAAATCTCATGTTAATCCACCTAAGATATTAGGGTTTAATTTGGGATTTTAGGCTCATTCCACCTAAGACATTAGGGTTTGAGTATTTGAGAAGATTTGATTGTCATAATTGAATTAGGAATTGTGTTATTTACCATTTCAGTGCAATCAAGGGAGGATTAGTATAGTCTAACCCTAGCAATTTCATCCATTTGTTATCACATCTCTGTTTGCCTGTTAAATGTTTGTTAAAATTCCCAAAAGAACAAAAACATTTTATTCTTGTTTGTTTCGTTACATGTTAGAGCTACCTTCCATCCAAACACGATCGCCTAGATAGTAGTCCAATTTGTGAAGTGGTACTTGTCCACGATCCCTGAGAACGATATCCGGTCTCACCACCGTATTACTTGTACGACTAGGTATACGTGCCTAGAAAAATTCGTATTCCACTGAAGAATCTGAATATGAGGAGGCAAACTTGTGCTTGATGGCCAGAAATGACAGTGATTCAAAAAGTGAAGTAAGTTCTGATTTTTAACCTTCTTATGATGAATTGCAAAATGCTTTTGAAGAACTTCATAAAGAATCCATTAGACTTGTTAGATTTCAAAATAAGTCTAAGAAAACCATCACATGCTTAGGGGAGAAAGCTTCTGTTTTAAACAAAGAGGTAGATCAATTAAAAACAGAAAATTGTGCTTTAAAAGAAAAAACTAGCTACTGTTTTAGATGCACCTATATGTGATAATTGTCCTAAGTTGGAGAAACATATAAATCATTTGAATGGTGATCTATCTAGAATTACTAGTGATAAAGAAATCTTGAATGCATCTAGATGTAAATTGATTAAATAGGTTGAAAAACTGAAAAATGACCTAGCAAGATTCACAAATGGTAGAGGTAACTTGAATGCTTTATTAGGACAGCAAAAATGTGTTTATGATAAGGCTGGAATAGGCTATAAACCTAAGATACATGAGAAATCTTTTAAGAAATTTTTTGCTGCACCTATGACATCAAACACACCATTTGTTAAATGCTATTTTTGTGCTAGAAAAGGTCACATAGCTTCTGCATGTCAATACAGAAAATCAGAATACAATAAATCTAAATATATATGGGTTCCTAAAGGAACTATTGTTGCAACTAACTCAAAAGGATCCAAACAGATTTGGGTACCTATAGAAAAAAACATAAAATTCTGTTTTGTAGGTGTGGTGGAAGGTCAAGAGCAAAAATTGGAATTATGACATAGAGCCTTCACCGAACACAAAATAAGTAACAATAAAGAAAGAATACTGATTGAATATGTTTTTTGATTATCATTATTAATGAATGATTGTGAATCTTTCTGTGTTCCCTTATATATCATTGTATAATATGTCTACATTGTTCTATCAAAGTTATTTGATCTATCTTGGAATAATCATATGGCATTTATGTCTCAAGTAGAACCTAAGAACATAGATGATGCTATAATTGATGAACATTGGATGATGGCTATGCAAGATGAGTTAAACCAGTTTGAAAGAAACCAAGTCTGGAAACTAGTGCCTAAACCCAAGAACTGTCAAGTAATAGGTACAAAAAGGGTTTTTAGGAATAAACTAGATAAAAATGGTATAATTGTAAGAAACAAGGCTAGATTGGTAGCCAAAGGGTATAACCAAGAAGAAGGCATAGATTATGATGAAACATATGCACCAGTAGCAAGATTAGAAGCTATAAGAATGCTACTTGCTTATGCTTGCATAATGGCATTTAAATTGTATCAAATGGATGTTACGAGTGCTTTCATAAACGGATTTATACAAGAGGAAGTGTATGTTGGTCAGTCACTTGGTTTTGAGAATAATGAATTGCCTAACCATGTTTATAAACTGTCTAAAGCATTATATGGCTTAAAGTAAGCTCCTAGAGCTTGGTATGAAAGGTTAAGTAATTTTCTCATTGAAAAAGGATTTAAAAGAGGTAAAGTTGACACAACTTTGTTCACTAAGAAAAAGGCACATAACATTTTGCTTGTACAAATATATATGGATGATATAATTTTTGGTGCTACTAATGAGCAGTTGTGCAATGAGTTTGCAAGTTTTATACAGAGTGAGTTTGAAATGTCAATGATGGATGAGCCGAACTTTTTCCTTGGACTGCAAATAAAGCAAACTGAAAATGGAATCTTTGTTAGCCAAACCAAGTACTGCAATGAGTTAATCAAGAAGTTTGGCATAGAAAAAGCTAAGGAAATGGCTACTCCAGTGAGTAACTCGTGTTATCTGGACAGGGATGAGCAAGGCAAACATGTTGACGTTTCTAAATTCAGAGGTATGATAGGCTCACTACTTTATCTTACTGCTAGTAGACCAGATATCATGTTCAGTGTATGCATGTGTGCTAGGTATCAAGCAAATCTAAAAGAATCACACTTAAAAACAGTTAAAAGGATAATTAAGTATCTGTTAGGAACAAAAGACATGGGATTATGGTATCCCAAAGGAGCTACATGTACTTTAATTAGCTATTCAGACTCTGATTTTGCTGGTTGTAAACTAGACAGAAAGAGTACTAGTGGAACTTGCCATTTACTAGGAAACTCATTAGTATCATGGTTTAGTAAGAAACAATCTAGTGTGGCGTTATCCACTGCAAAGGTTGAATATGTAGCAGCTGGTAGATGTTGTGCACAGGTTTTATGGATGAAACAATAATTAGTTGATTATGGTGTGCAACTAAACCAAGTTCCTATTAGATGTGACAATACGAGTGCAATTAACCAAACTAAGAATCCCATAATGCACTCAAGAACTAAACACATAGAAATCAGACATCATTTCATTAGAGACCATATTCAAAGTAGAGAAATTGAGATTGAATATGTTGATACAACTAAACAACTTGTCGATATCTTTACCAAGCCCTTGAACAAGGAAAGCTTCTTTTTCATTAGAAGAGAATTGGGCATAATCGATCAATCCTATATCTAATCTTTAAAGAAACTGATTATATGACTATATCTTTGTGTAAATATGATCTGATTCTTGTATGATTTGATTTGGAATATCATGAACAATTTTAAATGTTGTGTTTGAATGATTAAGTGCTTACCTTCTCTATTGCTTCGAATGTTTCTTTTCTTTACCTTTTTGATAATGCCAAAAGGGGGAGAAAAAGTATGATATAGAGAAAACGAATTAAACATGCAAATGTTGAGGGGGAGCTTAAAAGCTTACATGATTAATGGGGAGTAAATCAAATACTGCTATGATAATATTTTTTTTAGCTCTGATATACTTCTGCTCTAACTGCTTTGATACCATGATATACATCTGACAAAAACACTTAGCGTCTGCTACACTTATACTCTGATCTTATAATTTTTCAAAAGGTTTGTCATAATCAAAAAGGGGGAGATTGTTAAACTCAATGACTTGGAAATTTTGATATATGACAAATACAACTTAATGTGTATGAAAGTGTTTTTAGTGTCAAATTGTAAAGACGGGTATCAAGCAATATTCAACAAGTTCAGTAAGCTATCAAAGGAGAATATTCAAGGAAGAACTTGGAGGAATCAAAGAGCAAGGACGAAGATCAAGGAATCATCAAGACAAGAGCTTAACGAAGAAATTAGTGTTAAGTCTTAGATGATTTGTAAGAGATGAAATCTCTTCTTCACAAATAAGCTCAATTTGAAAAGATGCATGAAAGAAAATCATTTTTCATAACTTGCATTAAAAGGAATAAGTTTTCGTAAATGAAAATGATTTTTGAAATAAGATTTCAAAGCGCTCGTCCAACACTGGAATAATATAAGCGCTCAGCCAACACTGGGAATAGTAAAAACTGGCATCCAAAAAAGTGATAGAAGCTCACGTCTACTAAAATGACAGAAGTTCACGTCCACTAAAGTGATACAAACGCACGTCCACTAAAGTGACACAAGCGCACATCCATTGAAGTGATAAAGTGCTCGTCCACTAAGGTGACAGAAGCGCTCATCCACACAAGTCTTTGGACTTGCTAAGATCTTAATGAGAAGCTCTGTCCACTGACATGGCATATGGAGCTCGTCTACTAGTTGGAGCACGTCCAATTACTTTGTGTTAGTACTCCCGTCTGCTGACGTGGCAAATGGACGCGACTATTTATTCAAGATGGACGCGGCTATTTTCTTCAGATAGACTCGGCTATTTTTCCAAATGGACTCGGTTATTTTATGGACTCTAATTCTACAAGAACAATCAGAATCTTATTTCAAGAACGAGAATCAAGAAAACAGATTCTGTTAATCAGATCCAAATCGGTTTTGATTGATCCCAACGACTATAACTTGTTTTCTATATAAAGAGGGATCAAAACAACACTTAAACAACATATACGAATATCATAACATATCACAGTTTTACTAAATCGTTTTGAGAAATCAATTGTGAAAATCATTTATCATCTTTCTTGAGCTTACTGTGAAAATAGTGTTTCATACTCAAAGTGCTTCAATTTGTTTATCTGACTATTGAGAGTTAGGAATCAACTTTTGTTTTTACTTTTGATTGTAAAGAGAGAGGGAGTCTCTCTGAGTGATTAGGGTGAGGTATCCCTAAGGTTGAACATTGAGGCTCTTCAGAAGAGTGTGGTATCTCGAGGTGAAGGAGTGTTCTGTGGTGTGAAGGTTTTTCAAGTTACCTGGTAAAGCTTGTGTGTTAGTGTGTGAAATCCCACAGGTGGAGTGGGGACTGGATGTAGGTCACAGTGGTGGTGACTGAACCAGGATAAATCTAGTTGTGTGGTATCCCTAAACTCAAACTCCTTTACTTTCTATTTACGTTCAATGTCGCGACCGTCCCGTCCGGGAGCCGCGAAAAGAGAAATAAAAACAGAGGAGTCGCCACTAAAATTTTTTTATTGGGAAAATCTTAGAAAAACCAATTATTTAAAGGTAAACTGGTCTATAAAAGGATAGAGAAGAGTCCGAGAGTCGGTTACGAATAGGGAACGTGTTAGCACCCTATATCACCCGTTTAAAAAACGGTACCTCAAGTTAATTGTGCAAAAACATTTTAATAACCTTTTAAATATTTATTTTACCCCAAAAATTATTTACAAGAAAGAATTATTTTTAATTTTTAATATTTTAAATTTTTATTAATTTTTAAATTTTTAAATTTATTGTTTATAAAAACTAAATGAGGTTGAACATGGCACATGAGTCCACAGGGCAACCTCAAATCTAAAGGACTGAACATGGCACCGTGTCCATAGAGCATCCCTAAAAATAGACAAGTTTAATTATTTTGATTAATTATTTTAACATGAAAAGAGACACACAAAAAAGGGGAAATTTATTTTTGGCTTGACAAGATTATTTATCTTGCTCCTACGTATTCCCGGGTGCGATGGGAAACTCAAAGCCACGTAGTTCTTTTGAAAAAAAAAACTTGATTTGCTGGTTGATTTTAATTTTTGAAAAGAATTTTCCTTTTTTTGATTTTTGATTTAATTTGGATTTAATAAAAAGATTTTTTTCTTTTTTAGTGTCTTTTTGTTTTTTTTATTTTTGTTTTGGTTCTGACCAAAAAAAAACACAAAACAAGAAAAAGAGAGAAGCCTAATAGTTAGTCCATAGCTTATATTTCTTTTTGATAGCCTCACTACATCCTTGGCCCAGTTACAAAAATTTAAAAAAAAATAATTGGACCTAACAGACATTGCCCAAAGAGTTTTTTTTTTAAAAGGACAAATTTCTCTTTTTCTCTTCTGCTTGGCCCAAATCCTACTGAAACAAAAAACAACATAAAAAAATGTGCTGCACAAGTCCACCATTAGAATCTAATAAGTGATAACCTAATAAGTATTAAGTATATAACATAAAACAAAAATTAAAAAGAATAAAAAGGAAGGTAAAAGCAAAGCATTAGAGGCTTAGCCTTCGTTACCAACAGAAACGAGAAGAACCAAGGAGGGGGAGTGGATGCATGAACGGACACGACGACGGCGGAGGGAGGACGTCTGGACCATAGTGGCTCGCGCAGTGGATGGTCGTTCCGGAGACGCGGATCTACATTTGGCCGTTTGTGTCGGAGTCCGCGGTAGAGATGGTGGCGGTTTGGTGGTGTTGGTGGATCTGGTGCGACGGTGAAGCTTCTGGTCTGAGATGTGGCGGAGGGTGTGAACGGTGATGAGACAGAAGCGGTTGACGTGCTGCTGGACAGAACGGAGGAGCGTCAGGCTATGGTGGCGGAGCTAGCCGACGGAGACAAAGGTTCGTACGCTGCGGGTTCTGGGTCTGATGACGGTAATTGGCGAGGCGCGGACAGAAGTGAACGGAGCAACGGCACGCAACGGTGGCCTGGCAGCAACCGGGCAGCGGCCTTTGGTTCTCTCCCTCCTTTGAACAAATTTTTTTTGAGTATTTGTTTTACTGCTCTAAGAAGTGTTTTGTAATTGTGACTCTGTTCTTTGCTCTAAACTCTTCTGTTTTCACACTAAATTTTTTTGCCTTATGCTGATGAGATCAAGAAAACCCCCCTGCCCTTTGAAATATAACATGTATATATAGGATGAGGAATAAAACAAAAATATGTTATTTGCTCTAAAAGGGGGAGGACGAAAATTGGACAGATTGTGGTGCCATGGTGTGGTGCTCCCACTACTCTGCCTGGCAGGTGCAAGGGCAGGGATGTTGTCCCCCTCTTTCTGGAAAAAAAAGTGAAAGAAAACAAAATAAGGGAAATAAAAGAGAAATCTGGTTTACCTCAAATGGAAGAGGACAAAGCAAGGATGGGAAAAAGCATCACAGGCAAAAACCAACCTCTCTCTTCTAATTTTTCATTTTTTAATTATTATTTATTTATTTATTTTTATTATTTTGATTTGGGTTTGGATCATGGGCTTGTAAAAACAAGAATAAAATTGGGCTACATCTAATTATAATGGATCAAAAACAAAAAAACAATTTTTAGTTTTTTTGCATTTTTTATTTTTATTCTTTGTTTTCAAAAATATTAATTAAGAGAAAAAATACCCGGACAAAATTAGACGTTCACAGCTGCCCCTCTTTACTTGTTTCTTATTAGATAGTAGGTGTAACCGTAGTTAACCTATTATCGTTATAAGAAACAAGTAAAGACATGAACTCCAATTTTGGCCAGGATACGTAGGCAAGCAAAGGACCCGTGACTACAAAGCGATTTCCTATAAAGAACCAGCGGGTTGGATTACCCACTATGGTCTACACAAAAAAATCTTGCAGGGTGGATTGCCTGCTAAGCTTAAAAACAATGATAAAGAGCTTACGCGGTGGATTGCCCGTTAGAAACCCGAACAGAAAGATAAAATAGCTTACAGGGTGGATTGCCCGTCAGAAGCTCTTTTATGAGGCCAGATAGACAAATGCAATGCATGAGTGTTGGTTTTACTCATTGATGGAATGACAATGTATGAGATGGTCTTCATGATTGATAAAAACTCAAATAACTATCTTCCAATCCAACACACAATGAACGCTGATGATGAGAACCCTTATTATACTTTTGTACGATGCAAGAGATACTTTTGATGGGAAAATATTTCTTCTTTGCTATTTCTTTTTCATTATTGGATCCTTGACCCCTTAAAAGTATCGATCACAGTCAATCTTGAGGGTGAACTAAAACAAGGTCCATCTTTTCGGGGAGGGATATCTTGCACTTTTATTTTCTGATGGTAAACACCCTTGATGATAATCATCCCAGTGGTTGATTCTTGATATTCATTCATTTCTTCAGTGCCCTTCATCGGGGAACCATCGTGCCCCCCATGACCTTTTAAGGTTTTCTAAGGAATTCGAACTGCTTAAAAAAATATTACTTGTTTCACATTTCAGTATATACTTATCAGGATGAATGCACACACACAAATGACAAAAGTTAAGAGAAAGGGACCAAGGTAGCGAAACAAAATAAAGGAAGTCAATATCATTATATTTGGACTGGAAAGGTGTACAAAGCAGGTATTACAATGGAGTATGGGATTGCAAAAAGGTTATGGAGTGGAATCACATCTCCTTAAGTGACATCTCTTCCGATGAATAGTGTTAGTATCTCTCATACCATCTTAACTTCTCATTAATCCTCATCTGAGCGTGCTATCTGCCCCAGTCTTCATCATCTAGCCCACTGATTCCCCCAGTTCATCAGCTCGACGACACTTCCATTATTATGTTTTTATTTTTTGAACCCTAACTTTTGCCTAGACCGCCTCTTCAGGTTTTCAGCCTAGCGGGTTGCTCTAACTTTTGCCTAGACTGTCTTTTCATATTTTTAGCCTAGCGAGCTTTTCTTTTTTCTTTTTTCATTTTTCACTTTTTTCTTTTCTTCTTCTTCTTGGGAAGTGTGTTCAAGCATAATACTTTTTGACTGCATCTGAGTTTACAGGGAGTGGAAGATCTTCCCCATCCATCCTAGTGAGAATTAGAGCCCCTCCAGAGAACACTTTTTACACTACGTAAGGTCTGTCGTAGTTTGGGGTCTACTTCCCTCGATTATCCTTTTGGATTGGTAGGATCTTTTTGAGCCCTGGATCACCTTCCTGAAACTGTCGGGAGCGTACTTTCTTCTCGTAAGCTCTCATCAACCTTTTTTGGTACAATTGACCGTGACACAGTACTGCTAATCTCTTCTCTTCGATGAGGTTCAATTGGCCGAGTCGATTTTGGACCCATTCAACTTCTTCCAATTATGTCTCTCTCAATACCCTTAATGAAGGGGTCTCTACTTCAATCGGGAGTACTGCCTCCATCCATAAACTAAAGAATAAGGATTTGCCCCTGTCGAGGTGCGAATAGAGGTACGGTAGCCGTGCAAAGCAAAAGGTAACATCTAGTGCCAATCTTTATACATCACTACCATCTTTTGGACAATCTTCTTGATATTTTTATTAGCGGCTTTAACTGCCCCATTCATCTTTGGGCAGTACGGGGAGGAATTGTGATGCTTTATCTTGAAGTTTTCGCAAATCTTCTTCATCATCTTGTTGTTCAAGTTGATCGCATTATCAATGATAATCTCACCCAGCAACCCATAACAACAAATTAATTCTCTTTTTACAAATTTGATCACGACATTCCAGGTCACATTGGCATACGATGCAGCCTCAACCCACTTTGTGAAATAATCAATGGCAACAAGAATGAAGCGATGCCCATTTGAGGCTTTTGGTTCGATTGGCCCGATCACATCCATTCCCCACAATGAGATCGGCCAGGGTGCCGACATGATGTTCAAGGGAGCTGGCGGCGCATGAACCTTATCAGCATATATTTGACACTTATGGCCCTTCTTCGCATAATTAAAGCAATCAGCCTCCATTGTCAACCAGTATTGTCCAACCCTCAAGATTTTCCTGGCCATTGCATGACCGCTCGCATGTGTTCCAAAAGATCCTTCATGTACCTCCTCAATTATCCGTTTAGCTTCTTTTGCGTCAATGCACCTCAACAACACCATGTCATGATTTCTTTTGTAGAGAATACCTCCATCTAAATAGAAACCCATTGCAAGTCTTCTTAGAGTTCTTTTGTCATTTTCTGAAGTACCCAGAGGGTATTGCCTTCTTTGGATGAAGCATTTGATGTCATGGTACCACGGTTTTTGATCAGACTCTTCCTCTATCACTTGACAATATGCAGGATGATCACGACTTTCCATTTTGATGAGTGGTAGGTTCCTCTCGTCACTTACTTTGAACATCAAGGACAAGGTAGACAGCGCGTCAGCTAATTGGTTATCTTCTCAGGGAATATGCTGAAATGTGACTTCATCAAACAGCTCAATCAAACCTTTGATGTAATCATGGTACGGGATTAACTTGGCATCTCGAGTTTCCTATTCCCCTCTTAGTTGGTGGATGACTAATGCAGAGTCTCCATATACCTCCAGTATCCTTGCCTTTGATTCTATCGCTGCCAGGATCCCGAGCGCACAAGCTTCATATTCGGCTATATTGTTTGTACAATCAAAGCAAAGCCTTACAGTGACATGGAAATAATCATTTCCCGGTGAGATTAGTATTGCCCCAATTCCATGTCCCAATGCATTAGAAGCTCCGTCAAATAACAAGGTCCACTTTTCTTTTTCTGGTGATTGCTCGCGATCAAACAAAGCCGTTATATCTTCATCTGGGAAATCACATTGCATCGATCCATAATCTTCTACTGGCTGATTGGCTAGATATTCTGCAAGAGCACTCCCTTTTATTTCCTTTTGGGTGACATAGACAATGTCATATTCTGATAGCGGGACTTGCCAGCGAGCAATTCTTCCAGTTAGAGCAGGCTTATCAAAGATATACTTGATTGGATCCATTTTGGACACCAACCAGGTAGTGTAACACAACATGTAATGCCTCAAACGGCGAGCCGCCCAAGCCAAGGCACAGCAAGTGCGTTCTAGCAGTGAGTAGTTGGCTTCGCAACTGGTGAATTTCTTACTTAGATAATAGATGGCATGTTCCTTCCTTCCTGACTCATCGTGTTGCCCCAATACGCAACCCATCGATTCATCTAGCATAGTCAAATACATGATGAGAGGTCTTTCCGACACTGGGGGAACCAAGGCCGGAGGCTCCTGTAGGTATTGTTTGATCTTCTCAAAGGCTTTTCGTGTTGCCCCAATACGTAACCCATCGATTCATCTAGCATAGTCAAATACATGATGAGAAGTCTTCCGACACTGGGGGAGCCAAGGCCGGAGGCTCCTGTAGGTATTGTTTGATCTTCTCAAAGGCTTTTTGACAATCTTCATTCCATGTCACAGCCTGATTTTTGCACAGTAAATTAAAGATTGGTTCACATGTCGCGGTTAGTTGGGAGATAAACCGAGCAATGTAGTTCAATCTTCCTAAAAACCCACGAACTTCCTTCTCCGTTTGAGGTGCTGGCATGTCGATGATAGCTCGAACCTTTTCAGGATCAACCTCTATTCCTCTTTGACTAACAATGAACCCCAGAAGATTGCCTGATTTCACTCCAAAAGTGCATTTGGCTGGATTCAATCGGAGCTTAAACTTTCTTAACCGCTCAAAAAGTTTCTGCAAATTATCAACATGGTCATCTTCGGATCTGGACTTGGTGATCATGTCATCTACATAAACTTCTATCTCCTTATGCATCATGTCGTGGAATAAAGCCACCATAGCCCGCTGATATGTTGCCCCAGCATTTTTCAAGCCAAAGGGCATAACCTTGTAGCAAAAGGTTCCCCATAAAGTGACAAATGTAGTTTTCTCCATATCTCCAGGTGCCATCTTGATCTGATTATATCCCGAGAATCCATCCATGAAAGAGAATAATGCATGTTGAGCAGTATTATCTACAAGAACATCAATGTGAGGCACAGGAAAGTCATCTTTTGGGCTAGCTCTGTTCAGATCTCGATAGTCAACACACATTCGAACCGTTCCATCTTTCTTGGGAACAGGAATGATGTTAGCAACCCATTGAGGGTACTTTACAACTTCTAGGAAACCTGCATCCAGTTGTTTCTTGACCTCCTCCTTGATCTTTAGAGACATTTCTGCTTTCATCCTTCGTAGCTTCTGCTTTACTGGAGGACACTCCGGCTTTAATGGCAATTTGTGTTCTGCTACACTGGGGTCTAACCCTGGCATGTCTTGGTACGACCAAGCGAAAACATCTTTATAATCCATCAACAACCTGATCAACCTGCTTCGCTCTTTTTCTTTCAGGGAAAGGCCAATCTTGACCTCTTTTTTATCATCTTTGGTTCCCAAATTGATTAGTTCACTCGGCTCTTCATGGGGCCAAATTTCCTTGGCTTCTTGTTATACCAACCTTAATAGTTCAGGGGGGACTGTCCCGTCATCATCGACAACCTCGTCAGTATGATCAATGTGATAGTCAAAATTATACGTTGAGTTACTAACACTGTCATTTTCAACAGAGTCACTTTTAGATCTGCATTTTGATAGTTATCAGGGAAAGATGAATGAATAAAGGTTAAAAATGGGAAAATCCATTTATTGGTGAGGAACGATGAATAAAAGCGAAAGTAAAAAAGAGAGATAAGAACATAAAGATATTGAATGCATGCATTTATTGATAAGTCATACTGAAACAGAAACAAGTAAGCCCATTACAAAAAAATTCCTAAAGCCTTGGGCAGAGCTAAAGGATAAGCATTACAGAATTACTTTGAAAAAAACTCTATGGTCTTGGGGAACTCGATGACCTCCCAGTTGTTGAGCTTTGTATCTAGAGGGCGTGGATACACCAGATTGACACTATGATCGATGGGATAATCATCTTCAACAGCTGCTGCTTGTTCCAGGAATGTGAACCCCATACTCCAGAAGCTTTGTCGAATGTCACAGATGGGAACCCTTTCAGCTTCATATTCACGATTTTCCAGCCGAGCCAATCTCTTTCTTTTCTTCTCCTCTATAACCCTCATCTTGTCGGCCTTAGTGAGTTTGTATCCCAATCCAAACCTATCCTTGTTTTCAGTGAGCGTGAGGATGTCAGAGACACCTTGCTCGTTCTTCCCCAAACCGTTTTTAGGTCGGTACCCTCCCTCCAGAATAACCTTGGCCGTCATAATGGATGCTTTAGATGACTGATGTTTCAAGAGTGGAGCACCATCCTCAACATAAGTAGCATTGGCAATCTCAAGTGACTGGAAAGCAGTCTCGAGAGCTTCTTCGGCAGCTTCAATGTAAGGGGTCGTCGATAGCTTACTCACTAACACAACTTCCTCTCCATAAACAATTATCAACTTACTATCAACAATGAACTTCACTTTCTGGTGCAATGTGGAAGGTACAGCTCCAGAAGAATGGATCCATGGTCGTCCCAGGAGACAGCTGTATGTTGGTGTAATGTCCATTACTTGGAAGAGTACCTCGAAGGTGCAAGGACCAACCTGAATGGGAAATTCAATTTCCCCCATGACTTCCCTCCGTGTACCATCAAAAGCCCTTACAATCATTGTACTTGGCTTCATATGAGTTCCATCGAAAGGCAACTTTGCCAGTGTTGACTTTGGCATTACAGAGCCATTATCAATGAGGACCCTAGCCATGACATGATCTCGACACTTCACAGAAATGTGTAACGCCTTGTTGTGCCCTATTCCTTCAGCTGGAATTTCATCATCAGTGAAAGTGACATAATTATCAGCAACGATGTTTCCCACGATGTTATCGAGCTTGTCAACTGTGATGTCATGAGATACATGAGCTTGATTCAACACCCTCATCAGTACTCTCCTGTGTGGCTCAGAGTTCATCAATAGAGACAAAAGAGATATCCGAGTCGGAGTTCAATTTAACTGATCAACAACCCTGTATTCACTCTGCTTGATGAACTTCAAGAATTCATCGACTTCTTCATCAGATACCTCCTTTTTATTCTTACCCCCATTTGCTTCCTTGTCATCTAGAGTTCCTTCCACCTTCTCTTTCCCCTTGCAATCCTTTCCTTCCTTTTCTGTTCCCTCCTTTCACAACACCTCTGGAGTATAAATGCGACCACTCCTAGTCATTCCACCAATTCCCGAAATGTTAGTAACCATCATGGTCCCGTTAGAAGGACTTTGTTGAACCTGTCTATCATATTTCCATGGTACCACTTTAGTGTCCTTGAAAGGGAAAGGACCTGGGACTCGGATAACAATTGGTGTTGGACCACTTGGAACCGGAAAAGGTTTCTTCTCAGTATAGTATATCACCACTGGTTTCGGAGTGACTTGCTCAGGATCTGGTTGAGGATTAACCACAACAGTAAAAGGGGTTATCTTAATTGGGGTTGGGGAAATTGTAGATTCAACAACCATATTAATGGCATACTCATTTGATTCACAACCAATTAAGATAATCTTAATATCCATTAATTGTTGCACAAATTGCTGAAACTCTGCACAGTCTTCAATCGAATGCCCCATATTTCCGTCAAAGTCACACCTTATCTCTTCATCGAGAGCCTTTTCTTCCCTGATCGGGATTTGGATCAATCCGCATTTGCACATCCCTATGAAAATAACTCTCATAGGAGTCCTAACATCGGCCATTTTACTCTTGAGAGTATGTTCCAAGAAGCTTTCAATGGCATTGACTCCCGAACCCCCATGATTTGGCATAGGACCCTGTGCCACATTTGGAGCATCCTTCTGAAAGCTCAACCATTTGGAATTAATCAGGTCTTGTACCTTAAACTTCAAAGCTTTACAATTATCGGTGGAATGACCTGTGGCCCCATCGTGATACTCACATTGAGTGTTTGGATAATACCACTTTGGATAAGAAGGGTCTATTTGTCTTGTCGGGATAGGAGTTAGCACGAATTTGCTCACAAGTTGGCGGAATAGTTTAGTGTAGGTCATGGGTATTGGGTCAAAACGCACTGACATTCTTTCCGAGTTATACGGTGGTCTTGTTTGGCTGGTGTTTGGGTTTGGATTTAGGGGTTGAACAATTTGAGGTGGCATGGTAGGGTGTGTTTGAGGCTGAGAAGGGTATGATGGTCGGTAAGGAGCCATCTGTTGAGGATTTGGAAATTGTGAGGTGGTAGCGATGTATGGCTAGTTGGCTTGGTGATATGGAGGCGGTTGGTAATATGGGGAGTATTGGGCTTGGAAGGTAAGTGTTTGGTTCGGTCTCCATTGGTTCGGTTTCTTTTGTTCAAAGGTTACTGCATGTGCTTCTCCCTCCTTCTTTTTCACAAACGGAGCTTTCTTTGGGCCATTCGCTAATGAAGTCCCAGTGATTTTGCTATTCCTCATTCCACTTTTGATTCTTTCGCCGATAATGACCATGTCAGAAAATTTCGATGACACGCTTCCAATCATTCTATCATAGAATGGCGACTGGAGTGTATCAATGAACATTGCCACAATTTCTTTCTCGGCCAATGGAGGCTCTACCTGAGTAGTCAATTCCCTCCATCGTTGTGCATACTCCTTGAAAGTCTCTGTGTCTTTCTTTGCCATATTTTGGAGTTGCATCCTATCGGGAGCCATGTCAATATTGTACTTGTATTGCTTCAAGAATGCATTTGCTAGATCCTTGAAGGATCGGACGTGGGCCCGTTCGAGATGCGTGTAGCAATTTGAAGATGCCCCAGTTAAACTATCTTGGAAGAAGTGAATCAAGATCTTATCATCTTGAGCATATGATGCCATCTTCCTTACATACATGGTCAAATGGTTTTGGGGACAAGTGGTTCCCAAATATTTGTCGTAATCGGGTACCTTAAATTTTGGAGGAATTACAACATTTGGCACCAGGCAAAGCTCCGAGGCATCCCAAAGACCATAACTATTTACCCCTTCAATGGCCCGCAGTCTCTCCTCTAACACTTCCAACTTTTCTTTAGATTGGGAATCCTCTCCCGACTGATTCACTGGAGTTTCACAATACATATTCTGGGGAAAGGGGTATGGCATGTAGGAGGATCCGAAGTTTGGCATCTTTTGAGTCCCCTGGGGCCCATAATGTAGGGTGTATTGTGGATTTTTTGGATTGGCATAAAATGTCACTGTCGGGGTGTTACCATCCGTAGGGTTGACAGTTTGTGTTTGTGGCATTTCGACAACATCGGTGGGGGATTGTGTTTGAGTAGTATGTTCAGAGTTTTGGATGCCATCTTATGGGCTGGGGGACGTTGGTGGAACAAATCCACGAGGTAAGCCGTGTGGGGTATTGTTCGGGTCAAATGAAAGATGATTTTGCTTGCTTGGATAAACGATGAGAGGCATCATGACCCCTGGTTGGTTGTATCCTTGAATAGGAACCTGAGAAAAACCAGGCGGGATAAGAGGTGTGGCCGGATGTCCTTCGTTTGAGGCTGGAGGGTTCCCCTCTGAATTTTTTCCTTCTGCATTGCTTGTAGGATCTCCATCATCTTAGTCATCTGATCCTTGATTTGACTGACTTCACCCCTGATCTCTTGGACTTCTTCTAGTTCTTCCGCCATGGCTCTTGTCTGTGATCGAGTGCGATAAGTGTGTCTTGGAGTAATTGTTCAAAAACCACACTATTTTATTTAATAAAAGAAAGAATAAATGAATCAAATCAAAAGAAATAGCATAAACCAATTAAACTCCATTTTTGACAGGAAGACCGTCGCATACACTTATAGCAAGAATACTCATCCTGAAATCAAATCTAGTGGTATAATTCCCTCTAGCTTGAATCCAGTTGATGTCAAGTCCAAGGGAGAATTCACTCCTCGATAGACCACATCTGTACTAGCAATGTTGTTGTTTGATGATACCCATATTTTTATGCAGAAAAAACATCGTTTTTAGGGTAAAAATATAGTTGATGAAGTATCTAAGGGAGAATTCACTCCTCGACATATATCATCTGGAAAAAAAAAGAGAGATAATTCCACAAAAAATTGATGAAAACTTCCGTTTCATTAGATGAATATTGAAATACAAACATGAGTATTTGGTCAAATAAAAAAACAATACATCGAGAGTTTTCATATTTCTAAATCCATCTTCAGGGACCGTAACATACTATGTCAAGAGCTTCATCTTCTTTTTCCTGAATCCCTTTGCAAGCTTCCCAAAATACTTGAAGAACCCAGTCACCTCTGGTGGTATCTGGAGGAAAGGTTCGTGTAAACCTGAATTGATACTTCTTCAAATCGCTCCACCACTTGGGAAGTATGACATTGAATTCTACCAATCGTGTCTTCATATTTTCTTCTCCATGCTTCCTTTTCATAGATTACATCCCTCACAACCAATTTCCATCCCTTTACCCATTCTGCGTGACGTTGAGCTTCTCCTTTTTCATTTTCTTGCATTTTTGTCCTGAGCCAATTTTCCCTTTCATTAGCTTCTGCTAATAATTGACGATATCTGGCAGCTTCGTTCCATCCTCGATCAGAGTAAAGTTCGGTTTGGGTCAAGGATTCCTGTAGAGATTCAACTCTCTCCTTTAGTATCTGTATTGTTTCGACATGAATCCCTACGTCCCACTCAAGCTCTTCTTTCTTCTTCAGAATTCTGACTAGCGTGTTTTCTTGACACTCCACCTTTGCTTGCAACTCTTGAATCTCTGCTTCTTTTTCATTTCTTGCCATTTTCATGCGACTTTAGGAATTGGCACATTCACCTCTCAAATTCTCGATTTGTAAATTCAGCTTTTGCACCTGGCTTTGGAGTTTAACAATAGTTATTTCTACAACTTGGTTCTTTTCATCCAAAACCCCCATCAGAGCTTTTAAAACTTCAATTTTTTTCAGCATTTGATCTTCTGTAAGAGGATTGTTTTCAGCACTGGGTGGGGGTTCCGATTTTGAAGGACAACCCCTTCTTGCCTCTCTCCATGCTTCATATCTTTTTGTTCGAGCTATGATCCGCCTTCCTAACTCGTCACGCCCTTTTATGTGAATATTGTCCCATGCTGACCTTATTGCCATTGTCTAACTCTTGATGCTTTCACATTCTTGATATAGGAAAAATGCTCCGCCAAGCAGCTCTTTTGGGGGTTCATAATGTGTCCACCTGAGTTGGTACATTACTAGAGCTGGTGAATATGACACACATCCTTTGGGTCCCATCAATGGGACATTCAGGAAACTTCCATAACTGAATATAATTGAATCTCCATTGTACCATGGGCACATCCATCTAAATGAACGTGAGTCGACCTGATCAAACTCTTGTTTCCATTCATATAGCTTGTGTGACTTTGGCGGCATGCGAATGAATCCTTTTAATGGATCATCTGTTCTATCAATTTTGTTACCAGCATACAAGTGAGTCATAATCCAAACATATAACATTGGTGCACAACATCGCAACTTTCCTTGTTGATTCTGATGAGAAACTTGTAGTGAGAGAAAAGTTTCAGCTAAGATAGCAGGGACTAAATTCACCCCATATTCCTCAACTCTGTAGAAGACGTCCATAGCTGATCGATCAATCACATCCGGAATAAAGGGAAAAAGCACCAGTTTGTAGATAAGGAGAGCCAACAACCTATTAAAAGTAACCCATCGTTGTTGTTGAGCCAACTCCCTAAGGTAACCTTCCAAGAATCGCCTCTTCAAGTCTGTAGTGTTTCCTCTTTCCACTTTATCCAATTGTTCCGATTTAAGTTCCAACAGACTTGCTATCTTCCCATCTGCCACATATTGTCCATAATACAAATAGACATGTGATTCCGTTTGGATAAGCAATCTCAGCATGTAAGCATACTCCTCTATGGTCGGAGTTATATCTAGGTCAGGCAATTCAAAACATCTCAAAGTAGGGTTCCAATACTGAGCAAATGTACTCAAAGCGGAGGCATCCACCGGAATACGTAATAGATCTAGTATCCTCCCGTACTTGTTGTTAAAGTTTGAACGTGCCTTTTCTGACATTTCTTGACTAATTTCCCATAAGCTCTGAACATCATTGAGTGTCACGCCGATCTTGATGCTCTTCTTGGAACTACTTGTATTGCTAGTACTCTTTCCGATGCTAGGTCCTTCCATTCTTTGCTATAAGATTAATACTAAGGTCTTCCTGTCAAGAAACACAAATAAAGGAAAAATTAGAAATGAGACACAAAAAAATGCCCTACATGCTTCATGTTGCATGAGACCCAGTAGGGTTGGGAACCCTATGTCGGGTATACTGTCAATGCATTACCTTCACTATGACATGCCGCTTATTAGAAGTGCAATAATATTCGAACATGTCATTCGGGCATCGTCGCCCCCTTTTTATCTTTTTTAGAAAGCTTCATAGTAAATATGTATGTGCATGGCAATTTATGTTTATGATGCCAGAAAAAAATGGAGAGAGAGAAAGAGTATGCTCCCTTTGTCCTAAATTAGGTAAAACTTAGGGTTGGACAATGTTGAGTCACCGGCAAGTGTACCGGGTCGTCGTAAGTAATAAAACACGGTCAGTAATTACCGAGGTCGGACACAGGGATTGGGCTACCAATTCTACCAATTTGCAAGGAGTTCGATACGTTTGACCAAGTAAAAGCAAGTAGTTGTGGAGAGAGAGAAAATAGGATCACAATTCAAATCGACAAATCAAATAAAGATGTAGTATTAAAATCTGGAATTAAACATCTAAGGTCACAAATCCACCTACCCAATCATGTATAGTACCCAAGTGATGATGATCCTCTCCCTAAGTTCAATTGCAATGTCAACCAGGACCCCCAAATTCTCCTAATGACACTCTCATGCTCAATAGGACGTATTCAACAATTGAGTTAATTACTTACTAGGTCTCATAACCCAATCATCAAACTCTATTAAATCTTGTTCCCTATAAGGTTGCACTGATCTCCTACTCACTCTCGTGCAATATTCAATCAATGATCCCAATTCAAGTTCTAAACGCGAATTGCCTATTAAGCCTCATCACGTTAACTAGTCAATCAGGCATTCTTATGATCAACGCAATAAATTCAGAATTGGAAAACATGAATTGAGATAAGGAGAGAAACATACATCACATTGAACTACACCGTCATGGGTGGTTTCATTGATCCCTTAGACAAGGGGATTAGTTCCTCATACTTGTAACAACACACAAACAATTGGAATTCATCACGATTGTCAAATAATAAAAGAAAATAGGGATACGCAGCTCCAGAGAACAAGAATTCATCTCACAAAGTGATCTTAAACAAGTGGTTAAAAAAAGGTCTCCAATCTGACCTAAAACAGCCTATAAATAGGGGTTCTGGTTCGCGCCCGCTCGTGGGGCGAGCAAGCTCTCGCGAGGCGAAATTCAGTTTTGGCTCCATCCTGATTTGAATGCTCGCGAGGCGAGATGTGATTCGCGAGGCGAGACAGAGAGGGTGACATTTCTGGCATAGTCAGGACTTCAGGATTCGCGAGGCGATATGGGATTCGCGAGGCGAGACAGAGAAGGTGACATTTCTGGCACAGTCAGGCCTTCAGGCTCGCGAGGCGAGATAGTGATTCGCGAGGTGAGACAGAAAGGGTGGCTGTTGCTGTTCAGGCTGGTCTTCAGTCTCGCGAGGCGAGATCCTGTTTCGTGAGGCGAACTTCCAGAATTGTTTTTCCACTGTTTTCTTCATTTTCCTTGACTCTAAGAGCTTCACTTTTAACCTGAAACAATAAAAGAAAACGAAAAGCGTAATTCTACTCAAAATAAACTAAAAACTACTAAAAATTCATAAAACGAATCAAATTCTAACTTAGGAACAAAACAAGGCTAATTTGGGAGATTAGCGAGGTTGACTCGCCCAATTAGGCACAAAATCTACCCCTTTTCTAGCTGGAAACTAGATGAGCCAGAGGCTTATCAGACAAACCTGAGGTAATGACTCTAAACAGGTTGGCTACTAAGTTTGCTCTATCAGTGAAAATCAGGTAGGGTCTAGACTTATAAAAGTCATGGTTCCCAGATTGCCCATATCCCGAAAGATAAGGATCCGACTCATGAATCTAGTCACAAGTAGGGATAAACCCTCTCGATATGACCTTCCCATGATATCGGGTACAACCTGAGTGGTGCATCAACAAATATCAGGGAGGTACAAGACCTCTTCAATGACAATGTTGAGCACCGCCTAATCCTTGAGTTTTGAGCAAGCTCGGGTATAGAGCCAGAAGTGTGCGCAATATGTGATAGTGATGTGTATGATGGGAGCACACAAACCTTCACAGAAACCTACTAAAATAAAACTACCCCAAACCTGCAAAAGGAACAAACAACACAAACACAATAGTTCTCTACCCTAAGGTTGCAAGAATATACAAAAGCAGTTATGAAAGCATAAGAAAAAGAAATAAAACAAAAAAAAGGGGTAAAACAAATATTTTCAAGGCTGTAAAAAAAACAATTTGCACAACCCGCTATGATAGGTCTAACTCTCAAAATTCCCCAGTGGAGTCGCCAGCTGTCGCGACCGTCCCGTCCGGGAGCCGTGAAAAGAGAAATAAAAACAAAGGAGTCGCCACTAAAATTTTTTTATTGGGAAAATCTTAGAAAAACCAATTATTTAAAGGTAAACTGGTCTAAAAAAGGATAGAGATGAGTCCGGGAGTCGGTTACGAGTAGGGAAGGTGTTAGCACCCCATATCGCCCGTTTAAAAAGTGGTACCTCAAGTTAATTGTGCAAAAACATTTTAATAACCTTTTAAATATTTATTTTACCCAAAAAATTATTTACAAGAAAGAATTATTTTAAATTTTTAATATTTTAAATTTTTATTAATTTTTAAATTTTTAAATTTATTGTTTATAAAAACTAAATGAGGATGAACATGGCACATGAGTCCAGAGGGCAACCTCAAATCTAAAGGACTGAACATGGCACCGTGTCCATAGAGCATCCCTAAAAATAGACAAGTTTAATTATTTTGATTAATTATTTTAACATGAAAAGAGACACAAAAAAAAAGGGGAAATTTATTTTTGGCTTGCAAGATGATTTATCTTGCTCCTACGTATTCCCGGGTGCGATGGGAAACTCAAAGCCACGTAGTTCTTTTGAAAAAAAAACTTGATTTGCTGGTTGATTTTAATTTTTGAAAAGAATTTTCCTTTTTTTGATTTTTGATTTAATTTGGATTTAATAAAAAGAATTTTTTTCTTTTTTAGTGTCTTTTTGTTTTTTTTTTTGTTTTGGTTCTGACCAAAAATAAAAACACAAAACAAGAAAAAGAGAGAAGCCTAGTAGTTAGCCCATAGCTTATATTTCTTTCTGATGGGCCTCACAACATCCTTGGCCCAGTTACAAACATTTAAAAAAACAAAATTTTGGACCTAACAGACATTGCCCAAAGAGTTTTTTTTTTAAAAGGACAAATTTCTCTTTTTGTCTTCTGCTTGGCCCAAATCCTACTGAAACAAAAAACAACATAAAAAAACGTGCTGCACAAGTACACCATTAGAACCTAATAAGTATTAAGTATATAACATAAAACACAAATTAAAAAGAATAAAAATGAAGGTAAAAGCAAAGCATCAGAGGCTTAGCCTTCGTTACCAACAGAAACGAGAAGAACCAAGGAGGGGGAGTGGATGCGTGAACGGAAACGACGACGATGGAGGGAGGACGTCTGGCCCACGGCGGCTCGCACGGTGGATGGTCGTTCCGGAGACGCGGATCTACGTTTGGCCGTTTGTGACGGAGTCCGAGGTAGAGATGGTGGCGGTTCGGTGGTGTTGGTGGATCTGGTGCGGAGACGAAGCTTCTGGTCTGAGATGTGGTGGAGGGCGTGAACGGTGATGAGACATAAGCGGTTGACGCGCTGCTGGACAGAACGGAGGAGCGTCGGGCTGTGGTGGCGGAGCTAGCCAACGGAGACAAAGGTTAGTACGCTGCGGGTTCCGGGTCTGATGACGGTGATGGGCGAGACGCGGACAGCAGTGGATGGAGAAATGGCACGCAACGGTGGCCTGGCAGCAACTGGGCGGCGGCCTCTGGTTCTCTCCCTCCTTTGAACAATTTTTTTTTTGAGTATTTGTTTTACTGCTCTTAGAAGTGTTTTGTAATTGTGACTCTGTTCTTTGCTCTAAACTCTTCTGTTTTCACACTAAATTTTTTTTGCCTTATGCTGATGAGATTAAGAAAACCCCCCTGCCCTCTGAAATATAACGTGTATATATAGGATAAGGAAGAAAACAAAAATCTGTTATTTCCTCTGAAAGGGGGAGGACGAAAATTGGATAGATTGTGGTGCCATGGGGTGGTGCTCCCACTACTCTGCCTGGCAGGTGCAACGGCAGGGATGTTGTCCCCCTCTTTCTGGAAAAAAAGTGAAAGAAAACAAAATAAGGGAAATAAAAGAGAAAGCTGGTTTACCTCAAATGGAAGAGGACAAAGCAAGGATGGGAAAAAGCATCACAGGCAAAAACCAACGTCTCTCTTCTAATTTTTCATTTTTTAATTTTTATTTATTTATTTATTTTTATTATTTTTATTTGGGTTTGGATCATGGGCTTGTAACAACAAGAATAAAATTGGACTACATCTAATTATAATGGATCAAAAACAAAAAAAAAACATTTTTTAGTTTTTTTGCATTTTTTTATTTTTATTTATTTATTTATTTATTTTGTTTTCAAAAATATTAATTAAGAGAAAAAATACCCGGACAAAATTAGACGTTCACATTCAAGAACCTGCAACTCTGATATTTAAAGTTTAATATAATTTCTGTTCTTGATCTGTATAAACTGTATTTTGTTATTACTAAGTTATTAAACCGGAACCTATTTTGAATCTTTTAGAATTAATCTTTCTTATCCTCATCACCTTGTATTCAAGATTTTGTAAAAACCCTTCATCGATTTTGTAAAAGATCCTAAGAACACTAATCCGCAACTCTGATTTATAAAGCTTTGTGAAAAAGTTTAAAGAGGGAAATATTTTTTAAAAACTTAATTCACCCCCCCCCCCCCCCCCCCTCCTCGAGTCGTTGAAGCCAAAACAACATACCCTACATGTATTTATAAATCATTAAAATAACAAGAGCTAAAATAAAAATATGCGTATCATTTATTATAAAATGAAAACCATAGGTAGAAAGTACCGCATTATAACAAAACATAAACAACGCGAAAATAAACATGTTTATAAAAGAAAACATAACACTAAAGCAAACCCAACCCCGATGTCACATTACAGAGCCGGTATAACCAAAATACAGAAACATCAAGGATAACAATGCCTACATGTTCATACTATCCATTCTCCCCATACCTGGTATGAATATTCTCACTACGACAACGCAAGCAAACTATCTCGTTCCCTCGAGCGGCTCGACAAATTCCTTAAGCTTTGGTCAAACGTGAAAATAATTAATCAATTATTCTCCAATTAACAAAAAGGAAAAAGGAAATTAAAGAAGGATGACCGTTACCTTAGATGACACCGGTGCGTGAATTCTCTCCCAAACGAACTCAAGAACACCAAGAACTTCAAAGGGTTCAAGGGAAGGAAAAGGGGAGAGGTTTCTGTCACACCAGGATTGCCAAAAGTGTTACAATGAGGGTTTGCACCGCAACCCTCACGAAAGTGTCTTATTTATAACTCTAATCCCGAGCACGACCATGTTGGCACTAAGCACGGTCGTGCTTAACGTGAGCACGGGGTCATGCTCATTTAAGAAAGGGCTCGCAACATTAGTGTCACTCGCTCGTATTTCCGACAAGGTCGTGCTCCCCTTGAGCACGGCCGTGCTCGTGGCACACTTAGCCACTAAGTGCTCGTGGCACACTTAGCCACTAAGCACGCCAACAAGCACGGTCGTGCTCATGCACCATGAAGGGATTTTAAGCCTCAAAATCTCACTTAGCCCTTTAAAGACATATACAAAACATAACAAAACACTTATAGCTTTTACATGAAAAATGGGGTGTTACTCTATCACAATCCCTCAGCTAATTAAATAGGTTGCAGGTATTCCTACTAAAGTTGTTCTCAGCTCTCTATTTCACCATATATATTTGTTTCAAACTAGAGTTGAAGAAGCAACTAGTTCACTTGAGTTTGAGAAGGGATGCAAGCAGTACTTGAGGATTAGTTGGTGGTTACATGAGTTAGTTAAATGTCTAAATTCAGTTAGAAATTCGTAATACATTAATTGTATGCAATATACAATTATAGCTACACTATATAAACTAATTGTATTAACATTAAACTGTTTAATATTTTTTGAAACGATTTGAAAGGATTACACTGTTACCAACCTGTGGTTGGTCCAAGTGGTTACGGCTTGGGCCCCTTAAGCAAGTGGTCAGGGGTTCAATCCCCGACTCTTGCATATGGAGAAAATCTGATTGGAAGAGGTCAGTCCTTCAATGTCGTCAAGTACCTCGAGGGATAGTCATTAATTAAGCTCGTCAGTCCATCTCTCACTGTCTTCCTCCATTCTATGTGTTGTGCATGTGTGGATCATCAATTGGGATTAGTGTAGCTGCTAGCTGCAACAAGCTAGAAAGTTCTAAGCTAGCCAAGTGTTCCATAGTTAGTTAGTTAGTTAGTTATAAGGAAGTCAGTTAGTTGTAATTGTTTTGTAACTAAAGTTTGTTGTAACTAGTATGGATATAAAGCTTAGCTGATGGCTTGCATAGATGCAGTTTTTGAAAATTCATTGTAATCAAGAAAAGAGTGCAAGTGAGGTAGTGTGTGTAAAGACTAACCTAGAATTCTTGCTGTGATTAGAAGTGAATAAAGTTCGGCATCAGTGTGGATGTAGGAACGAAAAACAATTTAGCTCTGAACTACGATAACTCAGTGTGTGTCACCATTCTTCTTTCCTTTCTCTGTTCATCTGCATACTTTCATTTCTGCTACACAGACCACAAAGAACATTCAGTTCTTGCATTCAGTATCCCGGTTGAAACAACAACAATTGGTATCAGTGGCTTTGTCGAATTGGGGCAGATTCCGCGATGGGCACTACCAAGTTCGATGTGGAGAAATTCAATGGAGAAAATGACTTTAGGCTATGGAGGACCAAGATGAAGGCTCTTCTGGTTCATCAAGGACTCGAAGAAGCCTTGGGAGGAATAACCAAACTTCCTGCAACACTTTCAGAAAAAGAAAAGAAAGACTTGGTCAGCAAAGCACATAGCATGATCATTCTTTCCTTGGGTGATGAGGTTCTTCGTGAGGTAGCTGATGAATCATCTGTTGCAAGTGTTTGGCTTAAACTCGAAAGCTTATACATGACAAAGTCATTGACAAATAAACTCTATTTGAAGAAGAGACTTCACTAGTTGAAGATGGAGGAAGGATCATCAATCAAAGAACATGTCTCTCAATTTACAAAGGCGGTTCTTGATCTAAAGAATGTGGATGTCAAGATTGATGATGAGGATCAAGTTGTGATGCTTCTATGCTCACTCCCTCCCTTTTTTGAGAACTTGGTGGACACAATGATGTTTGGCAGGGAAAGCCTCACCTTGGAAGAGGTTAAAGCCACTCTTAATTCTAGAGAAATGAAGAGGAGAATTACTGATGGCAAAGGTGAAGGTGGAGAAGCAGAAGGACTCTTTGTTAGAGGGAGATCTGAAAATAAAGAAGAAAAGGGCAAGAATAGGAGGCATAGATCCAAATCCAAAGGCAAAAAGGAATGCTATTACTGCCACAAGGAGAGACATTTCAAAAAGAATTGTCCCGAAAGGAAAAGGAAGAACAATGATAAGCACAATTCAAAAGATATGGTTGTAGTGGCAGATGGGTATGAAAGCTCGGATGTTCTAGAAGATTCTGGCAGTGAAGAATGGATTCTTGAATCAGGGTGTTCATTCCATATGACCCCTAATCAAGAATGGTTTGAATCCTACAGAAGGGTTGAAGCTGGAAAGGTGTTGATGGGGAACAACATAGCCTGTAAAGTAGCTGGAATTGGCACTGTCAGGGTCAAACTCAGTGATGGATCCACAAAATTGTTCACTGAGGTAAGGCATGTACCCGATCTGAAGAGGAACCTTATTTCTCTTGGTATATTGGATGAGGCTGGATGCACATTCAAAGGAGAAGCTGGAACTCTCAAGATCATCAAAGGATCACTACAGATAATGAAGGGAACCAGAAGAAATGGACTGTATAGACTGCAAGGTAAGACTGTAATCAATCCTGCTAGTTTAATTTCTGATGCTAAGATAAGCACAAAACTGTGGCATCATAGATTAGCTCATGTAAGTGAAAGAGGGCTTGAAGAATTATACAAGCAAGGATTGATTGGCAATGGTGACTTTGAGAAACTTGAGTTTTGTGAACACTGTCTCTATGGCAAACAGAAAAGAGTCAAGTTCTCAACAGCCACTTATACCACTAAAGCAATAGTGGACTATGTGCATTGACATTTGGGGGCCAGCAAGGGTTCCTTCATTAGGTGGAGCTAGATACTTCATCTCTTTCATTGATGACTGGTCTAGAAAGGTGTGGATATACTTGTTGAAACACAAGAATCATGCCTTCAAATGCTTCAAGCAGTGGAAGGCTCATGTAGAGAATCAAACAGGAAGGCATATCAAAGTTCTAAGAACAGATAATGGCCTTGAATACTTGAGTGAAGAATTCACTGAGTTCCGTAAAGATCATGGCATAACCAGGCACAAAACTGTTAGACTAACTCCTCAACAAAATGGCCTAGAAGAAAGAATTAATAGGACCATCTTGGAGAGGGTTGGGTGCATGTTATCTAATGCAAACCTTAGCAAGAGCTTTTGGGGTGAAGCAGTTCACACTGCATGCTATTTGATAAACAGATCACCGTCTGCTGCAATTGGTTTCAAAACACCAGAGGAATTGTGGAATAGGAAGCCAGCATGCTATGATAACCTCAGAATATTCGGTTGCACAGCATACATTCATGTGAATGAAGGCAAGCTTGAGCCTAGGTCTAAGAAGGGAATCTTCTTAGGGTATCCAGATGGTGTCAAAGGCTACATGATATGGCTAACAGGTCCAAAGGGAGGAAAAGCTGTAATTAGCAGGGATGTGGTCTTTCAAGAAGATTCCATTCTTGGCAAAGAAGAGATCATAAATAATCTCACTGGCCAATCCTACAAAGAAGAACAGAAGGTTCAGCTTGAGGTGGAGAAACCTGCTGAAGAAAGATAAGAATTCAACACTGAAATTGATCAGCACAGTGCTCAGAAAGAAGAAGCAACTTCATCCTATAATCTAATCAGGGATAGAGAAAGGAGACAGATCAGGGCACCACAGAGATATGGCTATGCAGATCTTATAGCATATGCCCTGAGTGTGGAGACTGATTTTGAAGAAGTTGATCCAATCAATTACAAACAAGCAATGACAAGTGCAGATAAGCATCACTGGAAAGCTGCCTTGGAAGATGAAATTGATTCACTGATGAAAAACTGTACATGGAGCTTAGTGGAGAAGCCTGCAAACCAGAAAATTATAGGCTGTAAATGGATCTACAAGAAGAAACCAGAAGTGGCAGGGGTTGAGAGGAGCAGATACAAGGCTAGGATTGTGGCAAAAGGCTTCACTCAAAGAGAGGGGATAGATTTCAATGAAATATTCTCCCCAGTTGTGAAGCATACTAGCATAAGAGTCATCTTGTCTCTTGTTGCTACCTATGATATGGAACTTGAACAAATGGATGTAAAGACAGCATTCTTGCATGGTCAACTAGAGGAAAGGATCTACATGAATCAACCTGAGCGCTATGAAGTCAAAGGGAAGGAGCATATGGTTTGCTTGCTCAACAAGTCACTGTATGGACTCAAGTAATCTCCAAGGCAGTGGTACAAACGTTTTGACTCTTTCATGGTGACAAATAGTTACAAAAGGAGTTCTTTTGATAGCTGTGTCTATTTCAAAAGAACTGAAACAGGTTTCTTCATATATCTTCTACTATATGTAGATGATATGTTAATTGCGAGTTTTGACACAAGTACAATCAAAAGGCTCAAGGATCTTCTGAAATCAGAGTTTGAAATGAAGAACCTAGGAGCTGCAAAGAGGATCTTAGGTATGGAAATTGTGAGGAAAATATTAGAGAAGCTGTTGTTCCTGAATCAGACAAACTATGTTGAAAAGGTGCTGAGAAGGTTCTGTATGACAGAAGCGAAAATAGTCTCAACCCCAATAGTTGCACACTTCAAACTATCTACTGATCAGTCACCAAAAACTGATGAAGACAAAAAAATTATGAGCTGTGTTACATACTCAAATGCAACTGGCAGCCTGATGTATGCTATGGTCTGTTCAAGACCTGACTTAGCATATGCTGCAAGCATGGTTAGCAGGTTCATGGGAAATCCAGGGAAGGAGCACTGGATGGCATTCAAATGGATATTTAGATACCTAAAGGGCTCTAAATCTCTTGGTCGCATATTTGGCAAATCAGATTCAGCAAGCAGTGGTATTGCAGAGTTTGTAGATTCTGATTTTGCAGGAGATTTGGATAAGAGAAGGTCCCTCACTAGTTACATTTTCACACTATATGGAAATGTAGTGAGTTGGAAAGCCAACCTTCAATCAGTTGTAGCACTATCAACCACAGAGGCAGAGTACATAGCTTTGACAGAAGCAGTCAAGGAAGCTATCTGGTTAAAGGGTTTTGTATCAGAATTGCAAGACAACACAGTGTCTTCAATAGTGTGGTGTGATAGCCAAAGTGCCATTTGTCTCTCAAAGAATCAAGTATTCCATGAGAGGACAAAACACATTGATGTAAGGTTACATTACATTCGAGATTGCTCAGAAGATGGTTGAAGTAAAGAAGGTGGCTACTGAAGACAATCCTGCAGACATGCTCACCAAAGTAGTTCCAAGCACCAAGTTCAATCATTGTTTCAGCTTGGTGAACTTTGGAGACTATAACTGATGAGCCTCCTTAGGAGGTTGTTCCTAGCTACTCTAATCAAGTATTTGAAGATCCAAGGTGGAGAATTGTTGTGCACGTGTGGATCATCAATTGGGATTAGTGTAGCTGCTAGCTGCAACAAGCTAGAAAGTTCTAAGCTAGCCAAGTGTTCCATAGTTAGTTAGTTAGTTAGTTATAAGGAAGTCAGTTAGTTGTAACTGTTTTGTAACTAAAGTTTGTTGTAACTAGTATGGATATAAAACTTAGCTGATGGCTTGCATAGATGCAGTTTTTGACAATTCATTGTAATCAAGAAAAAAGTGCAAGTGAGGTAGTGTGTGTAAAGACTTACCTAGAATTCTTGTTGTGATTAGAAGTTAATAAAATTCGACATCAGTGTGGATGTAGGAGCGAAAAACAATTTAGCTCTGAACCACGATAACTCAGTGTGTGTCACCATTCTTCTTTCCTTTCTCTGTTCATCTGCATACTTTCATTTCTGCTACACAGACCACAAAGAACATTCAGTTCTTGCATTCAATATCCCGGTTGAAACAACAACACTATTTATATCCATTTTTTATTTAATTTAAAATTAAAAATATATTACAATGCTAATTCATTAATAATCTATATAAAAGTTACTTATCTACTTTAAGTATAAACTCACTTTAAAAAGAGTCTTATTCAAGTTTTCTTATTTGATTATGAATTCATATTTATAACCATTTCTCATTTTTAATTTAATTTCCGAATATAAGTTGTACAACGAAATTGGGGCATATATTTGAAAGAGCTTATAAAAAAATTTATTTGTGTTCCTATTATCATATACACACTTAAACATCTGATTGGAAGAACTTATGAAAATAAACGATGACCTTTCTATAAGTTCTTTTAGCTTAATTAATTAATTTTAATATGCTTATAGAGAAATTCATAAAATAAGTTTAAAAGAGCTTAACAAAGATTATAAGGGGATCATTTGTTACGGATTAATAATTTTGATGTTCATTAATTTAGAGATTATCTTTTAGAGATTTTAAAAAAATAAAAACTATTTTCTATTTGTTTACAATCGTAATTTTTTTTTTAAAAGTAGTTAATAATTTTAAATGATTTTTTTCAAAAGCTAATCAAAGAAGATTTTCATTTTAACCATCAAAATGATTTTTTTAAAAAAAACATTTTATGAAAAGCTTAAATAAACACAATTAAATTTATTAAAAATTATTTTTTATTTAAAGTAAGTTATTTTTCATCAAATAATCTGTAACAAATGTACTCCTTGCTCTCCAGTGTAGCTTTCTTGTGCCCAAAAAAAGGTTCTAGAAGGGTTCTAGTTTCTAGAAATGTATAGCTTTCTTGTGCAGTTCCACTAATGTCACATATTATTACAAACACATAAAAGTGAGAAATGAGAAAACACTGTTTGAAAGGGAGAGGAGACTTTTGTAGAACGTATAAGGACCTCTAATGTGTGAATAAATTAATAATGGTGTACATTGCTCTCGACCAGTCAATTTCGTAGTATGAATCCAAAACATGGGAAGGTAGAAGGTAAGCATCTTCAAGTTCAGTGTTGGCATTGTTCTTTTTGGAAATTTGTCCAATCAAATGGATTAATGCTGTGCTGTTTTTATGCCAGTTGGTTAGTGTCCAGAAGTTATTTGCGAAAATGACTTTCTCTAAATTTTAAGTTTACTTTGATTTTCATTAAAAACTCGAGTTGCTATATGTGTTTTTCTCTCTAAACATCTCATTTTTAATAGATAAAGGCTAATTTTTTTTACATCAAAATGAGGATATCATACGGTGTCCCTTTTGTTTGTTATGTATTTTCGGATTGTGTGTATATAAAAATGATAAAAAAAAGTAAGTGAAAAATAGAAATTAACATATACGGTGTACGGAAATTTGATGTTTGGGGTGGGGGGATTAATAACCATGTTTTATGTTTGGTTAGGTGTTTAAATTCCAATTAATTTGTGCTTAATTTTCTTTTTTTGTGATCAATTTGTGTTTTTTTTTTTTGTTGACAGAATCTGTGTTTGATTTTAATCTAACTAAATTATGAAAAAAAAAATGGCATTGATCGAACAAAACTCAAAACTCTGATTCCAATTTGGTTTGATTTAAATTATGGTATGTAATATTGTTTTAGTTCCTGCTAATAACCTATTAACTATAATATATAACACAAAGTATGTGAATTAAAATTTTGGCGCATCATATTTACTTGAAATCTAGATGATAATAATTGCGACCAATCTTACCTAATACATAAGACACTTACAATATTATACGATTCTCTTTTTTTTTTTGGTGAAAACAATATTATATGATTCAGTGCTTCAAACTGTGAACCGAACTATTTCATTTTTTAAAATTAAGCAGAACCAAATCACTTATTTATGTTTGGTTAGGTTTCAACAATTTAGTTCATTTTTAAAATTAAAAAAATAGTTAATTTTTTAATACTTTTGTTTTTCAAGTGTTTATCTTAAATATGATTTTTTTAGGGGTAGATTCTGAAAAAAGTTTAAACGAGCTGTCAAGAGTCTGTTTGTTTTGTTTCCAGTTTCCTGTTTTCAGAAATAATTACAAAATTGTCACATTGTTTTCATTTTGTTTCTTGTTTTCAGATATTTGTACAGGAAACACTGAAAACATAAAAAAGTTTTTTCAGTATTTCCTGTACAAATTCCTGAAAACATGAAATAGAATGAAAATAATGTGACACATTTGTAATTATTAATTTCTGAAAATAAAAAATGAAAACAGAAAACTAGAACAAACCAAACAAGCCCCAGATTTTGAAAAGTTTCATTGTAAAAGAAAAGAAAAGAGCAAGTCATTTGTGCAGTTATTTTATAAAAAAAGAAAAGAAAAAACAATGATTTAAAATATGACTAAAGTTGTATGTATTGAGCAATTAGTTTATTGCATAGATGTACATATATAAATTATAAAACTTGTAAGCAATCTATGTATCCACAAAATGATATTTCCTATTTTGTTATGGGCTTTAATAAATCAAACATTTATTCACTCAGGTTTTCAATAGTGTCAACTTTATATAGTTCATCAAGACCACAATCACCATCCATTTCAATGTTGTCCTCCTTGTTCGTATAGTTTTCTTTGTTTAATTGAATCGAATACAAACCCTATACACACCTTGAAGTTGACACAGGGAAACACAAGAAGGGGATTGGATTGTATTTCTTAACAGTTTTTCGAAAAAACATTTTTTCAAACCTTTTACAAACAAAACAATAAACACACAGAATAATTTTACTTCAGATAAGCATATCGAAACAATTGATTGTATAATTTATATCAAAATCACATACAACTTCTTTTATTCCACCAAAGCGATTTCGTCATGTACCTCACTAATGTGGTTTGTATTGCAGTTCGAATTTTAACATTCCATTTCGTCTTTCATTTTCAACACAGTTGATAAATACATTTTATTACCATTCATGGGTTAGCAACACCTGGACCCTAAATTAATATACACTTTCACCTAAACGCGGAGTAGGCAAGATATAACAAAGCACCACCAAACACTAAGAAACAAAGTCAAATATCATGCATTAGTTGTCATACTACTCTATCATTGTTAATGGCAAATCAGAACTTTATATTCTTTGAAAACAGCATCTCCAGAAACCTAGTTATTAGTTATTTATTTATTTTTGGAGGGGGGACGGGGGGGACTTACAGGTTCTTCAAGATCCTCCTTCACAATAGGTAACACGCACTCCTTGGACGACTTTTGCTCTTGACCCCAGAAACTATTGCTTGTGTCCCTATCACGATGGTTAAAAGGAGGAGAAGGATGTGTGAATGGATTTACCACCACAGATGAGCTTCAACCACTGATGATGAGGTGGGTACAGAGATTAAGAGGATTAAGACGGAGGATGTTGAACAGGGGCACCGGAGTCGTGGGTGGCAGAGACAGTATTCAAGTGAAAAATGAAGTGTTCCAAAAGAGTATCGCTCCCAAATAACAAACAATAAACAAATATTAAAAAAAATTCAAATAAAAAATTAAAATTAATACAAGCAGGTCACACACTGGTTGTTGAGATTGCATAACAGAAGAGGATGCAAATCTGATATGGGAAGAAAACCAAGTTCTTCATTTTCTCAATTCAGAAAGATTACTGAAGTACTTGAATACTAGAGTACAACTGAAACATATACTACAGGGAAGCAACTATAAGTTAACTTAGAGTACAAGCTAACTAACAAACTTAACTAACAAACTAACAAACCAACTAACTTAACCACCAGCTGGAATACCTGGAAAATATGCTGCAACATCCCCCCTCAAGCTGGAGTATGTATGTCCAACATTCCCAGCTTGGAATGAAGCAGTTGGAAAGGCCCTCTTGCCAATGGTTTGGTGAGGATGTCCACAACCTGTGAATATGTGGAAATGGGAAGAAGATGTAAAGCACCACTCTGTATCTTGTCCCTGTCTATGTGACAGTCAATTTCTATGTGTTTCGTGCGTTCATGAAATACGGGGTTGGCAGCAATGTGCAGAGCTGATTGATTATCACAAAACACTACAGCTGGTTCAGTGTTGGAAATGCCAAGATCCTGCAGTAAGTAAAGAAGCCACTGAGCTTCACATGTTTCTTGGGCAAGAGCTCTATACTCTGCCTCAGATGAGGATCTAGACACAGTGGATTGCTTCTTACTTTTCCAAGAAATCAATGAAGCACCAAGGAAGAAGCAATAGCCTGTTATAGATCTTCTTGTGTCAGGACAAGTTCCCCAGTCAGAATCACTAAATCCTTTCAACTGAATTTCTGAATTTGATGGAAAGAAGAGACCTTGACCTGGTGAACCTTTGATATACCTCAAAATTCTAAGGGCTGCTTAATGATGCTCTACAGTTGGGGCATCGAGAAACTGACTTAAGCTGCTGACAGCATAGGAAATGTCGGGTCTTGTATGTGTCAAACACAGCAGCCTTCCAATGAGTCTTCTGTAACCAGTAATGTCAGTGTGAGCATCACCATAATTTTTGTGAAGTTTGGACTTGCAATCCATTGGAGTAGTACTTGGTTTTGCTGCCAACAAACCCGTGTCATGAAGTAAGTCCAGAGCATACTTTCTTTGTGATAAGCTGATCCCTTTTTGTGATCTTGCAACTTCCAGTCCCAAAAAATACTTAAGAGCATCGAGGTCCTTGATGCTAAATCTGCTATCTAATAATTGTTTCATAGATTCAATTTCACCCAAGTCTGTGCCAGTTAGGACTAGATCATCCACATAAACCAGAATTGTTGTAAAACCAGTATTGACAGCTTTTGTGAACAATGAGTAATCTGATTTTGACTGAGCATAACCTGAACTGAGTAAAACTTCTGTTAACTTGGCATTCCATTGACGGCTGGCTTGTTTAAGTCCATAGATCGACTTATCAAGTCTGCAGACTAGTGAGGGATCTGGGATCTTCAAGCCTGGAGGAGGGGACATGTAAACTTCTTCTTTCAGATCACCATGAAGAAATGCTGTGTTAACATCCAACTGATGCAAATGCCAGTTTTTAATGGCTGCAAGAGACAATAAAACTCTAATGGTTGTCATCTTTGCTACTGGACTGAAGGTTTCGAGAAAATCAATGCCCTCAGTTTGACTGTATCCTTTTGCCACGAGCCTGACTTTATGTCTTTCCACTGAGCCATCAGCTTTGTGCTTTACCTTGAAGACCCATTTACAACCAACTGGTTGTTTCCCAGCAGGTAAGGGTGTGAGTGTCCATGTTTGGTTTCTTTCCAATGCCAAAAGTTCAGCATTAATAGCATTCTTCCAACAGTCATGAATCACAGCTTCTGCATAGGTGTTAGGCTCAATGCTAGAGGTAATGGTTAAGGCAAAATGTTTATGGGATTGAGACAGTTTATTGTATGAGAGAAAGTTGGAAATAGGATACCTGATCTATGAGGAAGTAGGTGTGCAAGATGAGCTGGCCAATGTGCAATGATAATCTCTCAAGTATGAGGGCCTTCTTCTGATCCTACTGGACTGTCTGATGGGAGGTTGATGCACCATTTGGTTTTTCTCGGGAGCTTGATGCATATCAGTATGTGTATTTGATGAGGGTGCAGAGTTATTGAGGTGATCATTTGAGGCAGTGTGAGGTGATGATGTATGAATATTTGTAGGATTGTGAACCTGATTTTGGAACTGTGGTGGTTCAAAAGGAAAGTCTAGAAATGTGTCTCTGATGTGAGTAGGCAGAACAGGTTCACAAGTATGATCATTTGTCATGTTTGCATGAGAAGAAGGTGCATATGGAAAAATTTCTTCATAGAAGTGCACATTCCTCGAAATCAAAGTCTCTCCACTTTTAAGATTAAACAGTACAAAGCCTTTAGTTCCTTGCTTGAAACCTAAGAAAATACACTTTCTAGCTCTAGGGTCTAACTTTTTTCTGTGAGCTTGTAAGGTGCTAGCATAACTTAGACAACCAAAAACCTTTAATGAAGAAAAATCAGGATGCTTGTTGTGCAATGTGTGATATGGTGAATGGTTTTTCAAAGATGTTGAAGGCTGTCTATTTATCAGATATGTGGCATGTGAAACAGCAAAATTCCAAAAGCATTTTGGTAATGATGCTTGAAACAAGAGAGCTCTAGCCACCTCTAAAATGTGTTGGTGCTTCCTTTCCACTACCCCATTTTGTTGAGGGGTTTAAACACAGGTGGTTTGATGCTCAATCCCTCTAGATTGATAGAAATCAGAGAGGAAGAATTCTTTGCCATTATCTGATCTAATACATCTAACTTTGATGTTGAACTGTGTTTCTGTCATAGCTATGAAATTTTGTAAGTGCACTGATGCTTCTGTTTTTGTTTTCATTAAGACAAGCCAAGCATATCTAGAAAAATCATCAACTATTGTAAGAAAATATTTGTGGCCAAACATAGAAGGAATTGAAATGGGACCCCATATATCTACATGTATTATTTCAAAGGGAGAATCAGTCTTGCTAATTCTATTACAAAATGGTAAATGTTTTTGTTTTGCCAAATGGTAAACTTCACAATGTTTATGATTATGTACAAAACTAATAGAAGGGTGTGTTTTTCTCATATGAACTAACTTCTCGTGTGAAGGGTGTCCAAGTCTTTGGTGCCAAAGAGGGATATCAGAAGCTGCAGTTCTGACAGCATTCACGGTGGGACAGGCAGAAACCAACACACTTGAAGGAGTCATTGCATACAGTCCCTGCTGAATCCTAGCTACACCAATCGTCCTCAAGGAGCAGTTGTCCTTGATCTGGCACATTGAATCAGAAAAAATCAGTTTACAGGATAAAGCATCTATAAGCTTGGACACTGATATAAGATTGAAGTTAAAAGATGGAATGTATAAGACATTAGAAAGGTAAAAATCACTAGAAAAGAAAATTGTGTCGGAGATGGCTACTGTAACCTGATTACCATCTGGTAATCTAACAGGAATTGGTTTTATTTTCTTGAAAGTTTGGAATTCTGACAAGGAGTAACACACATGATCAGTTGCTTCTGTGTCAAGAATCCAGTATCTTGGTTTTGAAAAATTATTCAAGGCACATATAGTACCTGATGGTCTATGAATGGAAGGATTTGGTTTAGAGGTTATCTGATTGGTTGCATGAAATTGTGATTGAGATGATTATTGCAACAAAGCCATTAAAGCCTTGTGTTGGTCAGAGGTTAAGGTCAAGCCTGAACCCTCACTCATTTCCTTTTGAGAATGATGCGTGTGGTGAGAAATTATGCTTCTGTCATCATCTTCAGAAGCCACATCTTCATCAACAATGTAATTGTTTACAGCACTGTTCTTGAAATAATTTGGAGGATATCCATGCTTTTTGTAGCATGTATCCACTGTATGACCAGAGTTGTGGCAAAAAGTGCACATCTTTGTGCCACCTCTGCCTCCATTGGTTCTGCCAGAATGATATCTGCCACCTCTACCTCTAGACTTTCCTCTCCCTGTCTGACCTTGATCCCTAGTAGTGGCCAGGACCTTATGATCATCAAGAATACTGCCATTCATCTGCCTTTCTTGTTGAATTAGAATTGAAAAGACCTCATCAACATCAGGGAGAGGCTTCATAAGCATTATTTGTGACTTCACTGCAGCATACTGCTCATTTAATCCTTTGAGTAATCAAATCACATAATCTGTGTCTCTATAGGATTCTGCTGTAGCAAGAAGATTACAAGTACAAACTGCTCCGCATATACAAGAGGGAATTGGTCTATAATTTTGCATTTCTTGCCATAGACCCTTTAGTTGAGTAAAGTAAGATGTAATTGTTCTATCACCTTGTTTACACATGTATATTTCTTCTTGTAAATCAGAAATTCTAAATATGTCTCCTTGATAATACCTTTTCTTTAATGCATTCCACACTTCATAGGCTGTGTCAATCCACAGAACAGTGTCAAGAATTGCAGGATCAATCGAATTGTGGAGCCAGGAGAGCACCATCGTGTTGCATTTATCCCATGGCACAAACATCACATCGTTTGGCTCAAGCTTCAAAATTGTTTCATTGACGAAATCCAACTTGTTTTTTGATTTGAGGGCAATTGTCATTGATCGTGACCAGGTATGGAAATTGATGCCACTTTCTTGGAGGCGAGTCGAAACAAGAGAGCTTCCTGTGTTCTCATTCGGATTCACAAAGTATACATTGAAAGGATCCATAACTGTGATTGCAGAGGTGCAAAATCAGAGCCTAGGAATCTTTACAATTTCAAGAAACCAGAAAAATTAGGTTCAAGAAAACAGATGAACCAGGGAAAAGAAATAAAGAAGAAAGAATATTCAAGTAACAGGAAGCTGAAAAAAAAAAGAATCAATGGAGACAGATCAAGATTCACAACAGAACTTGATCAACTGATACCATGTTGAAATTGCATAACAGAAGAGGATGCAAATCTGATATGGGAAGAAAACCAAGTTCTTCATTTTCTCAATTCAGAAAGATTACTAAAGTACTTTAATACTAGAGTACAACTGAAATATATACTACAGGGAAGCAACTATAAGATAACTTAGAGTACAAGCTAACAAACTAACTAACAAACTAACAAACCAACTAACTTAACCACCAGCTGGAATATCTGGAAAATATGCTAAAACACTAGTCATCAAGTTAAAGTCGATGTGCGCGCACATTATTCAAGAAAGTGCATGAGGCTGCACCAAAGATATGGTGGGCACTACAGAAAAAAAAGAGGTATTTAGCGACAACCAAATTCGGTCACTAAATATGGAAATTTGGTCGCTAAACCTTTTAGCGACCGAATTTGGTTGTTGCTAAATACCTAGTCGTGAAATTGTTTGGTGGTCGCTAAATCGGTTGCTAAACCATTTAAGTGTGGTCGCTAAATTCGTTCACTAAAATATATTTTCTTGTAGTGGGGTGCATGCTAGTATTCTCCCTTCTACACTTCTAAGTGAAGTTTTAAAATCTTGCTCCCGTGATCAGGGACGAAGGCAGGAAATTTACGTAAAAGGGGCCAAAATTATATATATATATATATATATATATATATATATATATAACATGCATGATTTTTTTTTGACACATACAACATGTATTAAATAACAAACATATAAAAATAAATTATACGAAACAAGTTTGATATATGATTAAAATTTTAATATAAGATTTTTGCCAAAAACAAAATTAATATAAGATTAAAGTAGTATGTACTGTGAGTTTAAAATGTTTTGTACTGATATCCACTAATATTTTGAAAATTCTGCTTTTATGTTAATAACTAAGAAAGAAACAATAATATTGATTTGTTAAAATATCATTGAATGTATCAATGTAAAACTTTTTACAAGTGTATAAAAATTAAACTCTTTAATATAATATAAATTACTAAAATGATATAAAATAACCCATCAACTAATTGTACCTGTGTATGTCATCCTATTGGATAGTTGGGCCTTTAATGATATCAGCTTTAGATTATTATTTTTTTTAGGGGATCAGCTTTAGAAGATTATAAATCTATAGGTTTATGAAACAAAAGATATGAAATGTGGGGGAGCCCATGGCCTATCTAGGCCTCCCCCTCCCTCCGCCCATGCCCGTGATAGTTTATGTTAATTTTCGTTATTGTATTTAGGATATTGTACTATACGACCGTGTCTTGTTATTTATTTATATTTTGCAAGCTAAGATAAAATAAATGTGTTGCATATAAGATATCATCATATTTTAGATTTTTAAGTAACATACTCTATTATTTAATTACGTGAAGCCAACAAATTAATCAAAAATTGAATGCTATGCACTGTGAAAAAACTAAGGTTCTTTTTGAGAGATGAAATTCAACTTTTAGTTAGAATTGGAATTGGTTTATAATTATAAATTTTATGTTTGGGTTGTATAAAAAATTGGGAAATGTGCAAATACAACGTAACACCTCGATTTTTCACTACTTTCTAATATTTGAAATAAATATATAAATGTTTATATTTTTATCCGAGACTTAGAAAATGATTTTGGGAAAACCAAAGTCATATTCATATTATAATTATTTTTATAAGGTTACGATTAAATTTTGGGTTGAAAATTCAGACGGAAACCGGTTTGCGTTTTCGCTGACAGCAAAATTTTACTGGTCAGAAAACCTAATTTTGACTCGATAACGAAATGGTTAGATTTTATATTCTATTTCCAACGATATAGGTTATTTTGATAATTTTTAAAATAAATAAGTTATTATACTTATTCGGACGTATTATCGACAAACGAGTACTCGACGGAGTCGAGAATGGATGTGAAGAGACACAACCGGACATCGGAGGAGCTGAGTCATGGGACGAGTCACCACCATGACTCACCAAGCATTTATGAAGCATTAACTGCAAGTAATCATGTCTTTTAAGTGAAAAGACCAAAATACCATTAACTTAACCTAACTTAGTTAAATGTTAACCATGGTTAAGGCAAGTCATGTACAAATTGATTTCTTCTTCCTACTTTGTGGACCAAAACTCGGTCACACCACCCTCTTCACCCTTCACCACACATTTTTCTAGTCATAATTACCATTAACCATAGTTAAGTTATTATATTATTTTCTAACTTAACCTATGTCAAGTAAACTCAACAATAGTTGATTTTTAAGTAAGTTAACAAAATATTTCTGCCCCTAATCCTCTCATTTTGTGCAGTCAAGACCACTTCCCACACTTAGGTAATTTTTTTTCTTCTCATTTCATCTTCTTCATCATACTTTTCTCTCTCAAGAACATCCAAGAACACCATAGTTGAAACTTAGTGATTTTATGAAGAACTTCATCAATCTTTGTCATTTCTTCAAGCTTCAAGAGGTAAAACCTCATCTCCTTGCATCACTAAGTCTTCTTCTTCATTCATTTTATGATTTTATGCCATGAATCGTCATCATCCAAGTTCATGAAGCGTTCTTCAAAAAACACTCTAGAAAATTGTAGAAAAATCCATTTGACTTGAAACCAATTTCGAATCGGAAATCACTTAGAGAACGAAACTTGAAAACTTCAAGAGGTAAGGGGAGTTTACCCGAGGAGTCCTAGATAGCCAAATGCTATCTTAGTTGTCTGCAATTTATTTGTTGTGGTTTTATGTGGCTTTAAACTATTTATTGTTTAATTAGTTATGTGTTTTGATGTGATTAATTTAATTGTGTGGTTATAATTATATTTTAAAATTATAACTGTAATGCATGCTATAACTGTGAAGTATGCTATACTGTATTGTATTGGATTTATCTGCTGTTGAGTGATGGACTGATAAACCTGAAAGTGGCCAATGTTCAATTTAATTTGAGAATAAAAGCTTAATAAGCTTAAATATTTAATCAAGGTGGTTAAATTTTGGAAAGTTGAAGAAAAGTAAAAAAAAAATTATTATTTTAATAATATTTTCGGTGAAAGATGAGTTAATGAGTGACAGTAAGGACGGAGCTGTGAAAAAATTTCACAGGCATTAATTTTTCCAAAATAAATTCAATAATAATATAAAAAATTATTTAAAGTAATAAAGTTATGAAAATAATGTAATATTGACGTCGGAACAATTATTTTACAACAGAAAAGTCATTTTGAGTTATAAAAAGATTTTTCCGGCGAAATTTTGAGAAAAAAGATTTATTTTTGTTATGAATTGATTTAGGAAGGATTTTTTAAGAAGTTGATGTTTGCATGAGAAAGAATTTCAAGAATAAAGTAATTTGAGAAAAAGAAATTTCTCTACGATTTAATGTTTATGTAAACGATTTTTAAACGGAAAATATTTTATGCAAAAGAAGTTTTACTCAATGAAAATAATTACGTTAAACTTGGATAAGTATTAGGAGGTTTTGGTTTTGTATTTGTTATTTCACAGAACAAAAATGTTCCTAAAGAAGAAAAGTGAACCTAAGAACCGAGACGTCGGAATTCTAGTGTTCTATTAACACGTGGATCATGGATCCATGTTATTGGACTGTGTGTCCTATAAAAGTTTTGTGGACTGGTGTGTCCTATAATTGATATGATGAATGTTGTATCCCGTATCCGCGAGCCTAAGACTGGTGCATCAGCTTAGGGCTTTGCGATTGAGCACTCAGACTGTGTGTCCCGTGTTGAGTTTACAACACTTGGACTGTGTGTCCTGTGTTTGTTTAAAGTGGAAAAGACGTAATATTAAATTAAGCATGGTCGTGAGCCTTTGAGCTTCGACAAGAGAATAATGTAATAAAAAAGAAAGCAAGACGAGAATAAAAGTTTTTCCATGCATTATTTGGCAGACGTGCCATTGGTTAAATTATTGTTCATTGAGTCCTGGTGTGTTGGTCAATGTATCTTTATGGACAATATTTCCATTTATCGCGATAACCATTGTGTCCTGTGTGTTGGCCAATGTGTTATGGACAATGTTTCCATTTATCGCTCTGACCATTGTGTCCTGTGTGTTGGCCAATGTGTCATATCTATTTGCGCAGTAACCATTGTATCCTGTGTGTTGGCCAATGTGTTATATATTTGTTGGATATTGATTCTTTCGTTGACAATGGTCCATGTAAAGAGCCTGATCTGCTCAAATGAAATGAAGTTTGGGGATCTCCGGAGATTGGACATCAAATTAGAGCCCGAATATTGAAGTGTCATGCATTTTTATAAAATCACGATGACTGTAGGGTATGAGTCCCTTTGACAAAATTATTATGTTGTTTGGATAATTCCCATATATTGTGAATATCATGTATATGTTGTTTTGTGAGTCGTGCATGTGGTTATCTTATCAAAACTCATATATTGGTATCTCACCCTTGCGATATATATGTTTTTTTTCTTCTGGTTTTGCTGTTGTACTTTGGTACATAAGAATAGATGATGCAGAGGATTTCCAGTTCACTCGAGGAGTTTAGTCCTGATCCTTGAAGAGGTCGGTGATATATAGTGGTAAGGACCATGGAGGTCTTTCCAATAGATGTCTTATAGAGTGACCAGCTTAGGATTTTTATTGGGTTGTGTGTTTTTCAGATAGTTGGTATAAGTAGTCTTGAGAACTTTTATTTGGTTTGGTTTTCAGTTGGGAATAATGAAGTACTTTTCGAAGTATGTTGTAATAAAATTTTTACTCCCATGTTTTATGACTTAAAGTAAATAAATTTCCAAAAACAACCGACAATTTCCTTTTTAATTTATTTTCGAACGCCTTCACGAGGTAATGCCCAATGTAACCCCCGATTTTTACTATTCTTCAATAATAGTAAATATGTGTGTATGTTTTTTTTATGTGATTTGGTTTGAGTAATTTTAATTACTCTTTTAAAAGTTATTTTTGAGTGTGTTAATACTGTCTTATGTTAGTGTAGGCACGATTACTAGACAATAATATTATGTTATTGTCACTAATAGTATTTGTTTAGAAAAAATATTTTAAATGTTATGATTGAAAGAAAATTATTTTTCTATTTGACTCTATTTAATTTTAGATTTGAAAGTATGTTGGTTTACAATTAATCTTAGATTAAATTTTGGACCGTTAATTTTCTTAGTTGATGAGTTCAACTATCAATCTTGACTCTAATTTAAATTTTGAAAGTATATGATTTTCAACCATTATTTTTAGATCCAAAAGCCAAAAATGTGTTTGTTTTTAGACTCAATATTTATCACTCATTTTTGTACCTATCACTAAATGTTAACTTAAAAACTCAATTTCTCTCTTCCTCTCTTTCTGTTGCACAACCCTTTACCCCTACTCCTTTTTTTTTCTTATTCTTTCCTTTCTCTCTGCTTCTTCCTCCCTCAACTTCATCTTCTTCCTCCTTCCTTCTTCATCAAAGTCAAGTTCTCTCCTCATTCTCCATAACTCAGCAGCGAGTCACCGCTCTTGGGCCGCTGCCGACCGCCGCTCCCCTGGCAAGGGAGAAGATGTGTGTTCCTACTCTGGACGCTCGTGATCACTGTTGCGCGAAGAACCATCTCCGCCGCAGTGAGCCGTCGCGGTGAGTGTTCTCAGCCGCTGTTGATGGTGGTTCTGCCACCTTGGGTTGCTAAACCTTCTTCCTTTCTTTCTAAACACTTATCCCTTTGTTCTTGAATGTCCCAGAAAACACGTCCCTGTCGCTGTCGCCGCGTCTGGGCTGTCAGTCGTCGCGCCGGTTGGCCATCCAACCATCATGTTCTCTCTTCTTCACCATAGGTAAGTGTTTTACCCCTAATCTCTTCTATTTTGTAAATCCCCAAAACAGTTTACAAACCCTAACCCTAGTTCTTTGATTTCTATTTTGAATTCTGAAATTGAACCTTATTTTATGCTATTGGGACTGTGAATTAGTGATTCTCTAAGTCAATTTCATTGTTCTTTGGCTAAATTGGATTTTCCCCAACTTAGGTTATGAACCCTAAAGCCCAAATTTGTTTTTAATAAAAATTGGTTATATTTTTGTAAAATTAACTATGTTTTATTACAATTAGGACCTTTAATTTATGATTCCTAAAGTTAAATTCATGATTTTCAAATTAAATCAAAAGTTTCCCCAATCATAATGATGGACCCTTTTTACCCAATTTGATCTTATTCAGAAATCAATTTTATTTTGTTAAATTAAATATATAGTTTCCTTTGATTTTATAATTTGAGGATTATTAATTTGGGATTATTTTGTTTAACTGATTGAATGTGCTTGGACGCTCTCTTGGTTGTTGATCGTGATTGTGCTGGTTTAGAGGAAACATGAACTTCATGTTAAGAAATTGTTCTGAGTTACTTGGTGTATTACAAGGCTTCAAGTTGTTAGTGGGCATCTAGTCTTGTGAAGTTTCGTTGGACATGGAGTAAGTTGTGGAATCTGAGATAAATGATCTTTTCTAGTCTACAAAGGTAAGGGGAGATTGCCTAAGGGATTTTCGGTAACTGCATGCTATTTGTGTGTTGTATTTGAGTTTATTTGTTGGGATGTGTGGTGTCAAATTAAGTTGTTATATGACTGTTATGTGGTTTTTAAATATTTTCTGTGAAAGCCTTATTATGTGTATGATATAGGGATTATCTGTTTTGTTTGATTGATTGATTGAAAGCTTGACATTGGCCAGTGTTCAATCAAATTAAAGATAAAAGCGTTGAAAAAGCTTGAAGAGAAATTTAAAGGATTTGATTTATGGAAGAAAAATATTGAAAGTATTTATATTTGATGATGTTTTGGAGAAAAGAGTGATTTATGAGTAAATAGTGAGGACGACATCTTGAAAAATATTTCAGTTACGTTGTCTTTTCGAAACAAATTCAAAAATAATTTTAATACAATGTTGGAGAAATTACTTTTTTATGAAAGTCATGTTTTGACTTAAAAACATTTTAAAACGACAGACAATGGACAATTCCGTCAATATTTACGAAATTATTTTTTTTTTAAAAGGGTAATATTGAGTAATGCTGAGAATTTGTCTCAAATGAGGTTTCCAAGTTCAAATTAATGAGTTTTGAACAATATGAAATTTAAGGGATTTTTGACACGTTTACAAAAAGAATTTCCAACGTAGAAGGATTTTCAATAAACAACGAGTTATTTCCGTCAACTTGGATGAGTTAAGGAAACTTTGGTTTTGTTTTGTATTTCACAGAACGAAAATGGTTTAAACAAACCTAGAAGCCGAGACATCGGGGTTCTAGTGTTCTATGATATGGGCCCGGGGTCCGAAAGGTGAAGTTATGGACTAAATGTCCTCTAAACCGTATATTTGATTTTGTGCACTAAAATCTACGTATCAAAGACTGGTGCATCGGTCCAGATTTCGTGATTTCCACACTTTTGACTTGGAGTCAATTATGGTTTGAAAGAGGTATTAAACTTGAAAGTTTAAAATGGTGATGTGGTCGTGAGACTTTTAGCTCCGACACATAAAGATTGAACACAAAGAAAACAACGAGATCAAAATGCTTTACATGCATTCCAGGGCAGACGTGTCTTTGCATAGGACTTGAATGTTTGATGGAAATTATTCATGACGTTTGCATTATTGTGCCTTGATGGATATATGACCATGAAAACCATGTGTTATACGTAGTCACCACTTTGCCTTGTTTAGGACTGTGGAATGGTTATTTGAACTTTGCCATATCTGGCGTTGATTCTGCCTTATTTGGCAATTGGAGCCTGATCAGCTCATTTATTTGTTGGTTGGAGCTCCGGAGATTAGGTGTCAAAGTTAGTTGATGAATATTGAAGTGTCATGGTTTTTAAAACGGTTACGACTGTCGGGTGTGAAATCCTTTGATAACTATATTGTTTATCTTTGAATATTCATCCTAAATGGTATTTGAGAGTCGTGCATGTGGTTATCGTGTTTAAATCCATATATTGGTATCTTACCCTTGCATGTATATGTTTTTCTGGTTTTGCTGTTGTACCTTGGTACACGCGTACAGAAGATGTAGAAGAGGTTTCCGGTTTCGCTCGGGGATATTATTCCCAATCCTGGAAGAAGTATAATGTCAGGTATAATGGTGAGAACCATAGGGGTCTTACCCATGAATATCTTTTAGAACGACCAGCTTAGGTTGTGAGATGACGTTGATTAATGTTAGTATTATGTTTATGGCTCAAAGAGCCTTTATTTTGATGGAATGTAAATGGCTCGGAGAGCCTTTCTTTTGGATGAAAAATTTAAAATCTTTCATTTTGGTCAGGTATAGTGTGTTTATGTAAATATTTTCAGAAAAATACCGTCTTGATTTTTTTTGTATGATTGAAACTTCTGGGATGAAAATAGAAATATTTCAACAGGTGTTTTTATTCTGGGATGTTGGAATTACAAATGAGACTCTGCCGAAAATTTTGTAAAACAAAAAAATTCTAGCTTTTTATTCAAGTACATTTCTAAAATAAATAAATTTCCGAAAGCAACCAGCAAATTTCTTTTTAATTTATTTCCGCACGTGTTTACGAGGTAATGCCCAAGGGGGTGTTACACCCAAGGGTGGGGTTACATACAACCTTTAAACTTTATAGTTTGTTTTACAAATGGTCATTTTAAACTATTTTTTCATTACAATTAATTTGTTAACTCCTACTGTTAGTAAAATCAATCATTCAACTATTTTTTTCATCCCAAATAGTGCTAAAGTTTCTATTATGGGTAAAATCAATTCTTCTATTAACTCTCAGTTAGATCACTAGCGGTAAATAAATCTAACTGTTCATTTTGCTTAAATCAAAAGCATTGGTTGCATTTTTTAAAAAAATAAAAAAAGTAAAATAAGAACAAAGCCTCGGGGATTTTATCCGTCTAAATTTCTTCCTCGCTAGTAGTTTTATTGTGGGTTGTGTTTAATAGATTAAAATGGTTACAGATTTTTTTTTTGTTTTTTTCTGCTTTTTTGTTTTAGTGGCCTGGGAAAACTTCAAGAAGGTAGTTTAGATTTCATTTTGTGATTTGAAATGGGTGAATGGTGAACAAACTTTTTTTTTTTTTGGCTTCTAGGGGGGGAACGTTGAGAATGGAAACGTAAAAAGCTCGAGGCTTTGTTCTTATTTTATTTATAAAAAACAAAGAATAAACAAAGCAACCAACAATTTGAATTTAAGTGAAATAAACGGTAAGATTTATTTACTACTAGTGATCTAATTGAGAGTTTACAGGATGATTGATTTTACTCTTAGAAGTTTAATGACTATGTAGGATGAAAAAATAGTTAAAGGATTACTTTTACTGATAATGAAAATTTAAGGACTAATCGAGACTAAGAAAAGAGTAGAAGACGGCTATTTGCATGGCTAAAGTTTACGGAATGTGTATACATATTTTCCTTTTAAAAAAAATTCTAGAATTAGAATTCTAAATTCATTTTTTTTCTAAAATTCGTGGTGATGATAGCGGCAACGATGGTGAAAGGCGACAGCGGGGATGGTCGAATATGCTTGCAGCTAGGGGTGGCAAAACAAGCTGGACCCGACGGGCCAATCCGTTTAACCTGTCTTTTTTGGCGGGGTGGTCTACACTTTTTAACCCACCAACTCGCCTTGACCCGTCCCGCTTAACCCGCCAAAAAAAGGGTGGGAGCGGGGCGGGTTAATCCATCGGACCAACTTTCATTTTTTAATTCTTTTTAATTTAATTTTATATTAATTTAAATATTTTGTTTAAGCCTACATAAATATAACTATACAATGTTTTTTTTATCTACATTATTATTATGTCTAAGATGTTTAAAATTTGTAACAATACTCAAATATTATTAATAAAATTCGAATAAACAATAAATAATAAATATTTTTCAATATTATAATAGTCAAATCATATACAAAAAAAATTAATCACACAAATGAGGTGGGATGCATTTTTAAGTGGGAACTTGATCAATTTAAAGATATTTTATGGAATTAAATATTTAATTTTGTATTTTTGGTGGATCAACCCGCCAACCCGTCGTTAAACGGGGCGAGATGTGATTTTCATCCCACTTTTAACATTCAACTCGCCCCACTCTCATTTTAGACGGGTTGACCCATTTTGCCATACTTACATCAACTTCTTTGGCATCAACAACATCGATTATTGAAGTATTCAACCAAGATTTGAATAATATTTATAATTATAGTATTTTAAACTTTTATACTTGGATTTGGTAGTTTTTAGGGTCCAAGTTAAGAATTAAAAGTAAAATTCCGATTCTAATATACATGCCAAATCAAATAATTAAATTTGGGAGGTCGAATTTCAATTTCACCTCAGTTTCAAACCTAGTTATTAGAAGGAGAAAGACTTTTAACAAAACACAAGCAGAAGAGACAAAAGAGTGGCGTGATAACATGGGGTTGACTTGATGAAAAGCATATTGTATTAGGTGAGATTTGATTTACATTTAATAGTATAAAATAAAACAAAATATTTTATAGTGAGAACACAGAAGAATTTCTCTTGTATTTGGAGCAAAGCAATGGACAGTAGCTACATGGTATCAACTTTTCTTATGCAACTTGCCCCGCGACGACTCATGTCTTACATCTATCTATGACTTATGATAGAAGTGCCACTAATATACTCGGTAATATGAAATTTATTAAATAGAATGAGTCCACATGATTTTTCTTTTATGATGACTACACATAAAATTCATACAATAACCACAAAAAGAAATTGTTGAAGGAAATGATAAAAAATAGGGGTATTCGCGGATTGGATTGAATCAATTTTGAGCTAAAAAGTCATCCGATTCAATGATGAAAATATCGTGCGATTTGGATTGGATCGAGTTGCTTCCTTAAAAAAATCCGATCCGATCCAATCCAATCAAATGCGGTTTGGATTGGATATTTCGGTTTTTGTCATACTTTATTTTTTTTCTAATGTCAAGTGTCATTTCTACTTATTTAACAGTGGATAAAAGATAATCTTCGTTTTAATTTGGGAGTTTGAGAAGAAAAAAATTATTGATATTTTTTAACACGTTGTTTTATATTAATTCTCTATATCTACTCACATTTATCCTATTTTTTTCCTTGAATCAGTTACAAATAAATTGTAGCTAATTATTTTTCAAATTTACTTAATTGTTTTCCTATCTTTCATGATTACTCAATCAAATATATATATATATATGTGTGTGTGTGTGTTATATGCATCAAAACTTCTAGTAAAATATAACTTCAAGACATTAATATTTATTCTAAATAGTCTTATATATGTCATTCCAACAAAAATATTAAAGAGAATGAGGCACAAAAAAGTATGAAGAATAATGTTTAAGTATTAGTAATACTATAATTTCAAAGATAATAGTATATATATATATATAATAGATCGATTTGGATTGGATTGGATTAAATTTCACTATAGGATCCAAAATCCGATCCAGACCAATAAAAAATGCGGGTTTTTCGATTTTCGGTTTGTTCGATTTTTGATTTGATTTTTGCGGTTTCAATCGGTTTGGATCGGTTCATCAACGCCCCCGATAAAAAAGAGCAAATTGTTAGCATTTCAGTTACCTTTGATGGATGGTTTCTGATTAAGAAATCTGAAAGCAGTGATAAGTGCCGTACAACGGTTGACAAAATTAACAAGTCCATCCAAGAGACGTCAACACTTGTAACGCCAAAAACAGAATTTTCATGTTACACTCAGCACAACACGCTTAGGACCCACGCAACCAATTGCTTCAGAATTATATTGCTTTACCATGATGCAATCTTCACCTACGGCACCTTTCAGTACTAAATTTTTTATATAATCAATAATATTTGATTCTTTTATAAACAATTTTGATGTATATTATTTTTAGAGCGTATCCTTTTTATTTGGATTTAATCGATATATTTATTAATATAATTTTCTTTATTGTTAATCAATTATAAATAACAATATCATTAAAAATATTCGACTCTTATCATAACTATCTTAAAGTCATACATAATATAATTTGTGATTGATTAACAGTATAAAAAACACTACATCGACAATACATAAAAGTCAATCCGGAGTTATAAGATGGATGAGTTTGTTTGGGGCGGGACATAGGATTGGATTTGGAGTGATAAGGAGGTCATGAGTTCAACTCTTCACAATATAACATACTGATTACTAACATTTTTCTAAAAAAAATATTCAATCTCTTTTTATTTTGAGATTTGAAATACATTTTTGAATGAAATTATGTTTAATATTTACTTTCAACGAGATACAAATTTACACTGTATGCATGCAACTTGTTTGTTTAATTGTGATTTGAGTTAACTATATTATAAGGAAAGAAATTCAAATACATATAAAATTGTAATAATTTTATATATTGATATCAAATAATAATATACAGAGTAAAACCTTATTTAGTTCTAAAAGATAAATTTTACAACCTTATATAGAGTAAAACCTTTCTTATCAATTATTCCCTCATATATAAATTTTACAAATTTATTTCTTAAAATGTAAACTTCCAACTTTTTATTTTATGGATTTAATTGGTATACATTTTTAGTGTAAACACTTTAATCATGTAAACTAATCATAAATTGACACATTGTTAGAAATATTTGACTCTTAACATAATTACTTTAAAAGTCACACATAAGATAATTTCTAATTGGTTGACAATAAAAAAAACACTTAATACTACCAATTTATCCAAATTAAACTCTCTTTTTTTCGTAAAAAAAAATTGTTAATTTCGTGCTCAGCTACCTACCAAAGTTTTTTTTGTTGTATAAATTGTAAAGTGTAATACCACGTTTTATCGATTAGTGTGTGGGACAAGAATTAGGCATGTTTGAAGCCTTAATCGTGTTCCTTAGGCGCTTGAGCATGGAGCAGCCTGATGTTTGAGCATGCCAACGCTCAAGCATGGGAGAGGAGGACATCCAAGCATGGGAGGCACTTTGACACGTAGTGAACACGTGGCAACAGTGGAGCAACACATGGCAGGGACGTGGCAACATAGAGCCAACACTCAAGCATGGGAATGCCCTATGCTTGAGCGCTGGGACATTGAAGCGTTGGATGCTGGCACGCTCAAGTGTGCTCAGCAGAATCATGTTACCCATGTTTTTTATTTCTTCTTCCTCTTGATCTTTCTCATTTCTTCTACCTGCGACTAAAACTAGAGAAAAGGTTTGAGGAATTAGAAAGAGAAAGATGAGATTGAGAGCGATTCGTTCGTCAGATTTCGATTCCGAATTTGTTTATGTAATCAGGATAATGAATACGTCTTATATTTGCAATCGATTCGTCGATCTCCTGAGGTAATGCTTAAATCCTTAATGCGTCGATATGTCGACATCGTCATTCTTCGTTCTTTTCCTTATTCTTGCATGATCTCTCACTTCGATTATTGATTTCTTTCAAGATTAGGGTTTATGACAATGTCTAGATGTTGTCTATGTCTTAGGGTAAATTTTGGAGCACCGAGGAGCTCCTTGTGAAGCGTGGCAGCAGCTATGTGGAAAGGAGGACGTGTTTTACGAGGTTTCATGCAAGCAGTACGAGATTAGCCAAGGTGGGGAGAAAGTATCTAACATGTCGGGGATGCAAGCATAATATTGTGTGTTAGATTGTGTCTGTAGGGTGCCCCAGACCCTACTAGTTGTCAAATAGTCAACAATAGCTAAACCATCATTAAAAATGGTTTTCAAACTCGAGTTAGGGTTTAGTTATCGTAGGCTTATCGGCTTTAGGGCAAAACCCTAGGTTAGACAATTGTTGATTGAGGATGCATGTTATAACATCCCTGGCTGCTCTATGGAATGACGACTATCACTAGTGCAATAAGTGCTTTTTACGTCAGTTAAAATTGATTTTTTACGTCAGAATACTGACTGACGTAAATACAGCTGACGTTAAAAGTTACACTTTTAACGTCAGTTGAGTGCTGACGTTAAATATAACACTATTAACGTCGGTTCTTTAACACAACTGACGTTAGTTTTGTCAAAATTAACGTCAGTTCTTTAACATAACCGACGTAAATTTTGTTAAAATTAACGTCATTTGTTATAAAGAACTGACGTTAAAGGTCTTAATTTTAACGTCAGTTGTAGTAAACAACTGACGTTAATAGTGTACTGTATATTTTTATAAAATACTTTTAACCGGTTGTATGATACAACCGGCGTTAATAGTTTTTTTTTAAAAAATTCAGTTTTAAAATATCACTCCCTAAGCCATCCTCGCATTCAAGTAAATATCCCAAGAATACGAATATCACACACATTCTGAGAATTGCAAAGGAAAAATGGAACAATGATCCATATAATGTATGCCTGTTCAAAACAATATATATTAATTTATTAACATAGGTTATAAATGTATACTAAGTTTAAACTACCTATATCAATATCCCTTCGTGATGATCATCACGAGTGGCATGTACATCGTCCACCTGTGTCTCCTCGATTATAGTAGGCATGTTTGTTGAAAAAGAAGGAGTCTCAGGAATATCAAGATTTGAATCTTCATTTTCATCACTACCATTATACATGCTTTTTCCTTGGAGAACCACGGACAACCTTTTGTTAGAAGGATCAGTGATGTAAAACACTTGTTTTTCTTGTGAAGCCATTATGAAAGGCTCATTTATATGACCTAACTTGTTGAGGTCTACCAATGTGAACCCCAATTCGTCGGTTTGTACACCACCGTTACTATCAACCCACTTACATTTAAATACCGGCACCGTAAGCTTAGTGTAATCGAGCACCCAAATATCTTCAATATATCCAAAGTAAGGTGTCGTGTCAGAACGGGTTTTGTGTCCTTTGCACTAGAGAAGTGCATTGCTTTGGCCACGATCATAACCCCACTATTTTGCATGGTACTCTTGTTATCTTGTTCCTTTGTATAAAAGGAAAAGTTATTTATGTCGTATCCGCTCCAACATATGACGTTGAAGTTAGGCCCACGTGCTAGCCATTTTACGTCATCAGAAGCGAAGACTACCATCCTTAAGCATTTCTTCCTTGAACCATGGTAAGAAAGTCTTGTTATGCTTGTTCAACAACCACCTTTCGCTCATTCGAGGGTTTTCTTGATTGACTTTTCTTTTATGTTCAAATAAGAAAGGCTGAACACATTCGATGTTGTTCAATACATACAAATGTGCTTGAAGCACTTCCTCCCGATCCTTCCTATTAATTCTTAAGCCATGTGTACCCTTACCTTGACATCTGATCTCATCATGCCGAGGCTTAGGAACCCCTATAGGATCCGTGTTATGAAGGTAGTCCGAACAAAACTCAATAGCTTCTTCTGCAACATACCTTTGAACAATAGATGCTTCCGGACGATGAGGATTCTTCACGTACCCTTTCAAGATCTTCATGTAGCGCTCAACTGGGTACATCCATCTCAAAAAAACCGGCCCACATAATCTAATCTCCCTCACCAAATGAACCATTAAGTGAACCATTATGTCGAAAAAGGAAGGAGGAAAATACATCTCCAATTGGCACAAGATTGTAGCAGCCTCAACTTCCAAGTCATCCAACATACGGGGGTCAACGACTTTGCTACATATAGAATTGAAGAATGAGCACAACCGAGTAATGGCATGTCTCACATTTTTTGTAGCAATACCACGAATAGCAACGGGCAGAAGTTGTTGCATTAAGATGTGACAATCATGAGACTTCAAGCCAACCAATTTAAGATCACTAGAGACAAGCCTCTTCATATTTGAAGAGTAACCATGTGGAACTTTGATGCCTTGAAGACACCCTTGAAACTTTGTCTCTCTTTTTTTGACAAAGTATGACATCTTTGGCGGCAAATAAGTCCGCTTACCATCCTCAACAACTGGAGCTAACTGCTCTCGTATACCCATAGCAACGAGGTCGAGACGAGCATTCACACCATCCTTTGTCTTGCCCTGAATGTTGAGAAGCGTCCCGATCACACTATCACACACATTTTTCTCCACATGCATCACATCAATGCGATTGTTCGACGTCAAGCTTGCGCCGATGATGGAAGATCAAAGAATATCGACCTCTTCTTCCATATGTTTTTCTCAACAGCTTTACCTTTCTTTTTGGACTTGCCGAATATAACATCGATGTCCTTTACCCTCCGATAAACCTGCTCTCCAATTAAGGCCGCCGGCGCTTCCTTCGTCTCTTGGCATCCATTAAAAGCTTTTTTCATCTTACGATATGGGTGATCACGCTCTAAAAAATCTCCGATGCCCAAGGTAAACCGTCTTCTTTCCATGATGCAAACCGAGTGTAGCATGTGCCTTCTTCACATATAGGGCATGCTTTATGCCCTTGACACTCAATACCGGACAAGTTACCGTATGCTTTGGAAAGTCGTTGATGGTGCAAAATAACATGGCACGAAGCTTGAAAGTCTCATGAGAATACCCATCAACTACATCAACACCTTCCACCCACAACGTTTTCAAGTCTTCAATCAAGGGACCTAGATAAACATCTAAGTCATTTCCCGGTTGCTTTGGGCCCGAAATCATCATAGACAACATCATGTATTTGCGTTTCATGCACAACCAAGGGGGCATGTTGTAAATCACCAATGTGAACAGGCCATGAACTATGAATACTACTCATGTTACCATAAGGATTCATTCCATCCGTAGCAAGTCCAAGCCTTAGGTTTCTTGGCTCATCGGCGAAATCCGGAAACATAGTATCGATATTCTTCCATTGAATAGAATCAGCAGGATGACTAACCTTTCCATCACGTTTCCTCTCATCATTATGCCATCTAAGATTCTTCGCATCTTTCCCATTGGCAAACAATCGCTTGAACCTTGGAATTATTGGAAGATACGACAACACCTTCGCAGGAGGACCCTTTTTTCTCACATCATCAACATCATCATCATCATCACCACCCTTCACTTTGTATCGTGATAACCCACATTTGGGGCAATCGTGTTTGTCTTCATGAACACCGGTGTACAATATGCAATCATTGGGGCATGCGTGTATCTTCTTATACTCCATACCCATAGGACACAATACCTTCTTGGCCTCATAGTTACGGTCAGGCAATGTGTTGTCCTCCGGAAGCAAGTCTTTCAACACTTCAAGCTTCCGTGAAGCTTTTATCACTCCAACCATTTCTCGCCTTCACACAAACCAATTTTAGCACCGCCGACAACCGTGTATGAGTAGTACACCCTGGATATAAAGGCTTATCCGCATCACCGCACAACCTATCATACACATGCGCTCGATGAAAAGATTTTTGTCCAATATCATGGATCATGTCCTCTACTCGATCATCCTCCATATCTACGTCAACGTCCTCACTTTGGGAGACACTCGCCGTATTACTACTCAACAACATATCACCATGCCATATCCATCTTGTATAACTCAAGCAAATCCCTTCACAGATCAAATGAGTACGTATATCCTTCACCGTACATTTCCTCGTATTCAAACACTTGACACAAGGACAACAGAACATTCCATTACTATTAGGAACATTCCTTTGAGCAAATTCTATAAATTCTCCCACCCCCTTCAAATACTCAAGCACCAAAGACGCTTACAAACCATCCAACTACGATCCATAACTAGATAGGTCCTGTAGATATACAAAACATATATATATCCAATATAAGGACAATACGAGAGATTGAAAACTATAGTTTTTAAAGATTAATTACCAAGAACTGGTCACGGCCTGGCAGTGATGTCCATCACGGCCGTAACGTGCCAACTGAACAGACCATGCCATCACAGGCAGAAGTGATCACGGCCTAGCCGTGATTAGCATCACGGCCGTGACAGATCAACCAGCAGAGCAACATGCACTCAAAACCAAAAACAGAGACGTACATTCCAAACAAATCAAACTCACGGTTTCAAGTTTCAACTACCGAGACTACAGTTTCAACATACACTCAAAACCAAAAATACAAAAATGTGCCCTAAATACTCACCAGAAATAGGTGCTCGCGTGGTGGTGGGGAGGGGAGCTCGAGTGGTGGCCAACGTTCGATGTGGTTACTGAGAGCAGAGGGACAAGGAGAGTTAGTGCGCGGGAAGGGGAAAGAGAGATGTACGTCAAGTTATTGCAAAGAATGAATGGAAAGACAGAGTTAGGGTTAATAGTGTACCTCACGATGGTGGCGAAGAAGCCCTCGCGGTGGTTGCGGTGGAGATGAGCTCGCGATTAGGGTTCTGTACTGGGTGAGAGTGAGAGTGAGGGTTGAGAGTGATTTAGGGTTGAGCGTGATGAAAAGAGAAAAGAGACGTACGTACAGAGCGAAGTGCAGAAGGCGCGCGGGTGTAAACATAAAACAACATTTAACGTCAGTTTTATTAAACAACTGACGTTAAAATTAATTTTTTAACGTCAGTTTTATTAACAACTAACGTTAAATATTAATATTTTTTAAAAAAACACTTTTAACATCAGTTGTTGAATACAACAGACGTTAAAAGTGTTGTCTGTATAAAGTAACATACTTCTGTAACAGTCTGTAATACTGCCTCTTCTTTTCCTCTATATTTCTATTCCTTCACAAAATGGCTCTGAGACCTGTGTTAATTGAGTGACAACAGGGCATTTCAGATAGCTAGGGATATAGGATTATTTACGTCAGCTATTTATTTAACTGAAGTAAAAATCACACTTTTAACGTCAATTGTATAAACAACAGACGTTAAAAATAAATATTTTTTATTTTAAAAACACTTTTAACTTCAGTTTTATTCAACAACTGACGTTAACAGACCTGTGTGACAACAGGGCATTTCAGATAGGGATATAGGATTATTTACGTCAGCTGTTTACTTAACTGAAGTAAAAATCACACTTTAACGTCGGTTGTATAAACAACTGACGTTAAAAATAAATATTTTTTATTTTAAAAACGCTTTTTACGTCAGTTTTATTCAACAACTGACGTTAAAAGTGTATCTTCCTACTCCTTCTGGCGTTTTCTTTTCTGCACGTTTATAATATATGACTGCCAGGTCAACTCCCAATGCGCCTTGGAACCTAATGCTCTTAATGATCAATTTAATTTTTTAGCAACTTACGACGCCTAGTAACTTCATCCCCTACTCCTATAAATAGCTTCCTTCCTTCCTTTAATTTTTCTGCTTCACAATATGGCCCTGCCATGGAGATTAACTTCATCACTCTTTCTTCCTATACCTAGACTTAAAGGTCTCTGTCTTAATGGTCAAAACAACTTCTGAGGTTGTGTGAATCACGTAACACGGATGGTAAGGTTGGGTGAATCACGTAATGTGATTTGCACACACCATCATCCTTCGGGAGAATCAGCAGCTACAGTTCCAAAACCTCAGCTTTGGAACCAAGTGGCTGTTCCAAGAATATTGCTGAAACAGATCGAGTGCACCCTTCACTCTGCCGCGGCTCCAAAGTGACTGTGGATTCAGATGGAGCATCGACTTCAAATGAGGAGGGCATGCATTCAATGTTGGAGATTCTGAGCACAGGATCGAGAAGAAAATGATGTTGAAGCAGAAACTTTTTATATTTTAGTGCTATATATCTTGCGGAAATTTTTTATCTTTTAAACATGTAATTGTAACTTATGAATCGCTTCAATGAGAAGAATCAATGTTGGAGATTCTCGATCAAGACAGATCGAGAAGAAAATGATGTTGAAGCAGAAACTTTTTAAATTTTAGTGCTATATATCTTGCGGAAATTTTTTATCTTTTAAACATGTAATTGTAACTTATGAATCGCTTCAATAAGATACGATTTGATTATACATATATAACTTGTTTTATGTTAAGTGTTTATTTATTTTAATTTGCACAAGAATTTGTTAATTTACTAATTCAAGCTAATTAATTAAGATTAAAAATAAACTTTTTTAAGAAAAATATTAGAAATAAACTGCACTATATGGAGTGATGATCTACGTTAAGAGTGACAACACTGAGATGACAATGAAAGAAAGATAGGAATGAGTTGATTATTTACGTCAGTTATTTATTTAACTGAAGTAAAAATCACACTTATAACGTCAGGTTTATAAACAACTGACGTTAAAAGTTTTAATAATTTCTTCCAAAACACTTTTAACGTCAGTTCATTAAACAACTGACGCAAATAGTGATTTTATATTTACAAAACTGCCACCGCCTCACTTTTAACGTCAGTCCTTAAAACAACTGACGTTAACAGTGAATTAATTATTTACAAAACTGCCACCGCCCCCTTTTTAACGTCTAGTTTTTGGTTAACTGACGTAAACCTTTACCGTCTAATGTATATTTTCCACTAGTGTATCCCCACAAACCAACACGGGCCTTTTCAGCATGCTTTGTCCTCACTCACACGCTTCTTAGAAATTTCCCAGAGGTCACCCATCCCATAATTGCTCGAAATCAAGCACGCTTAACTATGAAGTTCTTAAGTTATAGACTCCAGAAAAGAAGATGCATCTTGTTGGTATAGGCAATATCAATCAATTCATATAAGTCATCCTCAACTGTATAGTCTCATACCTACACAGTCTCGGGATCCCTCTCATTTTGGTGTGTGATTGGTTCATTCATGTGTCCCTCCGCCTAGAAGTCTGTCAAAAGCCGCTTCTTGTTCGTGCCTTCTTGCACCGACGACCACTCCCCGCCCTTGTCAGCCCCGGGTGTCACATGTCCACCATCGTCCGCTTGGTTCGTCCCCGAACCACACAGTACTAGGAGAGGTGGCACTCTGATACAATTTGTAACATCCCTGGCTGCTCTATGGATTGACGACTGTCCCCACAAACCAACACAGATCTTTTCATCGTGCTCTGTAGATATGGGAATTTGAAAATTTTGAAAAAGTTTGTGCCTGTGATTCTGCAAAACAAATATGGGATACTTTTGCTATAACTCATGAAGGAACAACCAAAGTCAAGGAATCAAAAATTGTTATACTTGTCAGAAAGTATGAACTTTTTCTCATGGAGGAAGGAGAATCTGTTGCTCAGATGATAGGAAGATTCCAAATTATCATCAATGGTCTAAAGTCTCTTGGCAAAATTTATACTAATGCTGAGAAGGTTGGAAAAATACTAAGAAGTCTACCTAAGCAGTGGAGATCTTTGGTCACTGCTATCTCTCAAGCCAAGGATCTCACTACCTTGACTATGGATGAACTTCTTGGTACACACACTGTTCATGAGCAATAACTTGGAGATGAAATTGCAACAAAGAAGGGCAAGTCAATTGCTCTGAAGGCTGATCAAAAGTCGGCAAAAGCTTCCAAAGCTCTGAAGGCAGACTAGTCATACAGTGATGCTGACCTGTCTGAACCTAAGGATTCTGAAAGTTATGAAGAGTTATCTCTCCTAACCATGAAGATAAAGCTTCTCTTACAGAAAAAGAAGTTCAAAAAAGATGAGCCATTCAGAAGGTTCAACAAGGATAAGAACTTCAAAGAATACACTTCAACAAACAAGAGTTCAATTGTCTACTATGAGTACAAGAAGCCTGGTCACGTCAAAGCTAAATGTCCTCAACTCAAGAAAGCCCCTTTTAAGAAGTTCTTCAAAAAGAAGAAGAAAGGGATGATGGCTACTTGGGAGGATTTGAAGTCAACATCTTCTGATGATGAAGAGATAGAGGAAGAATCCAATCTTTGTCTGATGGCCAAAACTGACTCAGATTCAGATAATGAGGTACATCCTGACTATGAGTAATTCCTTTATGCCTATGAGGAGTTGTTGGAGGAATCCAACTGCTTATCTAAGGCCTTCAAATCTCTCAAAAGAGAATATGTAAAGCTCCTTAGTCAGCATAAGCAGAAATCTCAAGAGTGTGAGAAGCTGGCCAAAGAGAACAGTGAGCTGAAGAGTGAAAAGTCTGATGAAGCAAAGATCTCTAGTGAAACATCACAATAGTGGAAGAGCTCACTTCTAATCTTGCCAAATTTGTTAATGGCAGAGACAATCTAACTAAGCTGCTTGGTTGTCAAAGACACTCCCTTAACAAAGAAGTTATTGGATATGTCCATCAGTCATATCATAAAGAATCAATTAAAACCTCTAAAGTGTCTGTTAGGTCAACTTTCATTAAATACATACCTATCTGTAACTGTTGTAGAAAAACTGGACATGTTATGTCTAAGTGTATTCACAAGAAGAGAAGGAAGTCTTCACAGACTCCTAAAACTAACAGAAAAGGACCCCAAAAATTATGGGTACCTAAAGAACAAATAATTCTTGTTGCAGATGTCCTTAATGGGACAAAGAAAATACCACTGCTGGTACCTGGACAGTGGTTGCTAGCGACACATGACAGGAGAAAGGTCTATGTTCCTAGACCTCCAACTTAAGAAAGGAGGACATGTTGCCTTTGGAGGCAATCAGAAAGGGAAGTTTATAGGCATTGGTACTATTGGTGGTAAACCTCCTCATCCCTCTATATCTAATGTTATTATGGTTGGGGGAGAATTTGAAAATGATCAGTTTAGACTGTTCTGTGAGGAGAATGGGATCTCTTACAATTTCTCTGTACCTAGTACTCCATAACAAAATGGAGTGGTTGAGAGAATGAATAGATCTCTGCAAGAGATGGCTAGATCTATGCTCAATGAGAATAATCTCCCTAAGTACTTATGGGCAGAGGCAGTAAACACTGCATGTTATGTACATAACAGAATACTTATTAGGACTTTTCAAAAGAAGACGCCTTATGAATTGTGGAAAGGAAAAAGCCTCAACATCTCTTATTTTCATGCATTTGGTTGTGAATGCTTCATTCTAAACACTAAGGATCAACTTGAAAAGTTTGATTCCAAAGTAGATAAGGGTATCTTTTTAGGCTATTCTGAAATGTCTAAAGCCTTTAGAATTTATAATTCCAGAACTTTTGTTATTGAAGAATCTGTTCATGTTAAATTCAATGAGGGTTTAAAGACTGATAGGGAACTATCAGATCCAGAAGATGATCTTGCAGGTCTTGACAAAAACAAGCCAGAAAGCCAACAACCTAATCTGACCAAGACAGAACCTGTTAATGAGCTAGACAAAAGGAGTAAGGACCAGATCCACTCCTAGAGAATCAAGCAATGTGGCTTTCATGTCAGAAATGGAGCCAAAACGCATTGAAGAAGCTCTTGAGGATGAAAGTCGGACTCTTGCTATGCAAGGAGAACTCAACCAGTTCACCAGAAATGATGCCCGGACACTTGTCTCCAAGCCCAAAAACAAATCTGTCATTGGAACAAGATGGGTTTTCAAAAACAAATTGGATGAGGATGACAAAGTTGTCAGAAATAAAGCAAGGTTAGTAGCTCAAGGCTATAACCAACAAAAGGTATTGATTATACTGAAACCTTTGCACCTGTAGCTAGAATAGAAGTTATTCGCATATTAATGTCATATGCTGCACAACACCAAATCACTCTTTTTCAAATGGATGTAAAAAGTGCTTTTCTAAATGGTATAATTGAAGAAGAAGTGTATGTTAAGCAAACCTCTGGTTTTGAAGATAATGATAAACCAGATCATGTTTTCAAACTTAAAAAGGTATTATATGGTTTGAAACAAGCACCTAGAGCATGGTATGATAGACTTAGTTCTTTTCTCATGCATAATGGTTTTACTAAAGGACAAGTAGATACTAACTTGTTTAAGAGAAGTTCTAAAGATAATTTCATTATAGTCCAAATATATGTTGCTGATATTATCTTTGGAGCAACTAATGAAAAGTCGTGCAATGAATTTTTCAAGCTAATGAAAGCAGAATTTGAGATGGGCATGATGGGAGAATTAATCCTTGGATTACAAATCAAACAGACAAGTGATAAAATCTACATCCATCAACAAAAATATACCAAGGAGATACTCAAGAAGTACAAGATGGAAAGTGCTAAACTCATGAAAACTCCCATGCAACCAAATGCAAAACTAAGCAAAGATGATGAAGGTAAAAAGGTAGACCAAACTGTCTATAGAGGTATGATTGGCTCTCTACTATACTTAACTTCAAGCAGACCTGACATTCAATTTAGTGTCTGTATGTTTGCTAGATTCCAATCTGACCTAAGAGAATCTCATCTTAAAGCTGTTAAAAGAATATTTAGATATTTGCTTGGGACTACTAATCTTGGTTTGTTGTATCTAAGATCAAAAGATACATATTAGTAGGATTTTTTGATGCTGACTTTGCT